>CM076579.1:119151334-119534192 GCA_034641835.2 Pinus albicaulis
GGCAATGTGCGGCACCATTTCTTAGCGTGACCTTCGAGAGTGAGGGAGAAAAGCACACAAGCCAAATCTTCATTGTCAATTTCGTAACACTCACAAAACTCACAGAAATATGAAAGGCGCTCGGTTATGGAAACTCCGTTTTCACCATCGAATTTTTACTGGGACAAGTGATACATAGGTTCATCATGGATTGAGCATCGAGAACCAGATAAATCCGATAAACACCTCGGGAGAATGATTTGGGGATGAGCTATTATAGATATGAGACTAACTGCAAGCTCTGAGGGCTTAGCTTGTCATGTGGCCCTCCTTCTAGTGCAAATTTTTTGACGGGAAAAATTGTACTGCCAACAACAAGGGGGGTCTCCCTAGTGAAAGGTCCCAATTAGGCCTCACACAATTTTGGATAGGAGCCCCATCCGGTATGTTGGATCGGCTGCCGCCATAATTGTTTCCACTCTTGGTTGTCGGATGAGAAGATGATGGAGCAGAGGCGAAGGTGAAATGACCAATTAGCGAAGAAAAATTAGCCCAAGATTAACGAACCATAAACAAAGATACCAGCAAGTCTAAGCAACAAAATAAAAAGGGGGTATGCCATGACTGGGATCAGTGAGCCGAAAACCAGTCAAACATACGTGAAAGAAAACACGTTGGAAGTTAACTGCAAAGTAGTTCACAATAGATCACCACCGTGGAAAGGAAAAATAAACACTAATCCAAAAGCAAACATACATATGACCACTGAGAAATAGTTCATAACCGATGGCATGGATGAAATCAGACATACAACATAATGAAGCATTAGAAGCTAGTACTATCACCACAAACAAGCACGTGAATCAGTGTCGGGAAGGATAATATATTATTAATGATGCTGCAACATCAAATACATGTTTACAACTCGTCAAAACCCAATAGTGGGACATGGCTGTTCATCTCAATGCATCATACAAAACCCTAGCCTCGCTACCTCTCTCTCTACTTCATACCAAGAGCTGAGTGCCTTTAGCTCTCTAGCAACAATTCCCCTATCATACTAGCTTTCATTGTCGAGCTAAAGGTGCTTGTGCTCTTTCTCAAAGTTGTACATATAGGCTGAGATGAGCCTTGAGTTTCCCTTGACTATTGGTCTTCCTGGCTGTTGGGTTGGCTTGCGAATTTGAGAAATCTTTGACCTGCGACCTTGAGCAATTCGCGACTTGCTACCTTGAGAAAATCTGCGACCTGCAACCTTCTTTTGATGATCTCCAGGTTTCACAGCAATATTTATTTTCCTTCATCTTTGTCTCGTGAAAGTGACCAGGTGCCTTTGAGCTTAACGTGTGGTTCCTTCAAGCTTTGAAAGGATCCACCTTGCATGCTAGAGAAGAGCCTAGCTTTGGCTCTGCGCATTGACTACCTCTACCTGCGAACAAAGTAACATGGGTCACATGTCTTTAAAATATTGATGCTAGAACACATTTAGTTAGCTGAAGGAATGATTTAGAAAATAGTAAACTTATACCCCTGTGTGGTCAAGTGGTATTATATTATAAACATTTAGATCTCCACTGCAATCACGAGCTGCCAGGCAGTCTCCATCTCCACTAATAGCTAATGAAAGAAAACCTTGAGCTAGATCAACAGATTTTTCTGACTCCAACTTTTTCTTGATAGGATCCCCACTTATCTTTGAATATATGACACCTGTTGGGGTTCCCATGTTTTGGCCAGGTTGGCAAGACCAAAAGATGAGACAACATCAAAACCACTTTTGGATCCTAGGATCTAGCCCTCCTGGATCCGGAGAGGGATCTCTCCATAGAACAAAGAATATATATCTTTGAAACTCAAATTAAGATATTAGGCTAGGTATGAAGCACAAAGGAGGTTTAAAATAATTTGGTTGGTTGGTTGCTGGGTTGAGTCATGAGATCATAGACTGAGAAAGTAACGGGAGAAAAGAACAAAGCAGCAGGATGTTTAGTAAAGGGGATAGGTCAAGAAAGTGCCATCCATTGGGCTATGGAGTCATGAAAGGAGAAATACTTGCAACAACTAGCCAAGGCTTTCAGAGGGCAAGTCATCTATACTAAAGGATCTTTTAGATAGATGATGGAATGGAACATTGAGGAGAGAAGATGAAAGAAGGAAAGCAGCCCAATTTCTGTTTATAGATCAGGTCAGAGGTCATTTAACTCCAGACTTGCTTGGAAATACTCAAAGGCAGCTCTCAAGGGAAGGAAAAAGGGGCGGCTTATAGATCGGACCAGAGGTCATTTAACTCCAGGTCAGCTTTAACAACTCCAAGGGAAAACATGGATAAGTTTAACAGAAGGGATTTTAGAAAGGCCAGCTGGTCGTACAAGGATCCTAGTGGATAGGGCTAACACTAATCCCCAGTGTTCCCAAATCTTCCAGCTTAAACCCAACAAGAACATCTAAGAACTAATTCATCTAATTCATACATCAGAGAGTAGGCAATATCATCCACTACACTGGTTAAATCAACTGAAGGCAATTCTCAGATAGCACATAAAGCAGAAAACATTAAAGGTAGGGAGAGCAGGAAACATAGGGCACCTAACAAGGGTGAATCCTATGTTATACTTCTGTTTCCTACCAGAAGAACATGAAACAATATGAAAATGTAATAAACAGAGTTAGGAAAAACATCACCAAAAGTAATAGACCAGGATCCTGTGAAATGTTCTTTGATTAATTGATGCAAAACCAGTCATGTACAATAAGCCCAATGGCTAATACAGTCTAGACTTTCTCCTCCCAGCCTATTACATACAAACTACTCTGTAACCCCCCTCAAGACTGTTCTAACAGTCAAACTGAACCCCTCTAACAGCAACAGCCAAACAACCGGACAACAACCTTTACAATGTGTTCTTCTGGATTCTTATAGGGGAAACAGAGCAGAAGAGGTTGGTGAAGAATTAAATGAAGAATTAACGCTCAAAAGAGGAGGAAAAATGCAACCCATTCTGCTTTAAATCTGTGCATTTACCTTTGGCACTTTGGCTGCAGTATTAATGCCATTCTCTGTTGACTGGACAGACTGGAGAAATAATGATGCTAGGGTCTCCATACCGTGTAACAAATGCTTTTGATGGTGTAGGACTGCTTATAAGGAAAACAATATTCTCAGGGGCACGGTTTATAATAAAAACTACATGGGCGCTTTGTCCTCTGATAAAGAAAAACATTTCTGATGATGTCAAAACCCTTATGCTACCCTATACTATGCACAGGATCTCCTGTTCGATCCTCGGGGTCTTCAAACTTGTACTTTTGCCTTATAAAAATCCTTGAAGAAGCTCATAAGTCTTCCATTTCTTGCCTCGAGCTCTCTGATGTTCCCGTACTGTCTCTGTTCATGCATTCTGAGCTTTAATGGTGCCAGAGAGGGTTTGCAGAGTTTAAATCTATCCTTTGATGGAGAAAACCACTCTGCTGATGTATAAAACCTGCTATTCATTAACTCTGGCGCACAAACTCTCTGTCGCTACATTTAAACACTGTAAAATCGTGGCAGACTTTTCCACTTCTCTGTAAACCTGCAAAATACGCAACCCATTAAGAAATCCATGGATGGGGGTGAAGGATGCAGCGGGATGATGAGAATGGATGCGCAAATTGGTGACATGGAGGAATGATGCGGGGTTATGGTGAAATATGCAGTGGGAGATGTGGTGGAAAATAGAGCAAATATACATGAAAAACCTTAAAAACATGAAAATGATCCAATATATGTGATGGAATGGGCGCATGTACGATGGATGCATGTGGAGATGACGTGGCAGGATCGGGGACAGTGGAACAGTCAATGGCGGAGGGACAAATCTACACCGTTGATCGTGATGGAGATCGATGACGGAGGGCGATAGACGGTGGGCCAGTAGGTGCGATGAACAAGGGTTAAGCAATGCGCATCTCAGACGAATGATGACCGTTGGATGAGGCACTCGAGATCTGATGGCTAACAGTGATTTCGCTCAGCATCCGTGGTCGAAAGTTAATGCGCGAAGAGTCGGCGGTTTTGGGGTTGTACAGAAGACACGCGTTGGCAGCTGTATGGAATCGCTGGGCATTCAGGGAAAACCGCCATCTACGTAGAAGCGATGCGAAGAAGACCAGCGGGTTTGGAATAGTGCACAGTGAGGTCCACTAGGCGGAGAGGTCCTGAACCGTCAGATCTTTGCGAGAATGGATGGCGATGGCCCAGCAAGGGAAAATGAACACGGGAGACGTGGGTGCTGGGGATTTAATGACCGTTGTCTGATCAATTGAGATCAATGGCTAAGGCTGAGCCCGATGGACATATGGAAAAGGCACCTTTGGAGCTAGCGGGTGGTTCCAGAGCGAGGTTTCAAGGAGGAACGGGGGGCGGGACTATGGCCGAAGGGGCTAGGGCCCAATATACAAAATATATGATTTTTTGTACATTTTTAATGCATTTTAGGGCCATCAAAGGCTAACGATAGGGGAATAATGGGGTTTGGGCACAAAAAAAGGGCTTAGGAGTGGTTTAAGAGGGTAAAGGTATAAATTAGGAAGGTTCGAAGGGAATTTGGGCAAATAGAAGAAAGGTCAAAAAAGGGGGGGAGTTTGCAGGGGTACATGGGGCAGAAATTTATAATCAGGGGAGCTTTGAGAAATGAATCATTAGAGGGGATATGTATTGGGTATAGCACAAAGAGACTTCAAGGAGGATGGGTTTTCTGGGGAAAGGCATTCCTTGAAGGCTCTAAAACAAACTAGCCCCCAGCTTGCTTGTCAAGAATTTCATAGGGGGGTTAACAACACCAAGTGTGTCCTTGCAATAAATATTAGTCGATTTTGAATCTAATGCAGGGGCTCCATGATGAATTTCCTTTGTGTCCATCCCTAAAGCAAGATCCCATAGCCTTAGTGTACCATTTGCAGAACCTGTCACAAAAAACCTTATGTTGGTGCCATCTCCCCCAAAAATGCAATGAGTTTCTAGTTTCCAGCTTTTGATTTGGTAGAGGATCAGAAATAGCCCATATACAGGCATTGTGAGAAAAGTATGCACATAACTTGGAGATCTTTGATAGATTATGTACATCCCACATATAAAGGTTGTGATCTCCATATATAACATCAAAATTTTGGGAAGATGAAAAGCTACAAGCAGAGGCATCTAGAAAATTAAAGCTTGTTGATTTATGTGCCACATGGAAACTTGAACAAATTTTCTCAACAGTTAGCCCATGGTACCCATGTGGTGCTGGCTTGGCAATGTTCTGGCATAAAAAAAATTTCTTGCATGAATAGGCGAACAACACCCTTGCCACATGCACCAGCATTAAGCGACTCTGAAACATCGAGCCCATAACCTTGTTGTACCTTCAAATCAACCTATTTTATAATTTCAACACCAAAATGCAGAAGGCAGGCCCGTGAGAGCGCATGCATTTTTAATGTACGATGCATAAGATATTGACACGAATGAGCTTTCCCTTTAACTACCAAGACTCACAAGATTTCCTTCAATTTCCAAGGTTCCTATTTGTGATTGGTGAAAATGCTATGGTTAATCTGGCTTTAGCAGCTAATGTTCCATTTCGCTAGTCCCAAAGACAAAGAAAGCCATCATGAGGAAAACCAATAGATACAAGATGCTTTCCATTTGGTGAAAACTCCACACATGAAATTCTGTATTTATGTGCTTTCAACTCAGCAATGCAAGATCCATTCGAGGAATTCCTAGCATTTCTTGCAATTTCACAATCATGAATCTGTATATTAGTGTGTCTATTGTTTTAGTGCTGAGGTAGCAACAATCATTGCATTAGTTTTCCAAAATTTTGACAAAAGGGAACCTTCACGTTATAAAAATCAGAAGCGCGCACTACCACCACTGAAAGAGGTCGCAAGTCTAGCTGCCCCCTTTTCTCTCCCTATTGCGAGATGGTGCAACCTAAGTGGCAATGCGACTCATTAAAGGTCGCTGAGTTGCATATTGGAAGAATTTGGGACTTGGGTTGAGGCCTTGTAATGTGACCCAATGATTCAAGGGAGACTGCGACCTCCTGGTGGTCACAAAATCGCAATGCTGGCCTACTCCTTTATATTTGTGACTCAGCGACTCAAGGGAGAGTGTGAAACCTCTGCTAGTCACAAGGTCGCAATAATGGATAGCTCATAACATCTGTGACTCAGCGACTTGAGGGAGAGTGCGACCCCACTGCTAGTCGCAAGGTTGTAAAAATGGATGGCTCATAAAACCTACGACTCAGCAACTCGAGGGAGAGTGCGACCTCTCTGCTAGTCTCAAGGTCTAGAAAAATGGATGACTCATAACATCTTGCGACTCAATGACTGGTCGTGTTGAGGCAAAAATCGCGCCCTCCGTGATGCATATCAAAATCCTGACTTTTGCGACCTGCAACATTTGTCCTAAATTAATATTGGATCTGTAGAGGTGATCCTCCAAGTGGCGACTATTAGTAGAAAATGAAATGCAGTTCCTTTTCCCGTTGCATTCTTCAAGTAGGATCAAAGCACAGAGAATGGCGGAGACTTCCCCAATGTGAGGCACTTGAGACCAACTTTCAACTTGTTTTCGTGGCCCATCATGGCTTCCAAAACCATAAGTGCCTTAGTGGTGACACTCCACACGATATGTGTGCTATTCATATCACCCTAGGCCAAGCTTGCCAAACGGTCGCAGGAGTTCATCGGCTACAGTGCGTAGCTTTTCATGCTGCCAGTGTCGTGACAAAGTTTCTCTTCGTGGTCTTTCAGTGTGGCGAGAGACTTCATGGATCGACTGCTTGCCTCTATGACAATGGCATTGCGGGTCTCACATACACTTAATAAAGTAATGCCTCTCAACCTTTCACCTCTGTATGTGTTGACATCCCTTTGTGTACTGACGTGGTTGCCCTTTGAAAAACTGGACATGCATTTTCCTTAATGTGGATTTCGACATATTTACACTGAATTTATTGCATGGGTTCACGGAAGGTCTAAAACTTAATTTAAACCGATGGACGATGCTTCATCCAAATGCCTGCCATATAGCAGACCTCGTAGAACGTTGTTTATAAGGTGGTAGCATACGTGTTGTCCACAACTTCACAACTCCCCTTCGTAATCCCAAGGTTTAGGTTTTACACATTCCACCTTTTGCTATCACTTTCAACTTGTTCTTGTGATATCTGCCCCTCCAAAACGTATACCAAGAGTTGTTCGCTCTAGGCTTGAGTTTGTAGAAATAAATTTACTTCATGTGAGACCTTCACAAATCGATTCTTCCACCGCATGTGTACTAGGGATAGAACCCTTCAGTTGCGCCAGTATCTTGAGCATACCTCTCTTCTCGACTCTACATGGAATAAAATGGCTGCAAGTTAGTGAAGATATAAGTAACCAAGCATGTGTTTAACATTAAACCAAGAAGCATGACAAGAACGCACAGATACATGTTCAATTTATTTTGCCATACCACTACCAATTTGCCAGTTGGGCCCCAAAAAAAACTCAATTATCATAATTGGTGCAATATATAGTCATCTTCTCCTTATGAAGGGATGATATGTATCACCTATTGAATCCTCGAGAGCAAGGTGAGCTAATGGCGAGGGATACATACGCTCAAGACTCTCGTCATGAGGATTTAGGGTTTCGAGAAAATCTGGCGGAAGAGAAATCTTGATACCTATAAGAGCGCTTGAGGATACAACGAAAAATGCATAATGTGGCTAATGGTGTAAAAAAATCCTCAGAAAATGCATGTTAATGGGAAGATAACTCTTGACAATGACTATCTGATCAAACCTTAACGGCCTTAGGGGGCATGGGGACAACATCAAGGTTCGACAAAGCTGGGGAGGAGAGAAAATGATCATGAAAATGATCGAAACCATAATGGGTTGAGTGAGCTTAACAAGGTGGGACCCAAAATTTTAATACACCCGAAATTTTGGGTGGTGTTATAGCGGCTACAACAGGACCCTTCCACAAATTTTAAAATTTTCCATGCTTGCCTTTGTCTTCTCTCCTTGAATCCCATTCTAGAACTTTGTCTCCAATCTGGAAATCATTGGCTTTGGTCCTTCTGTCAAAGATCTTCTTGATGTTCTCTTGCACTACTTGTGTTCTTTTGTAAACTTCTTTCCTTAACTGCTGCAAATTAATAGTTTGGTTTAGCCTCCTTTGCATATCATTATATTCTAATTGTACCTCTTGAAGAAGTTTCATAACTGGAACTCCCAAGGATGTTGGGAAAAAAACATCCATGCCATACACTAGCTGATAGAGAGACATATTGATTGATTTCTTGGTTGTTAGTCTATCAGCCCATAGTGCATGCACTAGTTTTCTATGCCATGACTTTTTGTTCTCTTCCAAAATCTTCTTGATGATATTCACCAAACCTTTGTTAGAGGACTCAGCCAACCCATTACCTTGAGGGTAATACGTTGTAGAGTGCCCTAGTGTGATGTGGTACTTGTAGAAAAAGTCCACCATTCTCTTGGAATTAAATGCAGCAGCATTATCGGTGATTATCTTTTTAGGATAGCCAAATAGAGACAAGATGTTAGTTTCAAGGAATTTGATGATGACTAAGCCAGTGGCATTCCTTGAAGGGATGGCTTCTATCCATTTGTTGAAATAGTCATTTGCAGTAAAGATCGATTTGTGGTGGGCAGATGAGGCAGGGTGGATTTTTCCAATAAAATCTAAACCCCACTGTTGAAAAGGAGTTTCAACACTGATAGGATGCAAGGGCAAAGGCAATAGTTTTCTCTTGTCATCGAATATTTGGCATTTATGGCAAGTTGCGATTATCTTGTGTATGTCAGGAAAAAGAGTGGGCCAATAGTAACCATCTCTAGGGATTTTGTTGGTTGTGGTTTTCCAGTAGAGATGACCTCCACACTCTCCTTCATGAAACTCATGCATGATTCTATCTACATCATCTTCAAGAAAACATTTAAGAAAGAATACCAACATAATTTTTCCAATATAAAGCTCTATCTAGAATGTAGAAATTTAAAGCCTTTTGTTTCAAGAATCTAGATTTTGTTTTGGACAAAGAAGGAGGAGCATTTATATTAACAAGTACATACAATATATTAGCATACCAGAGTGAATTAGGAATGCTTCTTTAATGGGTGGAGTCACCAGTTCCTCTTGTTGATCCAAAGAATGTAACATTTTTATGTCTAGCACTTGAAAATTTTCTTTAGCCATGAGTTTGGCAAGTCCTTGTCCTTTAATCAGTTTAGTGGATCTAATTTCTAAATCATATTCTAAGATGATAGCAATCCACTTACCCCTTATACCATCAGGGTCCTGATATAGAATATCTTTAACAACTGTATGTGGAACAAATGTAATGATACAGGAGTGCAAAATGTAAACTCTAAAGTCTTTCAAAGCTTTGATCAAGGCAAAGGCTTGTTTCTCCATGATGTTATATTTTAGAGGTGTATCCCTCAATGCCCTGCTGAAGAAAGTTATGGGTTGTTCTTGTCCCATAATTTCATTTTGAAGCAATACTACAGCAATAGTGTGTTCTGATGCAAAGGAGAAAATGAAGAAATCCTTGGTAAAGTCAGGGCTGATTAGAACTAGTGTTTGGGTAAGGGCTTGTTTTACCATTTCAAAGGATTTTTTGGCTTATGTGGTCCACTTGACTCCTACTTCTCTTTTCAACATGTTTGTGATGTTTCTTAGGAGTTCAACAAGGTTTGGTATGAGCCTTCTTAGGAAGTTGATCTTTCCAATGAAAGATTGCAGCTCTTTAATGTTCCTAGGGTGGTTGATCTGTAATATTCCTTCAATCCTTTTGGGGTCTATCTTTATCCCTTCTTCAGAAATGATGTGGCCTAAAATTTTTCCTTCTTGAAGACCAGACAATTTTTTCTTAGGATTCAAAGATACACCATATTTCCTACATTTCTCAAAGATCTTTCTCAAGTGAACTAGGTGTTCTTCATCAGTTTTAGAATAGACAGTGATGTCATCAAGGTATATCACTATGAAGTAACCTATGTCTTCAGAAAAATCTACGTCCATGGCTCTTTTGAAAGTGCCCCACATTCATAAACCCAAAAGGCATTTTGACATACATGAATGTGCCCCAAGGTGTTGTGAAAGTGGTTTTGTGCTGATCACGTGGAAGTACTAGTACCTGATTGTACCCTGAAAAGCCATCAAGTATTGATATTCTCTTAGAACCTACCACCCTTTTCAGTATATGATCCATATTAGGTAAAGGGTAGTTGTCTTTCAGGGAGGCTTTGTTTAAATTTCTAAAGTCTATGCATAGCCTAATCTCCCCTATTTTCTTTCTTACTGACACAAGGTTTGAAACCCATTCTGAGTACCTAAGTGGGACTATGATTCCAGCATCATACATCTTCTTTATTTCCTTCTCAACTAGAGGCACTGAGATGGGGTTTATTCTTCTCAATTTTTTCTTAAATGGTTTCTATTTTTCCTTGAGAGGAATCTTATGTTGAATAATGTTTGTGTCATAGTATTTCAAGTCCTCATACCCCCATGCAAAAACATCTTTAAACTCTTTGAACAGGTCTATGTATTTATGTTTTATGTGAGGTGGCAGATTTTTGGACAACTTGATCATTTTGGGTTCTTCTATGCTTCCTATGTTGCATTCTTCTACATCAGTCTCGGTAGATTCCATTTTTGGCTTCCTAGAAACATCATTGAAGTCAAACAACTCTTATAAGGGGGAAATACCTCTTGGTAATGTGTTATCTTTGCATTGTAATACCTCAAGGTCATTTTGATCCAGGTCCTTAGAAAATTCTGCCTCATGAAAGTGTTCAAGCAGATTTATATCAGCAGTAGGAAATGGCTCTGTTTTGGGTGTTTGTTCTTCAATTGGGTTGTCTTGTTCATGATATAAGCTTGGTTTTGGTATTGAAAATTAATTATTAGATAGCAGGAAATCATCAATTTTTTTATCACCCTCAAAAAATTTCCAATAATCTATCTTGTCAGGTACTGTAGGTCTGTTTTTTACTTTTAAAGTGTATTGTTCATTGGCATAAGGTACTTGGAAAGTGCTAGCAGCAAAGGCAAGTTCATTGGCCTTGTTGTTTTGAGCTCTAGGGATGAAGGTAAGTTCATACTTCTCAAACCTTTTTAGGAGGTCTAATTTAGAATTCCTATATTCTCTTAGCCTAGGATTCTTGGCTAAATATTCTCCCTTGATTTGTCTAATGATTAGCCTAGAATCTCCTTGAACATAAATTTTATTGGCTCCTATGTCTTTCAGGAAGTGCAATCCTAGGAGAAGAGCCTCATACTCTACAGTATTGTTTGTGCATTGAAAATATAGTTTGTAGGAGTGGTCTTCATTGGTGTTATGTATCGAAACACCTACTCCTGAACTACCTTTGCCACAAGAGCCATCAAAGCTCATGTACCAAAGTGTTTCAAGTTTAGATTAGCCATTATGTTGTTGTTCAAGGCTGCTAGATTTTTGGTTGTCATGTTCTTCACTTTGCGTTTGGTTTGAATGTTTTGGTAGGCCTAGATCTTTCCCATTTTCATTTACTTGTTCATTAATGTCATCTTCATTGTACAAGATAAATGAGTCAAGGTCTGAATAGATAGAATAGAGAGGAGTGTTGTTTGGCCTATCTTAGCTGCTTACCATGAATTTCATGTGAGATTCCTGGTACAATCTCCTTGTTTGGTTAAAGACCGGGATGGTAGCATATGTCATGTCCATTTGGAAGTTTCCTTGGAGTTTGGCTCCCCATGATCTAGATAAAAGCATGCCATTCTTCGGGAAAATTCCAGCCACTACAATGTCCATGACTAGGCTCTTAGCAGGCATTTGTTCCAGATTGACACACATATCCTTGATTAGACCCAAACATTTGACTCTACTTGAATCGAAGGAGTACAAGTCGTTGTAAGGTTTGGTTATTTCAAGGCCTAATCTCTCCATCACTACCTTTGGCATGATATTGTGTGAGGCACCGGAGTCTAGCATAGCATTGTGCAAGATTTTCTCATGAATGTTTAAGCTAACATAGAATGGAGGGACAGTGCCTTCTTGATATTTTCCCTCTACCTTGGGTCCAAACAACAACTTTGGCTTGTCATAAGTTAAATTGAGAGTGTCAGTGTCATTTCCTATGTTAAAAGCTTTCAAAACTTGGGACCTATAGACATTCTAAGTTACTAGTTCAGTAAGAGGTATGCTTATTTTGATCTTGGCAATCTCACCCTAAAAACTGAAAGGTGCTAGTGTTCTTGGTATATTTACATCATTTTTATCACACATAGTATTTTCAGCAACTTTGGTTTGCTGATTTTTATTAGCACTGTCATTTGGAGCAGCTTTTCCGAGGCCATTAGTTGATGTACTAGGGCAGCTTGGGTCACCATTATGTTGGCTAGTTTTTTCTTTGTTTTGATTTGGAGTCTTAGCCATCATGTTGGTGTTTTCTGCTGTCTTTTTAAGGATGTTTTTAGGGGTTTTCCTAACAACAGTTTCTATTTTGTTCTTTTTGGAGGCATCTTGGGTTTTCTTACTCCTAAGGTCATACTGCCTACGAACATCCATAATAGCATTTTCAAATCCTAATTTGTACTCTTCAAAATCCCCATATGTTCTATCAATTTGGTTTGAGGAAAAGAGCCCTTGTTCTTCTTCTATGAGAAAAACATCACCCTCATTATCAGAGCCTATCATATTTACATGGTTTTCTTCTTGCTCTTCAGCCTCTCTTTCATCTTCCTTACATATTTTTCTTGGAAAGGAGGTATGATTTGTTGGTCATTGTCTCTTTGTCTATTTTGAGGAGGGTCTCTTCTGAAGTTTTGGTTTCTATTTCTATTTTTGGGATTTGCTTTGTTTTCCCTAGGGGGTGTTCTCTCATTCAAACTAATTTTCTCCATCATTCTTTCCATTACCCTAACTAGATTGTCAATTTTAGTATCAGATGTGGAGGCCATGGTTTCATCTTTGTATGTAACCTTCTTTTCTGCCCTCATCCTAGCCCTCTTTTCAATTATATTGGATTCTACACTCACAACTCCCCTTTGCATGTATTCTAAGGTTAGGGGATCTATTTCTCTTAATTGGTAGGCCATGTCTGGATCAAAGCCGTCTAGAAATTTTACTAATGCTAGGTCTTGTGGAGGTGTCATGTGAAATGGGAGTGCATTGTATACACTATTGAACCTAGTGCAGTAGTCTTGGACACTATCCCCAACATTTTTCTTAAGTTTATTATACTCTAAAATGATTTGAAGAGGGTTTTTCTTAATCTCCAATTTGTTTATGAATGTTTGGTAAAGGGAAGGGAGGTCATGAATGCTGTTAGGAGTTAAGTTTTTGAGCCATTTATTCTCATTTTTATGGTCTCCTCTTCTATCTCTTGATAGTCAAAGGCATCATTCATTCTATCTACATGTCTTTAGGTAGTGGTAGAGTCAGCTCCAGTAAAATGAGGGATTTTGGATTGGTAGTATTGAGGCACGGGTAGTAAAGGTTGTGGTATTGCCAAGGGGGCAAACAATGTTGCCATGATTGGAGGTAAAGGAACCCAAGGAGGGTTTGTGAGAGGAGGTGGAGGATGAAATGGAGTGGTTTGCACAGTGGATGTGTGAATGGGGGTGGTAGATGTACATGGACCAGCAAACTGAGATTGAGCATATTTGGAATGAAAAGAGCCAAAGTTTTGGAGAAGTTGAAAATCAGGAGGAGTGGAAGGTGAGGCTTCTATGCTAGGACTCTACTGCAAATCTATAGGCTCAAGGTCTATCTGGTCTATCCCACTTTGAGACTTAGTTCTAAAAAGGTTTCTTTTGTGATATAAGTCAAATTGGGGATCTTGCAAGGCTGTGAGGTTTTTAGGGACAGAACTTGTTTTGTGAATGGTCCTAACAGTAGTTGAATCTTTAGTCCTAGAAGTTTTGCACAAGATTCTTTCTGGATCATCAAATATGGTAGGAGGGTTAAGGTTAGGGTGAGATCTGGTGCTAATCCTTTTTGAAGCCATATTTCAGACCCAAAGTATAGAGAGGTTGAAAGTTTATGACTGTTTTTGAAAAGGCAGACCTCTCTTAATAATTATTGAGCTCACACAGTGGGTGATTAGGCTTTAAACTATTAGGAGTGATTTACACAATCCCATAGGATTCTATGAGAACTAGTGGAGTTAGTAGGCCTATTGGAGGCTAGTGGAGTCACCGGGTGGATAATGTTTACTGCTTTGAGGGTTAGCTTGTTTTCCACCATCAACAATTCAAAAACCCATCTAGAGATGTTTTGGGTTTTCTGAGTTTCTTATGTAACGCTAAGATTTCAATGGTTTTTCTCCAGTTGAGTCATCATACTGCTAGTATGGTGAATCAATTAGATACTACTCTTGGCTAACACTTGATTTTCTAAGTTTGACAGGGATTTGAGAGTTCTTAAGCTATACTTAGGATGTTACTGACTCAGAGTCCCACCATGATCGCCATTATGTTAGGTCCCCATAATTTGTTAGATTGGAAAGATCAAATGTACAAGAGTAGCATCAAAACAGTCTTTGGAGTCCTAGGACCTAGCCTTCCTGGACTCAGAGAGGGCTCTCTCTATACTTTTGTAAAGGATGTAACTCGATATATTTTAGGGTTTTGATTTTAGGCTAGTTATAAGGATTAGGGTTTGTTTGTTTGTTTGGTTGGTTGGGTAGGTTGTCAAGAAAAATAGATAGAGTGAGAGAGGTTTAAACCATTGGGATATGGATTCTGCAAAAAGTCTTGAGAAGTGCAACAATAGGTCAAGGGTATATCACAGGGCAAGTCTAACAAAGCCAAATGGATCTAAAAGCTTATGTGAGTGAGGTGAACATTAAATTGTGAACATAGTAGGTGCAAAAGGATAGTTAAGAATCCTTCAACAAATAATTTAACAAGAATGGACTTTAAGATTACTAAGCATAAAGAAATAACAAAATACAAAGCATACCAATAACTTCTTTGATCAAACCCTAGCAATTAAGTACTAAGACAACAATCCAGGGAATCATAGAAAGCAAGAAACTTGTAAGTCTTCTAGTGATTTCACCTTCAAGAAAAGAAAACATTTAAGATAAACATATAGTAGAGATAAAAGTGTAGGGAACTCCTAATTTCTTTAATCAAACTACAAAGACCTCCAAAGCAACCATTTAGGATAAAACAAAGGGCATGGCGAATCATAAACCTCTTCAGCTAAACCTAATCAACAATACTTCAAAGAAAATACCTTAAAAACAATGTTTAAGTTACATCAAAGAGCAGGGCTAACCATGAAATACTTTGACATTGGCTTCATCAAATCATATTAAATATAAAGAAGCATAAGTAGAACTAGAGAGAATTCAATAATTCTCTAATCTGTCCTAACAGAGGAAAACATACAAGCAGTAGAGAGAAAACAGAGCTAAGGTGCCTCTAAACAACATTTCTTAGCCTAAATTTTTTTGTCCTACTGCGAGAGAAAGATGAAACAAAATGATAAAATAAGAAAACAAACACTAGATAGGAAAGACATAACCATTAAATATGCTCAGGAATCCTGCAAGTGAGCTTGTTCCATCATCAAGCAAATCAAGACATTCACAAAGTCTAAAGCCAAATTTGTCCTCAATATTCAAGTCTATGATATTTCTCTCAAAAATAATCCAACATGTACAATGAGGCCTCAATTCTGTATTCAACTAGAAAGGAGGACCAAAACCCTAACTAGGGTTTCCAAAATGTCATAAATACATCATAAATGCCAAATTTGTCCATTAAGACCATGCAAGGCCCAAGGTACAAAATATCTAATGTAATAAATGAAAAATAACTTCAAACATAAATTATGAGCTAACTAGGAGTGATTTTCCTCAAAATTCCTTGAAAATATATTTTTCCATAAATTTGTGTCTTTTGTTGACTTTGCAGGCAAAGGCGTAGCACCTGCACCAGAAAAATTGCTTGTTTTGTGACCAAGGTTTGGAGGCCTTCTAGGTGTCCAAATGAGCTCCATGATAGCTCATTGGAAATATTTTCAAGTCTACTTTCCAAAAATGCTTTTGGTTTTCCATTTGGTGTCAATTTTCCAGCCCAAAAATGCAATCTCCCAATACTGCTCAGGGTGCAGCGCCATCTCTGAAAATAGGGCAGAAAGTTGATTTTTTGGGTGTCTTTGGCACTTTTGGAGTACTATTTCTGCTCTAAATTATCTGAAATTTTTTTTGGATGATGCCCTTGGCCCGATGAATATGAAAATGTAAACCAATCCTCAAAAGAGTGCCCCAAAAAAGAGTGCAGTGCCAGTGGCGCTACACCTTTGGCACTTTAAAATAGTCAAAAAACCAAAATTTTCAAAAAGTTGCCAAAATCTGAATTTGCCTTAATCAGGGTGTTTGGTATGCGTGTATGGATGCATCAGGAAGGATTTCAAGGTTTTATTTTCCCTTTGCCTCCTTGAGGGCTTGAATCTTTGCAAGGGCTCTTTTGAGCTTGGCCCTTGCAATGTGGTTCCTTAAGGCATAGTACCTTACCATCTTCTTTTGGAGGTCAAGATCCCTCTTGGTCTTCTCCAATAGGCCCTATAAGTGCATATTAGCCCTCTCAATCCAAGGTTCCCAGTCATATTCAATCTCCATGGAAAGCAGCTCACTTGGAGTGAGTTTCTCTGCCAAGGCTACCTCTTGCTCTCTCTCCTTGGCTAAGGCCTTCTTTAAGCCAATTGTTCTTGGCCTCCTCCTAGGAAGTTGTTCCTCCTCTTCATCAGTGTCTCCATATCTATCCAAGGCCTCATCTAGTTTAGCCTTGGACTTTGTAGCCTCTTTCTGAGCTCTGATAGCTCTGATCTCATAAATGGCCTTTTGTGCCTCAAGCTGCTCGTTTTCAACCTCATAATAGTGGATGACATTTATAGCCCTACCTATATTGGCTTGCAAATATTTGATTTGGGAATCTTTTCTTTTGAGCAACATGCCTAAGATCCTTGCCTCATTTTCATCATCACTGTCAACATGAATGAGTTCAAATTCTTTCTCAGTCTCATGCTGGTCTTATTTTTCTTCATCCATGACCCTTTCTTTTCCTTTGTTAAGCTACTTAGTTGATGTGGAAGGCATGGCCCCTTGCCTCTTGAGGGCAGAAAACACATGCCTACTTCCTGTTTGGTAGGTCTAAGAAAAAGGTTCAATTTGTAGAAATTATATGCACTAAGCATGCATATGTCCTAGATTCACTTGATCTCACACTATTTAACTTTATGCAAAATATGAATCATTCTACTTGTTAATATTTTGCCGAAAATTAATTTCACACACATGTAAAGCATAAATGAAAACAATCGTACATAACACAGTTGTTTAACGTGAAATCCTGAAGCTGAAAACCCCAACTATCATATATTATGTATCATGGAGATCATATCACAATCTCATACAAAGCTTATCAAGCTCTCAGTACAATACAATCGTCATACACTAATCAGGAACAATCTTGCAAATCCATGCACCGATCTTTGCCTCCTACTATCCTGCCTCCACTGTGCAATCCCTACTGAAGAATAGCTCTGAATGAATTCAAATTACCCTTGCCTTGACTGCGCAATCCTCATTGGAAACTCTAATGTGTGTGTGATGAAATCAATGTATCACTATAGTCACGACAAATAGTCCATCTTTCCCTTTCACCTATCTCTCCACAGGGTCTCCACTGAAACTGCCATGCACTGTAGTTAACTGTTGTATTGTTCAGTTGATTAATGAGTTATTATTTATGAATTAATTAACTAATTAATTCACTCCACTATCACTAGTGTATCATTCAGTTAGACTAGATACAACTATCTCAACTAAGTCTAATTGAGTTAAACTGAATACAACTCCATAACTACTTCTTCCAATATGTCATAACTCTGCCACTTGAGTTCTAACTGAGTCCTCCATGAATTAGCTCCAGTAAACCCTTGGGAATTGCATAAGTACCTTAGTCCACTGATGTGCCACATCTGTGCACTGAAACAAAGTGCTCCAAGAGAATAAGTTGCTATTTAAAGTCTGATTATTATTAAGAGCCAATAATAATCGACATGCATCTATTTTTAGATCAGTGATATATAAATAGACTTCACCAATATTATAAAAATATAATTTCATCTATTTTTCCAACTTGATCAACCATCCACAAATAGAATCCTGCAACTTCTGAAATATGATCATCATGTATAAAAATAGACATATTCTAAAAATAGACTTGCGCCAAAAATAACCTGCGAGCCCACTTAGTGAAGGTGACTATTATCACTAAGCTCATCATCTTGTTGAATCTCAACACAATTATGATCATTTTAGTGTCTTTAGTCTTGCTACCATCTTGACTGCCATCATCATGGGTATCCTTTTTGTCCTCGTGGCTCTTATCAACAGTACTGCCATGGTTTCTTTCATCATTGCTATCATCATTGCTATCATGGCCCTTTGACCCACTGTCTTCAATAGTGCCAATATCATCACTGTGTTCTGCTTCAAGGCTCCCTGTTTTATCACTGATATCATTTCCCTTATTAGCACTGCTGCTTTCTGCCTCATTTCCCTTATTTGATCCACTGTTTTGTTCTTCATCACTATTATCATGGATTTTTGACCTATTTCCTTCTTCACTGGCTTCCTATGCCTCAATGATATTTGCTTCACTGATATCAGCCTCATTTTCTTCATCTTCATTGGTTTTTGATCCATCATTATTTGCCTCACTGTCATCATCATCACCATCATCATTTCTGCTGCTTTCTGCTTCATTTTCCTCATCTTCACTGACATTTGCCTCCTCTGTGTTTTCTTCTTTACTATCATTAGCCTCATTGCTGTGAGCTTCACTGTGATATTTACTGCTATTACCAGTGTCACTGCCCTCAATGTTTTATTCTTCATTATCATCTCCTTCATTGGATTCTTCTTCACTGACATCCTCTTCTTTGCTTTCTTCTTCAATTCTCTTTCATTCACTGCCACTTGCCTCCTCATTTACTTCTTCCTTGCTTGATTCAATATTTCCCTCTCCCTCATTTACATTTGATTTCTCATTGAAATTTCCCTCATTGTCTGATGCATTGTGAGAGGGTGGTGAAGGAGGGTTGTCTTGAGGTGAAGGAATATGTGTGGATGGTGAGGTGGAAGAGTCATCATGTGGTGATGGAGTGTGAGTGGATGGAGGAATGGGAGGATGAGAAGATGTAGGTGCATCTTGCTGCTATTGACCTTGTGGATTGGTGAACACCTCATGAGCAATGAAAACCTTCCATGGAATATCCTTCTGTTGCAATTGATGCATCACGACCATTTTGATCAATGAGTGGTGGAAAAGGCTTTGCATCTACTACAGTAAATCTCTCTTCTGTACAATACAGGAAATATTATCAATGCTTCTATAGAGGTAAAAGAGTAGGTGCAACATCATAACCCTAGTAAAGTGCATAAGCAGCCTAATGTGATAGGAGTAAAGCCTGGAGAACCTTCCCTCACATGTAAAATATTTCATAATGATCCTCATCATAGGTGCATATCTCTCCAAAAAATGAGAGAAAGGAAAAATGGATTTATTATAGTCTTTGTACCTAAGTTTTAAATATGGCTCATAGTAGCTTATGTCCAGATTGGCCTGTTTGAACCATTTCTCCCATACACTAGGTATCCCAGTGGCATTGGCAATAGCATCAATATATAGCTCAAAGTTTACCCTTGCAAGGTTAACCTGTTTCTCATGCAAGTTAATGATGAAAAACCTTGTTAGCTCAAGGTGGTTTTGCACCTGATGTACCCTTTCAGAAAATTCATAGCAGCCTACATTTTGGAATTAGGAGACAGTTAAGGGAGATGCATTTACCTCTATTTTTTTTAGTGGTTCAAACCTGTTGATCCTCCCACCTTTGTGTTGATGCCTCCTTAGCATTTGGCCTTCCCCTTCACTACCACTACCCTCTCTTTTGAAATTCTGACCTCTCTACCTTTGAAAACCCTAAGACTGTAAATGGAAATAAGTCTAAGGGATGGTGATGAAAGAGGCAATTCTGCAAGTAAATGAGATTAGTGAGAGAGGGTAAAGGTATATTAATGTGAGTGAGAGGAAAAACTCAATGACAACCCTCTGTTGATTGTTCAAACTCTGTGTTAAAACACCTTACACTGATGGCAAATGGATATAAAAGAATGAAATGAAATGGTCAATATTTTTGTAATATAAGGGACTGATTTAGTGAATGGAGTGAGTGTAGGCACAACCTTAGGTGAGTGAACAATCTCCAACAATTTAACCCTTTGTTTGTCACTGACTCTCTTTGCAGGCAAATGAATGAGGCTTAATCAGTGATTTTAAGTATGACATTTAGGTTATCTCCTTAGGTTTCCATTCCTTTAATCAAATGATAACAAAAACTTGGAGAGGAGATGATGTCCTACACTTATCCCTTAAAGATGCTTGAAAACCCCTTGGTGATGATGACTTGGAGAAAATTTGAGGTGTTTTGAGTGTTGAAATTGTTAAGGAGGCCCTCTTGGCCAAGCACGTAGCGCCAAGGCCAAGGGCATAGTGCTGGAGCTAAGGGCGCAACTTTTAGTCTAGGTGTGCAACGCCAAGGTCTTTTACCATGCCTGTTGAGCAAAATCGGGTAAGCGTGCAATGCCTTGCCAGGTGTGCAACGCCACACTCTAGGCGTGCAACGCCTTAATAAAATGCACGGAAGAAAAAGCCATGGGCGCAATGCCTGAATCCAGGCGCGCAGTGCTGACCTAAGGGCGTAGCGTCTGACTCCAGGTTTGCAGCGCTGACCTGAGGGCGCAACGCTCAACACTTAGCTGAAATTTGACTTGAAAAACTCACAGTTTTCACTCCTAAACACTTTGATGACTTTGCAAGTGAACAATGAGTTTTTGAAGTATTGAGATGACCTTTTATAGGCTTAGGGATTTAAATTTATCTCTTTCTTTAAGTTAATTATTGTACTCGAGAATATTGAGTAGACACCGTCTGGGCCAGTAATGCCTAACAAGGACCCTCAATAGTCTCTTTCTTTTGTATATATAGCTGTATTATGTGCATGTTTAGGCAGAGTATGCTGGAGTGTGAGTGTGTGTGTTGCAAGTGTGTTGTGAAGAGTTCTTGCTAGTGTGTTGTAATAGCCTGTGAAGAGTTCAGAAGCTTTTTAGCTCTGCTCTGTGGCATAACAAGGTGTGTAACATTTTGCTTGATATAATTCGAAGCCTTCTGGGCCGCCTGTCTGAGGATAGTTTTAGCCAAGAACACTGGTTGGAGATTGTAAGGCGAGTTAAAGACCAAGGAGACTCGTGTCGCATATCTCAGTTGTGTTGTGCTAGCAGATTTAAGGATCGATTATCAAGTAAGTTGCTGAGTCCTCGATTATTTGGTATCAGAGCCCTGTTTCTGATTCTGTCATGGCAAATTTACTTCGCACTTTTTCTAGTATTGATAAAAGAATAGTAAATGAAGTAACATCCCGTTCTGAAGAAATCGATCATGATGAAGTAGATAACCCAGAAAATTGGAATCCTCCCTCTCTACATGCTACTGATGTTTACAAACTCCCTATCACTTATGATTTTAAAAGAAAAACTTTTCTGAAGGAAGTTGAAGTTACAATACGAATTTCAGGTCCCTCTGTTCAGATAGTAGCTCTGAATCTGTTTTCAAAAGATGAAATAAAAAAGTTCAAACAGTATGTTGTAGAGAAGAAATACAATTATCTGCACTTTGGAGGTATACGTATTGGTCTAGCTCCCTTGTTTAGACATGGAATTAATTCTCCCTGTATAGCAGAAGTTTTTGATACCTGCCATCAAATATATGATCATGCACGTATAGGAACCATTACAGGAAACCTATCTACTGGTTGTCAGTATGGCACGATCTTTCCAGACTATGCTGTAAGTCTGTCAGACCCTCATTTACAAGATTACTGGAAAATGATGACTGGTGTACAAGGTTTAAGTTTAGTTGAAGATAGTGAATATCTGTCAACAATAGTTCAAGCCTCGTTTCAGTTAACGAACATAGCTCATCCAAAACTGAAACAGCCTGTGCTAAAATATTGTGTGACTGTCGGAATTTCAAATGCTCAAGTTGAAGGTGCTGTCTATAGTCCAGAAGAAATCCCGAATGACTGGTACTTTCAATATAAATCTTTAGAAGACAGTAAGAAATCTGAGTCAAAATACAAAAGAGTCGCCATCTCAGACGGTCATGTTAAATTAATTCCACCCAGACCTAAGATTGAAAGACCTATAGTAAAACCAAAGCGTCATGTCTTTCCTGTCCAATATCATGAAGAGTCTTCATCAAGTAGACAACCTATTTCTGAAGTCTTTCAAGAAGAACAAGAAAAAGGTTCTACTGAATTGTATATAACTGAGAAGAAACCTTTCTTACCTGTACAAAAAATGCATCGAGTGTCTTATATTACAGCTCAACCACAAGAAGAATGGACATATGCAAACCATAGGTTTGTTCGAGGAGGAAAATGGCCACCAAAAACAAAATTCTGTACTACATCCTCAATGTCTAAGCAGCCTACTACTAGAGCAGACTGTGCTCCTTTGATTGAACATAGTGTAAATAATTCCAAAGATTTAGATGAAGTTTATCAAATAGGAAACTATTTGACTACCTGGTGCTCCCATGCAGAAGATGTCTTAGATGACCTTGGTTCTCAATCAGCAGAAATATTAGCTAACCTTAGATTGCTTCAAGAAGAACAAGCAGCAGAAAAACAAAGAAAGGAAAAAAAGGTTAGGAGAAAGAGAGAGAAATAAAGAAGAAAAAAAGAATTGAGAACACCCAGATTTTCTATGACAATGGAAAATCCACATAATTGGGAATTTGAAGAACCAGAAGAAGAAGAAAGTGGGATAGAATCCAGTACCTAAGCACAAGCCCAAACATCAAAAATCAGTTGCAAGGGGTAAATCTAAAATCTCTGAAAAGGTTTTTGAGTCTTCCCCATTAATGCAAAAACCAAAAAGTGAATTGGCAACATTAGAGAATGCAGCAAAGAAATTTCCGTCCTTCATTTTGCCATCCCTGCAAAAGGCTCATACGTTCAGAGACCAGTTCAAGTATCCCAGGATAGAAGAAGATATTTATGCGACCAGTTCTACTGGTTATGTCCTTGATTAGAAAAGTCCAAAAACCCGGCTGAATCAATTCGTATCTGGATAGGTGCTTTATACCAGATGCAAGTAATATCCAAGTTGAATAATGAAGCTATATTTTACTTGGCTGAAAAAAGAATGGCAGGCATAGTATATGATTGGTGGATGACACCAACTCAAGAAGAAAGAATGAATGTCTGTAATGCAGGTTTAGCCACCTTGGAGTTATTGCTTAAAACTCAATTTGTCCCAGAGCCTGTTGATGAAAAGAAACAGCTCATAACAGACCTAACCCGCATGGAATTGAAAGATGCTAAATATTTTCAAGAATTTGGAGAAGAATATATGGGTAAAGTCTTTAAGGCAAATTTGAGCAATGATTTAGTTCAAAAAATTACATTTTTGTCAAAGTTACCTGGAAACCTTGGAGATATGATTCTCAAGGATTTAGAAGTTCAGAATAAAACTATTGATCAAATCTATTGGATAGATTTTCTGTTCAGATGTTCAGAGAAGATAAAATATCTATGCTGGCAAAAGAAAGCTTCTGAGTTTTCTCCTGGATTAGATGTATGCAGATCTGCACTCCCATGGACTCCCTTCAAAAAACGTAGGTCTCGAAGGTATGGAAAATTTAGACCAAAGAGAATAGCTAATCCTAAGCGACCTTTCAAGAAATACAGATATCTTAAAAAGAGAGATTAAACAAAGCCCAAAAATAATTGTTGTTTTATCTGCAAACAAGAAGGTCACTTTGCGAGAAAATGCCCAAAAAGCTCATCAAATAAACTCAAAGCATGTGTAGATATTGAAGAATTTGTAGATTCATGGTCAATAGTCGAATCTCAAGATGATATTTCAGAAGTCTTTATTTTAACTGATGCATCTTCAGATGAAGAAAATTCAGTTGAAATGTCTCAAAAAATGAATCGCTGTTATTATTCTGATGATTACTTATACTGTGATGAAGAATTAAGCTCTGAAACATCAGAATATGATGAAGAAGATGAAGATGAAGATGATAAGTTTTCTGTATATACTGAGAAAGAAAGTTCCACTGTTTTAGATATTCCTCATGCTGAGTCAAGTTCAAGTTAGTCAAAACTATCTCCATCTTTTTCTGTTTTGTGTCCATATCCAAAACAAGTTGCTCCATCCTCAGTTCCTCCTATCACCACTCCCAAGGAAACATCTTTTTTGAAAAAGATTGTAAAAACAAATAATTTGTTGTATATTCCAGTAGAAGTCCAAGTCCGTCAAGATTGGATAGCAGTTCATGCTTTCATTGATACTGGAGGTTCAAATAATTTGGCCAGAACTTCCCTTTTTAAAGGCTTGTGGAAACCATTGAATCATATTTTGGTTTCTGAAACTGTTGGAGGATCAGTATCTCTTACCCATTATGTTGATAACATTTCTTTAAAATTTGGGGGGGGAGATTATTAAAATTTCAGCAGTTCAATATCATGATACATCTTGTAGCCTTTCTTTAGGAATGCCATTTTTATCTTCAGTCCTTCCAGTAACCATAAGTGATGATAAGTTGATTTTGAATGCGAAGAAGAAAGCTATATCTGTCCCAAGGCTTACTCTAGCCAACTCAGAACCTCAACGACAGATTAGCCAGAAGAAAAGTGGATCAAAAAGACCAGCTCAAGATTCAAATGATTGGATAGAGGTCCTGCAAAAATATGAAGAAAGAGCTCAGAAAGGTAAGCAGAAAGCTCATATTGATACAGACTGGTCACCAGAACAAAATCAGATTTATGAAGAATTATTGAAGAACTGTTCAGAGAATCCTCAGATATTCTGGTCAGTGGAAAGTCCGCAACAAGAAATCATAACCCTCCATGACAATGGTGTAAAAGGTAAATTGATCCCCTGCACTCCTTCTGATGAAAGAGAAATAAGAAAACAAATTGATGAACTTCTGCATTTACAGTTGATAGAACCAAGTGAGTCTCATTATTCCTGTTCTGCCTTTTTAGTAAGAAATCACTCTGAGATTATTAGAGGCAAAGCAAGAATGGTTATTAATTATAAGCCCCTGAATGCCATTACAAAAATTTTTAACTATCCTTTGCCAAGGCAAGAGACTATTATGCAGAAGATCCAGAAAAGCAAGATTTTTAGCAAGTTCGACATGAAGTCAGGATATTATCAAATCCAGATTAGAGAAGAAGATAGGCATAAAACAGCTTTTACATGCCCTGCTGGATTTTTCCAATGGAGAGTGGTTCCATTCGGATTAAAGAATGCACCAGCATTCTTCCAAAGAAGAATGAATTACATCTTTGGGAAGTATGACTTCATTTGTGTGTACATTGATGACATTTTAATTTTTAGTGATAATCTTGAAGACCATCTTAAACATCTAGAAATATTTTTAGATGAAGTAAGAAAACATGGCATTGTCCTTTCAGAGAAAAAGATGGTTTTATTCCAAAACAGTGTTGATTTTTTAGGAATTCATATTATTCATGGGAAAATTCAAATGCAGCCTCATGTTCTAACAAAATTGGCTGAATTTCCTGATCAACTTTCTGATACGAAGATGATTCAAAGGTTCCTTGGAGTATTGAATTACATCCATAAATATATTCCAAGATTGTCAGAAAAAACAGCCCCCATCAGGCAACATCTGCAAGCAGGTTGGTCACAAGAAGCAACAGAAGCAGTAAAACTGCTTAAAGAAGAATGCATGCATTTTCCAAAACTTAAACCCCCAGGACAAGGCCCATTGATTTTACAGAAAGATGCCTCTGATTCATTTTGGGCTGCCGTTTTATTTGAAAAATTAGAAACAGGAGAAGAAGAACTTTGTGCATATGCATCAGGAGAATTTCTGCCTCACCAGAAAGGATATTTTGCAGCAGAAAAGGAAACTCTGGCAATATTTAATGGGATTCAAAAATTTGAGCTTTATTTAGCTCCTGCTAAGTTTTTAATTAGAACAGACTCAATGAATTTTACTCATTTCCTCTCTGCAAAAATTTCTAAGCAATTAGCTAGAGGAAGATTATTAGCTTGGCAGATTTGGTTTAACATGTATGAATTTGATGTTGAATGGATCCCAGGAATTTCAAACTATCTGGCAGATTCCCTCACACAGGATATGAACAAGATGCATAGAACAGGTTTATTTGATCTTTCTCCAGCACCAGATACTTTTCACACTTTTGTAAAAAGATTTCATCTGTTGGAATTGGTAAATGAAGGAATAGCAAATGAAATAAAGAGGCTGGTAGGTTTGAGATTGAGAAGAAACCACTGGATTCAGAGATGCCAAGCTTGGCAGTCAAAAAATGTTGGTATTCATCTAGAACTTGATGAAGAATTGGTTAAGGTATATCCTTTACCAAATATGAAGGTAAAGATTTATTTTAAATCTCTAGATGACTACTGGTCTAGAAAATATTCAGATGAAATGATTGAAGTTCTGAAAATATTGAATTATTATCAGCTCATCGGTGCAGTTGATTTCTCTCTTGGTGTTTATACTTCAGCAAAGATGATAGATTTAGAAGAGATTAATATGCATGAAGACATAGCAAAATTTTTACTATCTCTTTAGATACTTGATCTTTTTGATGAAATGGAAGCTACATATCTCCAGAGTCGCACTGAGTATTTTGCTAATACTGATACTTTTCCTCAGTATGAGATTTTTGAACCATTTGCAGACTGGGAAATTCATAATGGCTTATGCAGGAAGAAGCCTCAAGTTAGGACTACTCAATGCATCTCAAAATCTTTGCAATATCTGAGAACATTTTCTACACCATGGAGTTACAACAGTCTTGAGTTAAGAGACCCTATTGTTCCTAATCCATTTTCTCAACTTTATGGAGTTGATCAAGCAGTTGAAACGTTAATTGCTGATAACTTGGACGAGGTAAAAAAGTTAACCAATTGGCTAAAAGATTTCCCTAATCTAAGGTTGTATGAAAAAATAAACATGATCAGTACCTTAGAAAAATGTCAGCAAAATTGTGGAGCCATTAAGTTAATCATAAATCAAAAGGCATTGGTAACCATTCAGGTTAAGCATGGAAATTGGACGAAAGATGTGGTTTGTCTTCTTAGTCTTTTGCTAACAAATCATGTTGGTTCAGCTATCAGTTTTGAATTAGGCTGGCAAGAGCATTATGGGATTAATCATCATTGCAAATATTGGATCCAATGTTGTATAGAGCAGTCCGTATCTATGTTTCAAATTTTCAAATTAGATCTCCTTGATGGTATCGAATTAGCTGTCCAGTCTCACGTCAACTTTAGAAAGGCAAAGAAAGATCCTTTTCTTGATATAGAAGTTGATCCTATGGCATATGCGTGCAAGTGGACCAAATCAGCCGACAAATATCTGTACCCACAAAGAAACATGTTCGTCACCAAAGATTCTGTCAAGTTCAGTCCAAGAAGAAAAGATAAAGGAGAATCTTCAATAGTTGATAAAGGAAAAGGAATAGCTACGGAAAAGCCAACTACAGGAAAGATGTCACGAGAAAAAAAAAATATCTATGTCGACATCTATCAAGATGCTCAACCTCATGATGAAAGTGAATGGGAATCAAAGTACCTCGAATGGCTTTACAGATCAAAAGATGAATGGGTTCACATGGACAAAGATAAATATTCCTCTCCATCTCTTGACAAGTGGCAAAGTGATTTTGAACCGGGGGAACAATATGATTCTGATCGTAGTCCTAAAGGATCGTGGTAGATATTTCTTTAAGTTAATTATTGTACTCGAGAATATTGAGTAGACACCGTCTGGGCCAGTAATGCCTTACAAGGACCCTCAATAGTCTCTTTCTTTTGTATATATAGCTGTATTATGTGCATGTTTAGGCAGAGTATGCTGGAGTGTGAGTGTGTGTGTTGCAAGTGTGTTGTGAAGAGTTCTTGCTAATGTGTTGTAATAGCCTGTGAAGAGTTCAGAAGCTTTTTAGCTCTGCTCTGTGGCATAACAAGGTGTGTAACATTTTTCTTGATATAATTCGAAGCCTTCTGGGCCGCCTGTCTGAGGACATTTTTAGCCAAGAACACTGGTTGGAGATTGTAAGGCGAGTTAAAGACCAAGGAGAGTCGTGTCGTGTATCTCAGTTGTGTTGTGCTAGCGGATTTTACAAACCCACTTTCTAATTTTTTCAAAGTCACTTCCCTTTTTCCTTTCTCACTAATATTCCTTTGACTATTTGCTTGCAGGTGACATCAAAGCCTTTAAGTGGCTCCTATTTTTTCTCCTTGAGAGTTTGACATGTTCATTTGATGTTTTTTGTAGGGCTACACATAGTAGTATCTTCAAAGATTTTTGTGTTTTTCATCATAATATTCAACTTGTCTTTCTTACCTTTTCTTACTAACATTTTACACTGTTTGTATGCAGGCTATTGAAATGATTATTTTGACTTTACCCTTTGTTATTTGAGGCATGAAAAACTCATTTTGACACCTTTGGGACTCAAACACAAGGCAACATCTTTAAAACCCTGTGTGATTTACACCATGAACTCAAATTTTTCACCTTGGATGGTAGTTTTAAGAAATTTGTGTTCCTTTTGATCCTGAAGATTTTGACACATTATTTGACACAGCAGTAGCCCAAAAATCCTCTTTTGTCATTTTACCTTCTCTGACACTTATGATGGTTGCTGACTGAAAAAAATGAGTTCACCTTTCTTACTTATAGTCTTTACATCTTTTCTCTTTGAGACATGACATATTCACCTTGGTAGACTTTGGGATGCTTGTACACAACAACACTTTCAAAACCTTCCTTTGTTGTCATCATAGAGTTTACCTCTTCATTCCACCTTTTCTGACCATCTTCCCAAAACCTTAGGTGTCTGGAGTGTTTGAAAACAATTATCAGTGTTTTCTTCTAAGTTCTCTATAGCCCTTTTAAGTTCATTAATTTATGTTCAGTGCACCTCACCTTTTTCCCTATTTCATCCATAATATATGAAAAAATTCTCTTCATGTGTGGTTTTTGGTGTGCCTCCTCCATGTGATTTGCTGCAAGTGGTCAGTGTTTTGATATTTAAGTGGGCCATTCAACTCAAAATCTTAGTTCACCTTTCAAGATAAACTTGTTTCCCTTTCTTCACTTGCAGTTTATGATTTGATAAGACAAACTTCTTTGGAAACTTTCTAGAAAAGGAAAAGTAGTGCCTTAAACACCTAATGATGACCTTCAACCATGTAAAACCCTAATTTACCTAGTGGGAGGATTCTTTGACCTAGCTGTCTTTGACTGAAAATTGGGTTGGAGTCTTCAAGTGTAAAAACAGAGTATTGAAAAAGTGGTGTATTGAAGATTCAAAATCAAATGTACTTGATTTATCTAAAGAGCCTACAAACATAGTTTTGAGACCATCAATGCTTGAGGAACCTGGTTAATCATGGGAATGAGTTATTCTATAGATAACCCTAGATGTAAAGTAGATTTATGGGCAAGGGAAAAATAGAGTAATGAGGTCATAAGTGGAAAAAAGGATGAAGATGAGTGGCACAAGCCCATAAGGAGTCCTTTAGGAGTGGAAGGGTAACCATGGAATGGAAAAATGGTAGAATAGTGAAAAATTTTCTGTAAGGATAATGAAGGCAGTGAGATTTCTAAAAATCACAATATTCAGGGAACTTTGTTTTTAGAAATCTAGAACCAATATTTAGTCATCTACATATAGTAAAAATTACCGATGACTAACAATTTCAATCTTTGGTTAGGTCGCTTTGGGGCACTCTCCTGCTTCGTTTTGAAACCTTAGCCGACTACAATCCTAGCTCGCTCATCAACAATGGCCAATGTGGAGGGGGATCATCCCCCTCTGATCAACGATGCAGCTACCTTCCAGGCGTTGATCACCTCTCTCTCACTGAAGAAATGGTCCAAATATAACCCGTTGAATATTTTCAAGCACATGGCATAAATCCCATTAGTGGAAAATGCCTCCAATATTTTGTTGTTCGACTTTGGAATATTCTGATCGTGCCCTACAGAGAAATTTTACATGAATGTGGCCTTCACCCAAGTCAATGGAATACTGGATAGAGAAGAATTAGAATGACAAAATGAATGCCAACTTAAGTGTTTTTTCTATGGGAGATGGATTCTTTTCTTTCTTATTTGAGATCAAGGAATACAAAGAGGTCATCTTCATAAAGGACCCCTATTTATTTGGAAGTAGGGGAATGAACCTGAAAAAATAGACTCTGGACTTTGACCCTGCTAAGGATATCCCCAACGTTATGCCTATGTGGGTTAATCTCCCCTACCTCCCACTATCTTGTTGAAGCGATGATTGCCTTCGAGCCATTGACAATGGAGTTTGGAAATATATAGATAGAGTCGAACCAAAAGGGGGATTGTTTACTTGTGCCAAAATTTTTGTCTAGGTGGACTTGGATATGTGGATACCTATTGAAATATTTATTACTATGGGAGGATGGAAGCATTGCCAAATCCTCTATGACGAACATATCCCCTTCAAATGTAAGGTCTTTCATGAGTATGGGAATTTTTCTAGAGATTGCAAAAAGCCTCATACCGAAGCTTTGAAAGGAAATCAAGCAAGTCAAGGAAACCAATTTGAACAATGGAAAACTCAACAAAGTTGAGTAAATAAGAAAGGATAGGAAAAAAACAAGAAGACATCATAGAATACGAGTGCTAAATCCTCTTATGAAAATCTATTTGGGGCTCTCTAGTAAAAAAAAACCTCACTGTTGGATGCTCAGGAGAATCAGATGGAGAATGAAGAGGAGAAGGACAATTTCCTTGATTATAGAAGCATTTACTATTTTTAGTAGTTTTTCAGGTCCTGAACTTGTAAAGAAGTTTTGACCCCCTAAATGACATTTTTTAGGTCCGCAATAGGCCCATAGCCATAGACAAGGGCCTATCACAAATCTTTTAGTACTTAGAGAGATGTTTCCAATGAGGTATCATATGCGCCAAATGGAGATCATATAGCCAAGTTATGACCCCGGGAAGTTGGTTGCCCAACTAACCCCAACAGGGCCCAAAAACTCTTGTCGTTCCATCTTCTGGGTTAGGGTTTTGGTTTTTTAGGGTTTCCCTTTGTTGTTCAATAATAAAAAGGCCCTTGAGCCTCATTGTGACATAGTTGAGAGGCATGTAGTCGTCACATATTTTCTTAGAGATAAAAACACTCCAAGTGTGATAGGAGACATTATTTCTAGCCTAATAAAACACCACCATGTGCGAACAGAGATCAAATGAAGCTGCTTTGACTAAGTCAACAACGCAGTTTTAATGGAGGAGGAATCCTAGGATGAATAACGCAATTTTGGAGGGAGATGTAACTTGGGTTAGAATTAACCTAATGGAGTGGGGCCAAGGGCAAGAAAAATCATGTGTTATATAAGGAAGAGGATGGAAAAGTTATTCTTCATGTTGTATATTATTATTCTTGGTTGCCAAGAATTGTTGTTGCTTAGCAAAGCTGCAGTGCTATTTAGCACTGGGTGTTCTCGGGTGGGAATCCCACCTCTTTCCTTTGAGTAGCTCATTAGGAGAGTTTTTATTCATCATTACACATCAATTTTTCAGGCCAAGCTTCAGCCATCTTCAACAGGACTGTTAGTCTCCTATACCAATAGGTGTCATTTTTCATGATTGTCTTGATTGAACTATGGAATATGTTCAAACCTTTTTTCTTGAGCAAAGGTGTTCCGTATTCTTGAAAAACCAAAAAATAAAAAAATTTAAAAAATGTAAAGAGGGTATACCCTAAAAGAAGAATTAAAGGGTAAGTAAAATAAAGATGGTCAAAAAAGTGAAAGAAATGAACCCCAAGCAAAAAATAGACCAAGGAAAGTGTGCAAATCCAAATGCCACTACTATTTCATTTCTGTAATAAAGCAATTGTGTGCAGCTTGTCAAACTTTTGCCACAATTTATGAAGAGTCAAACTATTTAAACTTGACTTATTCATTTTTCAATTTCATGTTGTAGATTAGAGAATAAATATCTGACCAAACAATTTAATCTTGGCAGATAAGTAGATAGGTAGAGTTAATAAAAGGTGCTCAACAGTTTAATCTGAGCCCTTGGATGTGATAAGGGTAGAATTAGATAGATTTGCCTTGTAAAAAGAAAAAATGTTGGTAAGGGTTTGCAAGTCTAAATGCACCCTAATAAAGAAGAGAAAATGGTAGTGTCAAGTAGATAGGGTAGGTAGATGGTGTTGCAAAGTTTTATGTGAGGAATGATGGTGCTGAATATGTTTAATCTTTTACTTTTATCACAAGTACTGAAGTAGAAAATGCACTGAAGAATTCACAGAAAGTAAATTCAAAATCATTAACTTCCCACATCACTTTTTCCCTAAGTTTTTACTAATTTCCCCAAAGTGCTAAGGTATTTGGAGATCAAAAGGGCTCAAGGCATTTCCTTGACTTTTGGAGGGACCGGACCCTCGGCCTGATGATCAAAAAGACCTAAGTACTTGAAGTTATCCATTATCATTCACTTTCAATCTTTTCATAAGTAAAATCCCATTTTGCTTAGGAAAATCATGCAAACTTCCATAAAAATCCCTCAAAATAACTTACTATTCTAAGTTTAAGTGTTGAAGATGATATATTGTAATTTACTTCAGAAATTGTCACTTTCTTAGATGTGCAAAGTATTTTGAGTTGTCTTTGTCCCTTTGTCATATTAACATTTAACTCTATTTACTAAATCCCTAGTGAAATGCCCTATCCTAAGTATATAACTCCTTTTATATAAATATCCAAAAACCCCTCTATTATAAAGTTTAGCAAAAGTATTTATTTCCCCGTGCATTCAAATAAAAACCCACTATACAACCCCTTTGGTTAAAATATATCATTATATAATACTCCCGCCCCTATGGTAAATTAATTATATCGGTTAATTTATCATATAATAAAAAACATATATGAGAAAAAATTTAAACATATGATATGTATGTTTAACACAAAAATATAAATAAAACCAAAGTTTTAATTCAAACTAAAAAACTTCAGAAAAGCTTCTATGCCACCGTGGCCCATCCACCTGGCATCCCACCCGACGCTTCAACCACAATCGAAACCCCACCGCGACCCCTATTTCCATTATACAGTGGGATTAATTAATTATCAGAATTAGTTAATAACCAACCTTTTCTGCCTATTAGACGCCCCCCGGGATGTTTAATAACGTTAATCACGTTTAAAACCCCGCCGAGCCCGCATGATAAAACCCCACCATCTCCCCGTCTCTTCCACCATCCGATCTCCCCCTCCAAAGATCAACGCTTCACATTAATTCCACCAGCCGTCCCTTGTCAGAGCATTAACGCGCGGGGGCTTGGTGGTATTGGACTAGTCCTCCGTCCACGTGTCAATACTCCAATGGAATCGCTGCCCACTCGTTTAATACCACTCTTGTCCATAAGCGGTGCGGGGATTAACGCTTACCGCCCTACCCCTGCCACACGTCAGCTCGTACATCGATGACGTCAGTGCTCGAAAAAATAAAAAATCCCTTTTAACTTGGAAATAAAACAAATTTTCGTGTTTTTTATATCATTTTCGTTATTCGAAAGCGTCTGCGCCTTCTGCTGCAAAATTCAAATTTTCACAGGAATTCACTGTTCTATCCAATTTCGCTCCAGAATTCCGCCAAACCAGTGTTCAAGCATCCTCGTGCTACCGCCTGATACCTGTTAAAACCCAGTTTTCCTCCAAGAACAGGTATTTATCCTATAGTGCTTCGAACTTCAAAAGAAAGTATGTTTTCCTTGTTTTCCACTGGATTAGTGATTAAATCTTATCACTGAGATCATTCTCTGAGGTTTAAAACTGTGAATTGTTCCCCCGAACCTGCAATTGTGCCAATTTCCCTCATTAAAACTGAAATCACGCCCGGTCTGTGAAGAAAACCCAGAAACTTCCATTTTGAACCCACAAGAACCAAAATGGAAGTCCCGGCAGCCTTGAATGTAACTCCATTGAATGCCCCCCAAAGAGAGTTAGAATATTTGCCTTTAGTAGATAAAGATTTTCAGATTAAAGACTTGCATTTTGATGAAAGCCCCCTTCTGAGTTATTGTCGCTGCAGAGATGATTACTCGAAGGGGCAAGATGTCATTGGGTTGTGGGAATCCAATCTTCCGAGATATCTCATCCCCTCGGTCATTACTTTCCCAGAAATTATCCACTATTTCCATTCTAACTATGATCCCACTCAGAGAGCTGTAATATCCCCTGACCAGAGTGTTCTTTTCCCCATTACTCCCCAGGCTATCAATGCAATGCTACATTTTGAACCAGACCAAGAACTAGCACCTTTGTTTATGGAAGAATTGATTGAAAAGTCTAATAAATTGACCCCAGAAAAATTGGAGTCCATTTGCCAGAATTTCATGTTGCCTGAACATCAACCTAAGGGACCTCCTCCCTATGGTTTTTATTATTTCAATAAATTGGGAAGGCTCATCCTAAATATGATATCTTTCATCTTGGGTTTCAATACAAGTGAATATGTTGATGAAATAACCTTGGTTTTGCTGTCTATCTTTACTCCTGGGCAACCTCCTGAAGTTAAATATGACTTTGCCTCCTTCATAGCCAATAAGATCCATGATCAGTTCATGAGGCTAGATGATGAGAAATTTTTTAAATATTCCTCAGTTATTTATCATCTCATTATCTTTTATCAATCAGAAAAGTTCCCGTTCCCTGTTAAAAAGCTTGATGTCAAGGGAAACCCTAGGTCAGTTATATTTTGGTCTCCCATAATTCATTCTTCCTATAAGTCTCCATATTCCTATACTGAGTTCATCGATCTTTTTGTATATCCTGCAACTACCTTGTTGACAGGAATCCCTCCTCCAAGGCTCAGTAATGAAATCAAGAAGACCTTGCAACTTTCAAGAACTTATAAAGTTGGAGATTGGTATTTATATCAAAACCATTCAGTCATCAGAATCTATGGATGTGAATTACATCCATTCAAGTTGCTAAGATATGTGCCTATGAGAATTTTTGCCTTGGAATATTTCAGGCAAATGAATAATTCAGATGTGATCCATTTTTGTAGTGTGAAGAAGAAAGCCCAACTAAGGATCAAAAGTCAATTAGGTCCTTTCATATGCAACTCTAGGGAGGCCGAGCGAGAAGCAGAAAATATACTACAAAGCCATTGCAAGTTCCAAAGAACTTTCCGTTGGGTTCCTTATGATCCATTTGGTTTTATCTGTGAAAAGAGAATAAAGAACAAATCATCCCCTTACATACACCACAATATTCCTGAAATAGAACAATATGCCAATCAAGATGAATGGGTGGCAGAAACACTAGTTGAAGAAGAAAGTGAAGAAGAAAAAATGAACAGAATGATGAAAGATCTTGAGAAGAAGTATGACCTAGAATCTTGTGGTCAAGTGCAGGTACCTCACATTGGCACTTCTTCAGCAGCAAATCTACAGCAGAGATTACAGGAAGGCAGTTCATCAATTGCAGCAGAGTCAAAAGGCAAAGGAAAGGAACCTGAAATACAGGTCATTGAAACTTTAATCATGGAAGAGAAACCTCAAACCTCCAGAGCACCTGATCAAACACAAGTTTCTCCCACTCAGGTAAAACATCCTGAAGTTTTAGAATTACAAACTCCATCCAACATGGAAATAGGAAAGAAAAGGCATGTTCCAGATACTACTCCTCCTAAAGAGTCCTCAGAGATACATCAAGCCAAAAAACAGAAACCAGATCCACTTCCAGATGTGGAAATCATAGATGAGATGTTTGATGATGGAAGAGAAGACAGTCAACTAACTGGCACAGTTAGTGAAACAAACACAAGCCAGAAAGGAAAAGCTTTACAAAAGCAGTTGAGTACTGAAGTATCCTCTTTTAGGCCACCTAAAACAGATACAGGGGATATAAAAAGAACTTTCATTAATATAAAGGCAAAGAATGATCCATTAAGAATGAAGGTATATGATCAATATTTGAAAATGGCTCCACATAATCAGGAAAGGTTAATGTCAGCATTTGACATTTCACAAGGAAAAATGATGATGAGCCACTTGAAGTCAAAGGTGCCAAAACCCATGACAGCAGCTGATTATATTAGAACAAATTTTGAGGTCCTGGCAAAGGAAATTCATCCTTTAGACCAGATAGAGCTGCATAAACAAACTGGGGAAATGGTGTATTCCACTCTTACTAATAAGGCCATGGCAGCCCTAACGCTGCAAGATTCTTTAAATAACACAAGCACCCAATTGCAAATTGAAAAGGCCTCTTCTCAGGCCAAAGATAACAGAATAAAGTCTCTGGAAGACATAATCATCAGCTTGGGTCACAATCCCAAAGATATTAAAAGTATTGAGGCACTGATTAAGAAGAAAGATGATGACATAGCCGCACTGAGAAAGCAGCTGAAATTGCCAGCCTCAAGGCATCCCCAGACCCAAGAAGTTTTGAAGGGGAATTCACAAGAAGAGATAATGGAGTTGCTCTTAAAGATGACTGAGCGACTAGGTGAAACAGAGAAAGGATTGGAACAAGCTTTACAGGAAAAAGAAGCTATCATGCAAGTATCCACCACAGAAGCTACTACAACCACAGGTACTACAACAGCAAAGCAACAAACAGTGCCAGCGCAGGTGAACACTTCTAGTTTAAGTTATGATGAATTGACAAAACAAATGGAAAGTTTACAATTAAGAGTCACAGAACTTCAAACCACAAAATTACAGTTAGAAAATTTGGAGCATAAATATGATACATCTAAGAAGACAGTTGCTGATAATACCAGGGAAATTAAAAGATTGGACAGATTAGTTAAGGCTTTAGAAAAAGATCTTTCATTAGAAAATCCTTTGAAGGAAATAAATGAAATTCTTTGGGGTAATATAATTGAGTTAATAAAAAGTATTTGGCCCTCTATTCAAGCAATTTTTGAACAAAATGACTTGATTAAAATAGCTCAGGAAGAAATAAACAGAACAAGAGATGAACTAAGAGGTAGACCTGAGCAGGCCAATCAACTTATTGAATTTTTGAACACCCGAACGAAACAACATCTTGCAGTACTAGGAATTGAAGACAGGACCAGCACTATTTTGATGATAAAAAGAGTTTTCATCAAAAGAACTTTTATGCAGAATTTAGAAAGGAAGTGTTCAGATATTTTGGCTGATATTAATGCTTTCAGAGAAAAATTTCAAGTTTTGTTGGATAGTGGGTTACCCAGTCCTATGCTCTCAGAGGACCAAATAATGGACCTGGAAACCTATGTTAAGAAAATAGATATCCATGCTCAAAATACAACTGCTAGTTCTATCAGTTTGCCAGAAACAACGTTGCCAACAGGGAGAAATCTCTATGACAGGTTGAAGAATTTATTTCATCTTGAACATGAAATAAAGTATTTGTTTCCTAATGAGCCCACTTTTTACAAACTCACAGAGGCTGATGAGACATTGAGAAAACTTAAAAGGACTATGATACCAGAAGATCAATGGTGGAATGACCTATTGGAAATTCTATGAAAATTATCTTCAGGATGAGAATTTTATATTTTTACTATTATGTGAAAGATAAAAATGAGCACAGATGAAAGAGTATCAGTTACACAGGTTAAAGAGTATCCGTAGAAACAAAGAGTGTCAAACAAGCTAAATAATTACTCAAAGGGACAGCATCGAGCCCTATTTCAGCATTTACATCCAGCACATCAGCAAAATGAGGAAACAGCACACCAGCAACTGCATTTTATTCTATCTACGAGACCATATGTCTCCTTTTTTTATTGTAACTTATCTATTAGTCACCCTAAATTGAGGGCTAGGTTAGTGTAAGATATTTTCAATCATTTTTTGTATAAATAAACCCTCAAAGAGAGTATTGAGGGTGGATTCTATTACTTTGCTGTAACATTGAGATTTTCGGAATAAAAGCATTTTGGAGAAATTTATTCGTGGCTTACTGGATGATGATTTGAAGCACAGGACTTTTTGCAGGATTCATGTGTTGGACTACAGTTCAATAAGTCTTTCTACTCTTTGTCTTAAGTTTTATATCAGTTTATAATATCATTATGTCCATTTCTGAATAATTTACATAAAGGATTGAATCATAATTTACTTGATTGTACTCTGATTTCAGATGTGATTGTTCTTAATGTTTTCCTCTAAATTGGTTATAAGCATGAATTCTTAAATGCTCTTGCTTTGCTAATTTAAACATTGTTGATTACTATAATAAAGAATTCTTCATTGCTCTTTGTTTGTAGTCATCTCATTTCTTCCTTTTGAACATGGTGAAAGATTCTTAGCTGCCTTTCATCCCTTCAAAATCATCCCATCCACTCTAAATTTTTAAGGATTGTTCTCTGTCTAGCTATCTTGCCCTGTAAAACCATCTTGTGTGTAGAATAGAAATCCAGTAAAGCCATCCTTTGACTCCATAGCCCAATGGACTGAAAACTTTCAACCTTGCCCTTAGTTTGTGGATTCCACCATTTTCAAACCAAACTCTTAGATCTATAACTAGCCTAAAACCTTCTAAGAACAAAGATAAATTATAAAGAGAGAGCCCTCTCTGGATGCAGATTGGCTAGATTCTGCATCTGAAGGTTGGTTTGTGGTTACCTCGGGTATACTTTCCTTTTCTTACAACTTCAAGGAAAACCTGAGTGATAACAAGGACAACCTTGCTGGAGATTGTGTAGTGTTGCTGGGTGCAACAGTGGAAGGGATTGGAATCCCCGCTTCTGAGCTAGTTTCTCATTGGAGGAAGTTTTACTTCACTTGATAGATCTGTTTCGAGAGCTACAGGACTTATTTGATATCTATGGTATCATACCACACATTTCTCATACCCTCCCAACGTTGTTTCTGCTAGGGAGTGCGTTATTTTGGAGGCAGTGATCATTGCATGGTTTGGTGGCTCCGTTGCAGTGTTTCCTTGTGATTGAGAGGTTCATCCTTTCATGGGAGGAAGACATTGAGGGTTATACGTCAGATAAGATATATTTCCAGCCTTCTATTCTCTTTTTCTTCAGTGTTTTAGTGGTTATTCAGTAAATTACTGAATCTCCCATTTTGTATGCAGAGTATTTGACAAGAAACCCTTGCCGGGTTCTCTTGTATTTTGTGTGAGGGGACTAGATCTTTGTACTTTAGCATTATTCAATAATATATGAGTAGATATATTATTCTCCCATTTCTTTATGTTTAAATTCTCTTTATACCGTGCATTCCATTGATGCAACAACTCTGGTAAAATGCAGTTTTAGGGTTTTTAGTCATTTTCAGCTACACTAGTGTGGGAGGTCTGTTTAACCCACCTAGTTCCATTTCTTTCTAATCTCCTCTTGTATTTTTATGCTTCATATATGTATCCATTGGATTCAAGTGATGAATTCACTGTTTTACTACATATGTTGTTGGAAATGCATTTTTCATGCATGATTCATGAGCAATCCTGAAAAAGGAATATTACAGTGGTATCAAAGCATGATCTCTAGCCCAGCCTGTGAGATACAAATATCAAAAGAAGGAGAGATGGAAAGAAGCTAGAAATCTTCAGTGTGCGTAGGAATAAAGGAAGACAATATTACAAAGCTTCTTCCAAAATCTATGAAGAGCTTTCAAGGAGAGCTAAAGAAAATAAGATTGGAGATGAAATCTCCAAAGGAGGTTGGTTCTAGAGCTGAATCTAGATTTTCACATGGTGAGTGTGAGAATGCAGCTGCACTCCATGATGCACAACATAGTCAAATGCCCAGAGCTATCCTGAGATGGATTGGAGGAGGAATAATTCCTAAGAGAATGACTCTTAGTGATTTGTTGCGGGGGTATGAATCTCAAACTAAGAGGTTTAGATATCATACTTATTTCCAAGAGTTTTGAAAGATCTAGATGGAGAATAGCAAGCAACAGGATGTAGATATATTTATTCTATATACTTTTTCCGGATCACCTACATGTTTAGTTGGAGCTTTGGTGAAGGAGCTAAACTCCTATTTGCATTTGCACCATATTTCCGGAGATGAAGCTATCAAGGTTGCATCACTTCATTTCATAGGTAAGGCTCATGCATGGTGGATTTTTTAATCTTATTCCTTAAAGAATGCCAATACTTTCTCTTTTGCAAGATTCATAAAAAAATCTATGGAGAGGTTTGGTGAAAAACTTCCTAAGACACATGAGCAAGGAAAACTTGAGAAAACAAAACCCTTGCATGTGATGGGGGAAACTCCATTTCGTCAAACCATGAGAAGAGTTGATGTCTTGCATTACACATTTCCAGAAGCAAAACCTCCAGTTCATATTCTTGAACAAGAGGGCATGGGGATCACTTTTTCACAAAGGGATCCAATTGTTGAGATGTTGCCTACACACATTGATGAAGAAGAGGTCAACAGTGCGGACACATCTAGAGCACATCTAGTGCCTCATGCAGAGGAGGGAGGAGCACATGCTCTCATAGGAGGGATTCTTGTATCTTTGCAAGAATTTTCCCAGGATCTCATACATAGAGGTCCAAGCACAATCAGTGAGCAGCATGATTGTGCAACATTGCATCTGGAAGGAGAAGGAAGGGAGGAAGAGCAACATCAGTTGATGAGGAGAACACACCCTTCTCTGTTTCAGAAGGCTAATGCAAGGAAGAGGAAAACTGATTTGCGGTGTGAGGGCAAGGGCAAGGCTATCCAATCATATATGAAGTCTACTCTTGACATTGATGTCTCACTACATGGTGGCATTCCACCTAGGAGGCCACCTGATCTTCAGTTGATGTAAGATATCTTGTCTTTGGGTTCACCACTCTTGGATTTTGGAGAGGTGAAGAGTTTGGAGGAAAAATTTGGCATGGGGGATGTCAAAGTAGCAGGAAGCAACATGAGGGGAGCTTCACATGCCAGATCACCAGCACTGTCACTGAGGAGGATTGATCCTTATTGGATATCTCAGTTCTTGGTAGAGTACTCCAAGGATCTTAGTGCTTGCATGATTCTTGATGACCTGAAAGGAGATGAAAAATACATGGTGGATGGTGTGGTCATCTACTTACATGGCAGAGTCTTCTTGACTAGAGCTTCTAGTCTCAAGGAGAAATTTCTACATGCAGCACATGAGGATTTTTCTTCCTTGCATTTTAATGTATATCTTTCCTTGGCAGAGGAGTTCACTTGGGAGGGCATCTAGCGTTACATATATTAGCATATGGAGAGATTCATAGCCTGGATGTTGATAGAGAGGATGTCACAGCCACCTTCCTACTCATTGGGAGTAAGGGATAATTTCCAGTTGAGCCATTTCAGCTCAGGACCTCAAGTACATGATGGAGGAGGTATAATTTCACATTTTGTATTGTAATTCTTTTCCTTATTTGAGCAGCATGATGTATCAAGAAGAGTTGTTTCTTCTTTCATATTGTATGATGATGTACTTGCAGCTACTTGTAGCCTTAATCTTGGTTATCCTTTTGATGGGCTGTGGGGGAAGCCATATGTTTCTTGGTGTGCACCATTGACACCATATTGTAACTTCATGTTTTCATCTTATGATATGACTGTGGTAGTAAACAAGTGGCTAGAAAAGCACTTGCTATTTCTTATTTTGATGTAGGCAAAGGATGCACTGCGTTGTTTCCATGAGAGGAACCATGATTCACTCTCCAGTTGTCATTTGGAAACTTTCTCTTATTATATTTTTCTTCCATGTATTGCTGATGTGTTTTTGCTCAAGGGAAGTTTTGTATGGAGAGAGAAGCCAATTGGATGGCATGGCACCCATATGATAGAGCAGTAAAAGAATTGTTGGTATGGGGCATCATACAAGCAAATCATCATGATCTCACTTCATAGCTTGTATGAGGGAGAAAGGATGCAGCAGCAGAAATTGTTGTTGCTATGGTTGCACTTGGGAGAGTATGGGAAAAATTCTTCCCATCCTTTTCATGATATTTCTGAAGAAAAGGAAGGAACATTCATGGTGCAAGGAGGCTACCCTTCAGTATTGGAGGATCATGAGAGACTTCCATGTCGGAAGAAGATCTTCTTACATAGAAGCATGATGGTGGATGGCTTTGGCATGTGGAATGTCAAAGGGAGGAGTCATGGGGCCTTATTTTCAAGGCCTAAAGCGTTGTCATGTGGGAGTGTATTCTTATTGATGGAGTGTTCCAAGGAGTATATGTATCCCTTATTCTTGCAGATTTTTATGAGGAGAACCACATGGGGGAGCTTATACATGGACCTCACCTTCAGCTCCCACATGATGCATGGTAAGAAAGGTATTGATGTGCATGTTTATTACTCTATTGAGTATTTGTACTTTCTCACCATATGTTAACAGTGCATTTCTCCACATGAGAGAAGATTATCTATGGGTTTCATGGTCACTTTTGGGTCAAATATTGTGATGTTCATGACCCATATTTACATGAATTTGGGCAAGTGTTGTATTGCTTTGGTTATGCCCAGCTGATATATATTGTAGCTTGCCATTTCATGGTAGATGAACTAACATGCATAGCTACAAATTCTTGGGAGGAAAACTTGCCACTTGATGATCTACATCAACAGTTGAAAGAACTATGTTGTATCCACCAGAGAGACCAGATGTATCATCCAAACTTGCACATAACCCTCATCCATTTTCTGATTTGGATGCCATGAGTTTATGATTTTCCATTCATCTTGAATGGAATGGTTTGGGTTGGCATGACTCATGATTTTGGAGGAAGAGTCCTTGGAGGCTCAATCTTCTTCTTGTCATTGGAGGGAAATCATGTTGCAACCCAAGATCAGCATACCATATACACTTATCATAAGTGGAGAAGAGGCTAGCATGGGATAGGCCCTCTTGCCTATCATGTTCACTTATTCAGCCCACCTACATTTCAGGAGAACCAGCTGGAAGAGACTTTTCATGAGTTACCATGTTGGAGGGTGACTCACTTCATTTGGATGATTGCATGGGTGAGGGAGGCACTCATTCACCATGTTGATCATCACTCCTACTTTGTGGAGGCCATGAGACAGATAGCATGTTTCCATTCACACTTTCCACCTTTGATTGATGCAGACACTTTGGTTTTGCACACTTGGGAGGAAGCATTGGATGAAAGTTTATTTGCAGATTCTCTTGATGCAGTGATGGAAGTTATTGATGGAGGCCACATGAGGAGGGGAGAAATTTTTTTTTCCTTATGAATTTTCTTGAGGACAAGTAAATATTTTGGAGGGGAGGACTGTAATGTTCCAAAATTTTAGCTTCCAAGCTAAATGGAACATTAGAGTTAGCAGCAGCTATAGCTGGTAAATGAATGGGTAGAAAAGCCCATAAGTCTCCTAAGGAGGATAAAAACACTCCAAGTGTGAAAGGAGACATTATTTATAGCCTAATAAAACACCTCCATGTCCGAATAGAGATAAAATGAAGCTGCTTTGACTAAGTCAACAACACAGTTTTAGTGGAGGAGGAATCCTAGGATGAATAACGCAATTTTGGAGGGAGATGTAACTTGGGCTAGAAGAAACCTAATGGAGTGGGGCCAAGGGCAAGAAAAATCATGTAATATATAAGGAAGAGGATGGAAGCATTATTCTTCATGTTGTAGATTATTATTCTTGGCTTCCAAGAATTGTTGCTGCTTTGCCACTTAACAAAGCTGCAGTGCTGTTTAGCACTGGGTGTTCCCGGGCAGGAATCCCACCTCTTTACTTTGAAAAGCTCATTGGGAGATTTTTTATTCATCATTCCACATCAGGTTTTCATGCCAAGCTTCAGCCATATTCATCAGCACAACTTTGTCAGAGATTGTGTAGTGTTGCTGGGTGCAGCAGTGGAAGGGATTGGAATCCCAGCTTCTAAGCTAGTTTCTCATTGGAGGAAGTTTTCCTTCACTTGAGAGATATTTTTGGAGAGCTCCAGGACTTATTTCAGATCTGTAGTATCAGACCACACATTCTCCTACCCTCCTAGCATTGTTTCTGCTAGGGAGTGCATTATTTTGGAGGCAGTGATCATTGCATGGTTTGGTGGCTCCATTGCAGTGTTTCAGTAGTTATTCAAGAAATTACTGAATCTCCCATTTTGTATGCAGAGTATTTGACAAGAAACCCTTGCCGGGTTCTCTTGTATTTTGTGTGAGGGGACAAGATCTTTGTACCTTAGCATTATTCACTAATATATGAGTAGATATATTTTTCTCCCATGTCTTTATGTTTAAAACCTCTTTATACTGTGTAGTACATTGATGCAACAACTCTGGTAAAATGCAGTTTTCGGTTTTTAGTCATTTTTAGCTACACTAGTGTGGGAGGTCTGTTTAACCCACCTAGTTCCATTTATTTCTGATATCCTCTTGTATTTATATGTTTCATAGATTTATCCATGGGATTCAAGTGATGAATTCATTGTTTTATTACATATGTTGCTGGAAAAACGTTTTTCATGCATGATTCATGAGCAATCCTGAAAAATGAATATTACAGTTGTCCTTGATGGCAACCTACGTGATGAAGTCGTCCTTGATGGAAAACTAATTGATGAGTTTCCTATGATAAGAAACCTATTTGTTAAAGATGTAAGAATTATGTATCTATAGATCAGTTCAGATGTGACAAAGAAAATAATTCCAGCAAGTGCCAGAGAAATAATAAATATAATATGTCACAATGTATATGCGGGTTTGTAAAGGCCAAGTCACGTATGTACACGAAGAAGTACATACCAAGTCGCATATGCCTGTTTGTGCTCCAAATTTATAATACCAAGGGGCTTTACCATAGTATTAGCCCATAGTATTGAGCGTTGTATTGTCTATTTGATTCCATCCAAGAATACCATCGGAAGTTGTGTGGTTTTGGCTCATGGTATTGATAAAGGCTAAAACTATATAAGGAGAAGAAGATCATAGGGAAAGTGTGTGCATGTGTCTGGGTATTGAATGAATACTTCACTCTGAAGTATATCTGCATGGAATGGGTTACATTTTATTGATAGATCTGAATTAATAATGCATCGATGAATAAAATGATGGATTGGGATCTCTAGACCTTAAATGAATATTTATCTTCTAGATCTATTTATGGAATGTTTAGATCTAAGATGTGGAAAATATTTTTTGGAGTGAAGGGTAACATCTGATCTGTTTATATGTTCTAAAGAGTTGCGCAGCCCTGCAATGTTTGCAGATCTATATGCAGGTTTGTCGCAGTGAAAGCGCGTATATATGCGGGTTAGTCTCAACAAAAGAGCATATGGAATCTAAGGTTAGTTTTGAAATAGTTGCAGATATATACGCAGGTTTGTCTCTGTGAAAGCGCATATATACATGGGTTCAGTGAAGTAAAAGCGCTTATGGAATCTAGGGTTTTTATGAAGTGTGCAGAAGGGAATCTCTAATCTGTTTTGTTGTATTACTTTTGTCTGTCAATGATGTCTTCCTACATATTTGGGTTGTTTGAATACTAATTATGTTGTTGGTTGATTATTATTAAATATCAATTTTTGGTTGATTGATTGGTGATTCAATGAATGAATTGATGGAGTTATAAGTTTTAGTTTGATGTATGTTATTTGAGCTTAAATGTGTGGAGTGGGTCCAGTCTGAAAATCTGATGAAAAGAGGCCTACAAGTTGTGTTGTGTGGAAGCTGTGGGATCCAGTATGAAAATTGATGAAACGTGGTCCATGGTGGTGCTGAGGGTCGAAGCCTTCAGTGAGGGGGTTGTAGCTCCCTTCCATAGCTGGTAAACGTGATCAAGGGGTAGTAGCTCCCTTCCAGGAGTGGCTGGTAAAGGAGATTAGGGATTTGAAGCTCTTTTCCAGTAGTAACTGGAGAATGAGAGAAGGTTTCAGCCTTCTGCAGGTGGGTTCCTGTGTGCTGGTATGAGTCTATGTCAGTACATGATTGTAAGCGATTTTCTTTATAATAAATATTGAATACAGAGACAACAACAGTGGTGGTTTTCTCTCGAATTGGGTTTCTACCTTAAATCCTGTTGTTCATGTGTGTTGCTTATGTGTGATGATTTATTCCTTTCTTACTGCACATGCTTACTTCTTACTAAACATATGATGAATGATTGATGCACTGATCTAAGTAAAGAATTATATGCATAATTATATCTCTGGTAATACGCAAGTTTTCTTAAGGATATACGCGTGTATACGTGATTTGGGTTCATTAAAGTCATGTATGGAATTTAGTAAGGAAAAATAAAAAGTTTTCAGTAAGCTCTAAGCAGTTCACCCCCCCCCTCTCAGTATTTTTCGCAACATGGTGAATTCAAGCCCCTTATGGATTAGATGTGGAATAATGGGGTCATAAGTCTGAAAGAAATTTTAATTTGTGATGATTTGTAAATTTGGATGGGATGGGAATTCCATGGTCTTCCCCAACGCTTGTAATCAAAATGGGAATCAATGATTTTGATTTTGAAAGATCTATCCCTCATCCATGAAGGTGATAAAGATATTAGATCCTAAAGACTTGGTAAGTCAACTCAGTACACAATAAAATAAGGATATAATTTTATATTTAGGAGACTTCCCTTCCCAACCCTATTGAAAATATGGAAATAAATTTTGAATAGGGATTTCATTCCAAATTTGAATGCTTTTTGTTGGACTTTGGTCCACGAAAATATTCTCATAGTGGAAAATATAAAGCACAGAATTATTCAAGGTCCCTCTTGATGCATCCTTTGTAAGGGAGAAGAAGATTCAATTCCCCACTTATTTCATGAATGCCCCTTCTCTCTTACAGTGTGGAGACATGATTTTGAAAAGTTCCATCACATACATGTCATCCCTCCAAATTGGCAAGATGTGTTTGTCAATTGGACACTGTTAGACTCCGTCTTGTCAGCCCGCTGCAGTCAAATTCACCAAGGTTCATCTCTTGTCATTTGCAGTCACTGATGTTACTCTGGTCCAGAAAAGAGTCATTTTAATTCTTGAGCTCAGGGTTTTGTTTGCAGACTCGAGGAAGGTTCAGTGAGTTATGTGAGATTGATTCTTCTTCAAAACCCTGTTTTGAAGAAGAAATCGACAAATTTGTTTATAAATTTGCATTTTAGAGCCTTCCATCATAGAGTACCTTGAAATACAGGCCCTGGTCATCTTGCTAGGTTCAATAGCCCCGTCAGTCTATGTAAACAGGAGGACTTATCATAAGTATTGAAAATTCCATAAATGAGATGGCATATTCTTGGTTCTGCTGAAAGTAGAGATCTACAGATAATGCTGCAGCCATGTCAGATGTTGGAAGGACAGAACTAAGAAGCACTCCATCGATTAGAATATAGTGTTTCCTTTATATGAAGTCAGAGAACGTACCATGTGGCTTATTCAACGGAGGATGACATAGTTACTGTATGTTGCTTGGAGAAAACTTGAAGAGCAGATACCTCTGGAGATAAATAAACTTGGAATATCTAAAATATTTCCATAGAAAGAAAACTTCACTTTAGAGGGAAACATAGTTTCCATCTCAGGAAAAGTTCGCTGAAATGATTGAGGAAGCAGGTTTTGAGAAAGTCGAATATGAGACCTTTCAGGCGGAGTAGTCACAATTCATGCTGGATTCAAATTATAATTCACATACACAGGATTTTGACATTGCTTTTGTAGAGAAATTACCTTAGAAGCTATTTAAATGGTATGTGAAATCGAAAGATAGCAAACTCTACCTGTGTGGGACATTATTTAGAAAAATCTGTCTAAGCTGATTTTGGCCATTACAGTGTTTGATGGGTCTACTGTTTTAATTACTATTTGATATCTCAAAAAACATACAAAGTTGGTTGGAAAGATGGTGCAGTGGCAATTCAAGCTGATAGAACTATCTCAAGGGCGCATACAGAGATCATAGTTGAGGCAGCCTCTTCTTAGAAGTCCTTGCAGTGCTTTTCAAGCGTCCCTTCACCAGAAATTCATCTGAAGGATCTGTCAAAGTTTGGCGCATTGGTCAAACAAGGGAATGCATCCAAATGGGAGCCTACACAACAGAGAAATGAATATCAGATCGTGTCTGGAGTTTGGAGGCCGAAGACAAGTTGCAAAATCGTTGACAGCGTTTGAAAGGTAGAGCGACCCACTTGGAGGTCGAGCGACCCACCTGGGCGAAGAGCGACCCACTCGGGCGTTTTTCGCAGTGCAAAAATATAACCAGAGCGACCCACTTGGAGGTCGAGCGACCCACTTAAAATGCGAACCCAGAAATTCATTTTTGCTCCCAGTCTTGGATTTTTCCTCGTGAAACAGAAGTGGCTCATTGTTCAATTGGATTTGTGATTGGTGGAAGCACAGATTGCAGCGTTTGCTTTGTTGCAGAGTGGATGTTCGTTTTAAATGGAAAAGTTAGTGCAAGGAAACAGTTTCTATAATGGTGACAATGGTGATGTGTTATCAGTTCTGTAGGTGTTTTCGTTGTCATATAATAGGCTACGTTGCAGCTAGAATGGGCAGAATACAAATCTCAACATATTCCCAAATGGCATCGTAATTCTTAACCAACACAGAGTCCGATATTTTTATGGCGCTATTGGTTGAAATGACTTCTTGAAGAATCAACGAAATGTCTACCACAGCAGTTATGAAATGCACGACATGTTGGGAAATATGCTGTAATGAAACGACAATCTGGAATCAATGGGCTGCACGTCAAACTCAGAAGATGATAATCGCTATGGAAAGGCCGGCCCGAGAATTGGAGCTTCTGTCTTTTACTGGTTTGTATAGTTTGTCAGCTAGGGCGGCGTCCTCACTGGTGCATATATGTTGGTAATCCGCAATAATTTTGAGGTGTTATAATGGTTGCAAAGATACATTTGTTATGTTCTTTGGTGCCTCAAACGAAATGTATTAAAAGTCAGTTCCATTTAGTTTTTATAGCCACGGTGAAAAGTCAAGGATAGAATCAAAGTAAAAACCCAAATTAAAACGTAGATTACCAAACACAGCAGAAGAATAGGATTAAATTTCCTATTTATAACTCCAGATTTCCTAATTCGAAGGGCCAACACATTTCCAGAACATTTGGGGGCAGAAATGTGCAAAGTGGAATTTCCTAGGTGGCAGTCATTGCACCATTTGGGCATTCGATTCAACATCTGTGGCAGCATGGAAACGTGCCCTCAGCAGAGACACTTGTCATGATATTTTGGGAGGATGGTATAATGGTAATGGGAGTGAATAAAAGTCAAAAGCTAAATTTAAAAAACAGACCACTATCCCAGCAAGGAAATCGAATTCGTTGGTCTATTTTTGGGTCTTCAAACTACATTTCAGAAAATGCAGCTCCGGATTTTGCCTATTCATCAGTCATCAACAGATTCGAGTAGAAGAAGGAGCGTTATTCTATCTTCAGGAAAGCTGATTGGTTATTATTTTTATTTGTTTAATAATGATAAAACAAATTCCTTGTCTTGGGGTCGATGGTTTTCCCCTAGCAGAGTTTATTTAATGTATTGAAAATCATTTTGTAAAGAGGGGAGAGGGAGTTCTGAGAGCTAGTGTAGGAGAAAATTAGAGTTTTATTGTACAGTCTTAGACAGAGATTTTAATGAAGAGATACAGCTCTGTTTTTTGAGATTCTTGTGGCTTGAAATTTAGCAAATGTTTTTCCTTTTGTTTCATATGTCATCATTATGTTCACAGTTCATTAATCGCCATTTCAATATTGAATGTTTCTAAGTGAGAAAGGCAGAATTCAATTTATTTTCTCTGTCTTGAGGAAGTATTCATAGTCAATGTTTTCTTCTGTTCGACAAGGATCCATCTTCTATGCCCTTGTCGACTTCTCAGCAGTCTTGTCATTCCGTTTATCTCAATTTAATTGCTAAACTCATGCTTACCTTGCCTCAGGAGATAATCTACATTCTTTATTTAATCTCTGCTCTTGCTGTTCTTTGCCCCACACAGCCCAGAAACCCAACATTTATTAAAAACCTTATTCATATCACTTTACTAGCCTAAGATTAGTTTTCCTTATCGGTCATCTCAGTCCCATTGAAAATTTTCCGCCGAGATAGACCTGGAGAGAGCCCTCTCCTGTCCTCGTAGGGCTAGCTACGAGGCTAAGGTTGGTTTGATGTTGCCTCGAGTTTTTCCTTCTTCAGCCTGTGGTAGAATCGAGCGCTAACATAGTGGCGACCATACTGGGGAAGATGGTTTGCTGTTGATGTGACAGTCGATTTGTATATTGTCTTGCTCTAGTACATGAAATCAAGTTGCAGATCCGATTGCTGATGGTGGACAGCAGTCAGACACCGCAAGGCTGAAATCATTCACCCGGCGACTTCACACACTAAACAATCCAGACAATCAAATCCTTCATGGTGACTTCACTGCAGGGAGATCAGTAGCTGTGAGATTTTCAAGATGGACCGAATCACAAGAAGATATGCTCCCATGAGCCGAGATCACATTCCAGGTTTTCCGAATAAGATGCCCAAGGTGGATTGGTCAAGGAATCTGCCTACGTTCAACGATGATGGTAAGAAAGATGCTGCTTTACATTTAGTCAGATTTCACATGCATATTCGCAAGTTGAAGGTTGAATTTCCTGAAGATTGCTTGATGAAGATATTCCTGGCCACTCTGGAAGGTGAAGCTCAGTCATGGTATGAAAATTTTCCGCTGGCCTGTATTTACTGTTTAAAGGACTTTCATGCCCTGTTCATTGAAAGATATCAAATGTCTTATCCATCATTAAATTTAGTTCATGACTGTTGCAAACATGCTTATTCTTTTATTGAAAGCCTGGAGAGATATTATGAAGATGATAATTTCATGAATGATGAGATCATGGAGGCTCTATATGAGAATCCATTTCAGCAACATGAAGAGAACCTAAAGGATACCTATCAAGGTGCTCAGGAGACTTTGCAGCAGGTTGAAGAGGGCCACATGGCTGAAAATGATGAAAGAGAGAATGTCATTTCAGATCTGCCCACAGAAGACAGCAGCATGCAAGTAAGTCCAGTTCCAATTGCAGATTGTGATAATGTCCAGACAGCTACTTCAGATTCAGATTCAGATCAGGATGACCAAGCATATCTTGTGCTGAAGCCCATCAAGGAGAACTCTGCTGTTGAAATCATCTGGGATGCAGAAAACACAGTAATGGATCCAAATGTTCTCAGTCATACTGTCAGCCCATCATTAGAACACCGCCTTCATGAAGAAGCAATCCAGTCAGTTCATGAAAGACAGAATGAGATCTTTGTGCAAGTAAGTGATAAATCTCCTTTCAATAACTCAGTAATGAATGATAGTTTGAATGCCCTGTCATATGAAGATAATTACTGTTTAAGCAGAAGAAACAAAAGGCATTGTCTCCTTTGTCTGAAGATGAGATAGATATACTTTTGAAAGGTCATGTTTCAGCCAAAACTACAACAGATTTGCAGTGCATACATAATCAGGAAAGTGTTGGTGAAATTTCTTCGTCTGTTGAAAAAGATGACTGTCTTGTAATCAGTTGTGTAGATCAGCAAACAGATAATTTTTTCCTTCACAAAGATGATAAGGCTGTCATGTTTAATAACCTTGAAGATTGTTTTTTGAAGAATGACCTAGATCATGAAATTGAAGAGTATATGCCAGAATTGCTCATGGTCAAGGAACCTACAGCTAACACTCAGATGACAGATTTGTGCATTTCTATCCCTCAGAAATCAATTGTCCTTTCAGATCAGAGTGAAGTGGATACTAGTATTTTTGCAGCTGGATCTCCAGATAAGCCAGTGCTTCAGGATTTTCAAGATCCCTTCAGCATTCTTCTGCAAACATTAGAAAGGATAAATTTTTCCTGGTTTATTATCATAAGATTTGGTTTCAGTGATTATGTTGAGTTGCCTACAGGTTCATCATTCTGCCTGCTCAAGGAGAGTAAGAGCAAAAATTTGAGGTGTATCCATCTGCTGGATTGGTTGCATTGGAAAGCCAATTATACATGATTGTACATATCACATCAGTATGCAGGGCGTTGCCATCAGGGTTTTGAAATTTTGATGGACTGCTGCCCTTTTCAGAAAGTTTTTGTTTAATTCAGTCATTTCAGTTTGCATCAAGTCAGTGTGAGTCGAATTTCTAGTTAATAAACTGAGTTATCAGTCTTTAGTTTGTTTTTCAGAATAATGATTCCATCGCCCAATGGATGGAGGCACTGTCTGCTCTCCCAAAGCTCTGCGGTTCTTGGCACCTCCAAGAAGCGGCAGCTGCCATCCCCATTGGAGCCAATGTTAGACTCCGTCTTGTCAGCCCACTGCAGTCAAATTCACCAAGGTTCATCTCTTGTCATTTGCAGTCACTGATGTTACTCTGGTCTAGAAAAGAGTCATTTTAATTCTTGAGCTCAGGGTTTTGTTTGCAGACTAGAGGAAGGTTCAGTGAGTTATGTGAGATTGATTCTTCTTCAAAACCCTGTTTTGAAGAAGAAATCGACAAATTTGTTTATAAATTTGCATTTTAGAGCCTTTCATCATAGAGTACTTTGAAATACAGGCCCTGGTCATCTTGCTAGGTTCAATAGCCCCGTCAGTCTATGTAAACAGGAGGACTTATCATAAGTATTGAAAATTCCATAAATGAGATGGCATATTCTTGGTTCTGCTGAAAGTAGAGATCTACAGATAATGATGCAGCCATGTCAGATGTTGGAAGGACAGAACTAAGAAGCACTCCACCGATTAGAATATAGTGTTTCCTTTATATGAAGTCAGAGAACGTACCATGTGGCTTATTCAACGGAGGATGACATAGTTACTGTATGTTGCTTGGAGAAAACTAAAGAGCAGATACCTCTGGAGATAAATAAACTTGGAATATCTAAAAGATTTCCATAGAAAGAAAACTTCACTTTAGAGGGAAACATAGTTTCCATCTTAGGAAAAGTTCGCTGAAATGATTGAGGAAGCAGGTTTTGAGAAAGTCGAATATGAGACCTTTCAGGCGGAGTAGTCACAATTCATGCTGGATTCAAATTATAATTCACATACACAGGATTTTGACATTGCTTTTGTAGAGCAATTACCTTAGAAGCTATTTAAATGGTATGTGAAATCGAAAGATAGCAAACTCTACCTGTGTGGGACATTATTTAGAAAAATCTGTCTAAGCTGATTTTGGCCATTACAATGTTTGATGGGTCTACTGTTTTAATTACTATTTGATATCTCAAAAAACATACAAAGTTGGTTGGAAAGATGGTGCAGTGGCAATTCAAGCTGATAGAACTATCTCAAGGGCGCATACAAAGATCATAGTTGAGGCAGCCTCTTCTTAGAAGTCCTTGCAGTGCTTTTCAAGCGTCCCTTCACCAGAAATTCATCTGAAGGATCTGTCAAAGTTTGGCGCATTGGTCAAACAAGGGAATGCATCCAAATAGGAGCCTACACAACAGAAAAATGAATATCAGATCGTGTCTGGAGTTTGGAGGCCGAAGACAAGTTGCAAAATCGTTGACAGCGTTTGAAAGGTAGAGCGACCCACTTGGAGGTCGAGCGACCCACCTGGGTGAAGAGCGACCCACTCGGGCGTTTTTCGCAGTGCAAAAATATAACCAGAGCGACCCACTTGGAGGTCGAGAGACCCACTTAAAATGCGAACCCAGAAATTCATTTTTGCTCCCAGGCTTGGATTTTTCCTCGTGAAACAGAAGTGGCTCATTGTTCAATTGGATTTGTGATTGGTGGAAGCACAGATTGCAGCGTTTGCTTTGTTGCAGAGTGGATGTTCGTTTTAAATGGCAAAGTTAGTGCAAGGAAACAATTTCTATAATGGTGACAATGGTGATGTGTTATCAGTTTTGTAGGTGTTTTCGTTGTCATATAATAGGCTACGTTGCAGTTGGAATGGGCAGAATACAAATCTCAACATATTCCCAAATGGCATCGTAATTCTTAACCAACACAGAGTCCGATATTTTTATGGCGCTATTGGTTGAAATGACTTCTTGAAGAATCAACGAAATGTCTACCACAGCAGTTATGAAATGCACGACATGTTGGGAAATATGTTGTAATGAAACGACAATCTGGAATCAATGGGCTGCACGTCAAACTCAGAAGATGATAATCGCTATGGAAAGGCCGGCCCGAGAATTGGAGCTTCTGTCTTTTGCTGGTTTGTATAGTTTGTCAGCTAGGGCGGCGTCCTCACTGGTGCATATATGTTGGTAATCCGCAATAATTTTGAGGTGTTATAATGGTTGCAAAGATACATTTGTTATGTTCTTTGGTGCCTCAAACGAAATGTATTAAAAGTCAGTTCCATTTAGTTTTTATAGCCACGGTGAAAAGTCAAGGATAGAATCAAAGTAAAAACCCAAATTAAAACGCAGATTATCAAACACAGCAGAAGAATAGGATTAAATTTCCTATTTATAACTCCATATTTCCTAATTCGAAGGGCCAACACATTTCCAGAACATTTGGGGGCAGAAATGTGCAAAGTGGCATTTCCTAGGTGGCAGTCATTGCACCATTTGGGCATTCGATTCAACATATGTGGCAGCATGGAAACGTGCCCTCAGCAGAGACACTTGTCATGATATTTTTCGAGGATGGTATAATGGTAATGGGAGTGAATAAAATTCAAAAGCTAAATTTAAAAAACAGACCACTATCCCAGCAAGGAAATCGAATTCGTTGGTCTATTTTTGGGTCTTCAAACTACATTTTAGAAAATGCAGCTCCAGATTTTGCCTATTCATCAGTCATCAACAGATTCGAGTAGAAGAAGGAGCGATATTCTATCTTCAGGAAAGCTGATTGGTTATTAGTTTTATTTGTTTAATAATGATAAAACAAATTCCTTGTCTTGGGGTCGATGGTTTTCCCCTAGCAGAGTTTATTTAATGTATTGAAAATCATTTTGTAAAGAGGGGAGAGGGAGTTCTGAGAGCTAGTGTAGGAGAAAATTAGAGTTTTATTGTACAGTCTTAGACAGAGATTTTAATGAAGAGATACAGCTCTGTTTTTTGAGATTCTTGTGGCTTGGAATTTAGCAAATGTTTTTCCTTTTGTTTCATATGTCATCGTTATGTTCACAGTTCATTAATCGCCATTTCAATATTGAATGTTTCTAAGTGAGAAAGGCAGAATTCAATTTATTTGCTCTGTCTTGAGGAAGTATTCATAGTTAATGTTTTCTTCTGTTCGACAAGGATCCATCTTCTATGCCCTTGTCGACTTCTCAGCAGTCTTGTTATTCCATTTATCTAAATTTAATCTTGCTTACCTTGCCTCAGGAAATAATCTGCATTTTTCATTTGATCTCTGCTCTCACTGTTTCTTGATCCCACACAGCCCAGAAAACCCCATCATTTATTTAAAACCTCTTGCTTATCAATTTACTAGCCTAAAATCAATATCAGTGTTTCATTTAGGTCATCTCAGATCCTATTGGACATCTTTCACTGAGTTTGACCCGGAGAGAGCCCTCTCCTGTCCTCGTAGGGCTAGCTACGAGGCTGAGCTTGGTTTGATGTTGCCTCGAGCCTCGCCTCTTTCAGCCTGTGGCAGATTCGAGCGCTAACAGACACAACATGGAACATCCCAGTCTCCTATCATAAAGAGGGAATGGAAAATTTTGCCGAATTTTTTATGTTGGGTCATATGGATTATAAGGAACCAAGCAATATTTGAAGGTGAATCTCCCTCAGCCATCCAACCCACAAAGACGGCAATATATCTTCTCTCTAAATCACTCTCCTTAAGAGGTATCAATAATTTTAATGTAGAAGGTCTATCAGCGATAGAGAGGAGTTGGTTAAGCATAACCACCACCTTGGATCATGTTGGAAGGTTCATAGTTCAATCCAAGGAGAGAAAATTTTAGTGTTTAAGACTCAACCAAGAAAATTTTCGATCCTGGAAAGCCAAGAAAATCTCGACAATGCTCTTCTTTGAAAATTATGCAAAAGGGAACCGAGGGACAACAGGAGCGGGAGGGGTAATATTTTTCCCTGACGAAAAAGTTGCAATAAGATTTCTAGAACTTTGGAAAGGCTTTGGACATCTCTCTCAGTCAAGGAATCAAGGATTTATATGCCATAGGGGACTCTCTACTAGTGATTAGAATGTTTTCAGAACCCAGTCAAGCTTTAGATCATTTGAGTCTTGTAGTGGTAAAGAGGATCAATATTTACATTTAAAAAATTGGAAAATTGACCCTATTCCACATCCTTCGCCACCTCAACAGATATTTCGAAATGGAAAACTATGGCTCAGAACTAGGGGAAGGAAAATTCGAATTAAAAAACATAGATATGGGAATTATTCCCATTCCTTAGTTGCATCATGTAACATTCAAAGTGAATAACCATCAATGATGAAGATGATAGGAAAATTATGAATGAAATAATTATCCCTTACATGGTGGACAATTGGGTTAAGGAACAAGCTGGGTAATCACTTGGCTATTGTTTGGAGTTTCGAGGTAACTTGTTGAGATCTTTGTATAGTTTCCTATGTGTGCAAAATGGTTTTGTAGATAGCTGGTGTATTAACCTTATCAGGAGGACAACATATCAACCAAGAGCTTTAATGTTGAAGAGATAGAAGTAGAATTCACCTCGCACCACTACAAATTGGATGCAAGATTGGCTTAATAGGTCTCTTGGGCAGGATAATTATGTAATGGGGATGAGGATCGGAGACATAGGGGCATTAATAGATAAGGAAGAATGAAATTACAGGAATAGAGAATATATGTTTTATAATTCGACCTTGCCTTTGATAGAGGCATTCACTTTCTTAATCTATGAGCGTCTTCCAAGAAATTGCATCTTCTTGAGTGCTTTGGTGATGGAATCTATTGTGCTATTCAACAACCCCCATTATTTTAGAATAGTCCCCTTAAAAAAAAATAATGGGGACCCTTTTAAATTTTTTAGACTAGAACGAATAAAACCCTTAATTCATTAATTCAAATAGAAATAAGAGTTAATTGGGCTAAGCAACACCTTTTTATCTAAAGGGCACTTAGGCGTAAAATTCAAAAGAAACATGCTTGCAGATCGCAATCACAAAATCACATTGACAAAATATGACCTTTAAAGCCACTCCAAAATATTTGTGATGCGAAATCAAAAAAAGACTTTAATAAAGGAAAAGGATTCCACCCGAACGATATTTTATGAAAATCAACTGCAAGACCCGCCACTGCCACATAACCAATCACAAATCACAAATCACATTTCCATCATGCCAACATTCAATCTTCTCCCCATTTTCATTTCCCTGATGCGATGCATTCCATCGCATCACACTTTCGCTAATAACCACTTCTGCCCACTATCCAATTTCACTGAAATCACGATTGCAATATCGCATAGCAAATTTCATACTTTAATTTCCCCCACTAATGTTTGTATCCTTTAAAAAAATTTAGATCTTTTGACTTGAACAGAGTTATAAGCACGAAAAGCAATTTATCATAATTGGCAAGAAGTAGGTATTTGGAATTTTTAAGAAGTTTACACAAAAATGGATCTGTGATGCGAAAATATCTTATATAAAATCTTAAATGTCTACTCAGGCACGTGAATCCAAGCTTTCCATTAATTCCATAACTTAACCATTTTAACAGCTCGAGCCTCCAAATATGATTTTACTGCAAGAGAATTAAATTTTTAGATTATTTGTGTGCCAAGTTTTATTTTTCCATTATTTCCATTATCGTTACACTACTCTTATATTGTGACAAGATTTCCCATTTTTACTTCTTGTTATTATTATTTCACAAGAAATTCAAACAAACAGAGTTCCTCGGAAATTTCTAAGGCTACAAAGAAGTCCAAAAAACCCATGGCTCCCCCTAATCATGCAGCTTCTGCTAGTAAAGTAACATAGATACTGCCCTTATTCACAGATACAACATGCACATTAGAGAGTGGTTCTGCTTCTTGGGAAGCAATGTACAAATTATTTGAAGATGATAAACCCCATAGGGTTGAGAGAAAAGCTACTGCATATGCTTCTGATTCTCCAGAAGCTAGTATAGCAGACGTTCCCAATTCTTTTCTGCACTGAATTGCTACACGCCCCAAGATTTTACCATATACAGATATGGTAAAATGGATTATTGATAACCTCAAAATTGGAGATAGAACTTTCCTAACAAGCAAAGGTAATATGATAAGGTCGTTCAGAGTCGAATATTTGAAGAAAATGCACCACATTCCAAACCCTAAGAAGGTGTATGATAAATATTTCCTAGCACGATTCGACAAGGAGAATAAGCTACAATTAGATCCCACAAACAAATGGAGGAGAAAACCTAACAACCATAAACATGATGATAAGGGTATGTATTCCACTCCTTCTCTTCCTAGTCCATATTGTTATATTTCTGCAATGACGTCTAGACTTTTTAGCCAACCTAATGTCACTAAATTCTCTATTGAATGGGTTCCCCTTAGGGATGTTGTTATAAAATCTTGTATCATGGACTGGGGAAACATTTTTTAAATTATATTTCTACCCAGATTCTTGAATATAGACAAAATCATTCTTTTTCATCTAAAATCCTTCCCCCATTTTATATGAGTGCCTACATTATGGATGGAGTATGTTTTACATCAGATTTTCTAACTATGGGTTGGAAATGGAATACCCAATACCCTACTACCATTCATATTTATCATAGTATTCTATGGGAAAAAAATATGAAACTAATTATGCTCCCACTGTTTCAAGTTGATTTTGATGAAAATTCCCCCATATTGTCCAAAGAAGCTCAATCAGACTTCAACTCCATTGGAAAATAGTTTGGGGAAGAATTGTTCACTTATGTCAGATTTTTCGGGAGCTTAGCCCGACCACATTTCCTACCATTATATGTTCCAGATAAAATTATCGCAAGAGAAATTGCCTATCAGATTGTGGGTCATGGATTGACTAGGGTTTTAAAAGAAGAAAAGAAAGTTTCATGGCCCTCTTTTCCTATTTATTGTGGTGTCTATGCATTAAACTATTTCAAACATGCAGGGTTAGAAATCAATCAAATACAATGTTTTACAATTTCTAACAAGAAATATGACCCAAACCAAGTTGCATTCAATTTCACAACTCAAGTGAAAATTGGTTCATTTTCCCATGAAGTGATGATTTTTATGACTTGTTTGAGTCAGTGGATACTTATTCTACATTAGAGAAATTAGCAACATTATGCGTCAATCCTCAAAAAATTTCAAATTTCAAGCAATACAAAATTAGAATATTAGAATGGATTCCTCTTAAATATACTGAAGGTATCCCAACCTACCACATACAAGGAACAACAACAAATAAAATAGGGAAAAGAACAGCCCCCTAAGGATACTGAAGATCTTAGTGGAACAAAATAAGATAAATCTTTTCGAAATCTAACCAAAGATCCTCTATTTCCAAGTGACTTAGATGAAGTTTGGAAATATTTTGATCAACAAATGAAAGGAGACCAAGGAGTGGTGATCATTGATCGTCAACAAAAAATAGAAACACCTCATGGTAAAAGTCAGAACACATTTACTACTAGTTCAAATGACATATCAGTTAACACAAAGGAAGTAGAATTTATCCTAGCCTACCCTTCATCAGAAATTGTGTTGAAAATTGAAGAAATACCTCCTTTGGATATATTTTATAGCCCAAGGCATAAATTTTTCATGAGCAGGTAGAGAAGAAGGAGGAGAATAGAACAATCACAAATTATCGTTCCTGGGGATGTCTCTATGGAAGTAGTTTGTAAGAACTCACAAGTAGATCCATCTCAGATCTAACACGGTTGACTCAGTTTGTAGGAGCATATGCTTCTGCCACCATTGACAAAGCCACTGAAGTTCAATAATTAGTCAAAGAGAATAATGAAAGGATCTTTCAATTGGAACTAGAATTTCTAGTAGAGAAGCAAAGTGTTAATCAACAATTACAAGCACAAGTGTCACAGCTCCAATAGAGCTTGGATCAATTAAAGCTATAGCACCAATCTGAAATCGGTGCCAAAGATACTCAGATACACCAACTGCAATTGATTTTTGAACAATTGAAAGATAATCCTAAAGTAGATGAATTCAAGAAGGAAGCTTTGGAACTAAATACCCTGTTAGCCCAACAACAAGTTGTTTTCTGCCAAAAATTATAAAGCATTATTGAACTGTGTTAAAAAATCTATTCGTTGATGAATCGAGTAACTGACCAGAGGATCAAATTTGTTGAAATTGATGACAAAGTATCCCAATATGTCACCTGGAAAGATACTACTGAAGGTTGAAAGGCCAATCTTCCCAAGGTTGAAGATTATAAAAAAAAACTTATTTACTGATTGGGACATACAGTTAAAACAGGATGAAAGGGAAATTTGCAGAGCCAATGATGTTTCCAAAAACATTGTTGAAATAGTTAGCCAAAATCTCATTACTACTAATCTAATTGATAAATTCCCTCCTGGTTCTCTACCTATTGTAAAAAAAATTATAAGACAGTGGCAGGAAATGTTCAAGATGAAGGAAGAAATCATGAAAAAATTGGAGAAACTGGACTGGGAAAAGTATTCGAAGCACTTGGTTAAGCCACATAACCAATGACTAATGTTGCGTTTTCTAACCAACACTTCATCTTACATGATGCCTCCACTATCAGATGGGTTCTATACAAGATAATTGTGTGTCATGCCAGGCCAACCTCCTGAGGTTCAGCCAGTGATCAACATCCTTCAACTGAAATAAAAAATGGAAAAAGAGACAGTGATGCAATCCTAAAGAGAGTCATCCCACAAAAATTTATTTCTATTTTTATTTCACTTAATTTAAGGAGAGTTGTTTAAACCTCCTCGGCTCTTTATGTAATTGCTATTTTGTACTTTTTATTTTTTATATAAACCCTTTCATGTCTTTTAAGAAAGGGTCTTGAAATTTTGAAAAGAAGACTTTACAGAAGTTTCACTTTTGTACTCTTAAAGTTTTTCTTAATAAAAAAGGCTGGATCAGAGACTATTTTTCAAATAAGAAAAGTTAGCATATATATGGTACTTTTATATTTATGATGATATTCTGTTTCAAATGAGAAATAGTTGGTTTTCCTTATGATGTTTTGTTATATGTATTTTTTTTAACACAATCCATCATTAATTCAATTCTGAACATGTTTGATTACCATTTTCTATACATATTCAATACATACAATAAATAGATGTGATATATACTTAATCAATTGATTTGATTAACTGTTTAATCAAATCAATTATCATTTTTTTTTCATTTCTCTAAGTGTTTGTTAAATATTCATTTGCATTTTTGGAAAGATCATATTTTTAAATTGCATATAGAAAATTTATAATTCATCCTGGGATAGAGATAGGTATATAGATATTTTCCTTAAACTTGTTGTCACTCCCATTCACCAAATCATATTCATTTAAAATACCACCCATCCACCAAATTATATTTCATTGGGAATCTGGTCTCATAAATCCAGTCGTATCCACTATCTCAAACGGATAAGGGAAGGTTTTTAATTCCCCGGTCGGGTGGTTTTCCCAGATGTTGTGTTATCACCAAAATCGTACCTAATTGGCTACTAATCAGACAACTTCAATGTAACTATTTCAAACCATTCTTGTGACTGAGGCTTAGCCTCCCCAATATGAGATTTCTCTCTCAAGGGTTAATGATATGGAATAAACATATAGATGGCTAACTCTATTTAGGAAATAAAGTGGTTATGATGAATGTAGGTTGAAAAGATCAAAGCTTAATACCATTGGGCTATGGAGTCAGTGAAAGGGATCTCAATAACAAGGCTTTCCTTGTGGAAGCTAAGGCTTGTAAATACTTCAATGAAAGAGAAAGACATACAGGAGGTCTTCAATAGCTTGAGGTTCAAAGGAAGTTAGAGCATATTATACACGAATTCTGAGTAATGAGACATCAAGACATTGGAAGAAAACTATTAAGAGAGATAAATCATGGCTTAATACTTAAAGGAAGTCAGAGCATGAAAAATCATGAGTTCTGATTAATAAGCATTAAGACATTGAAGAAACCTTTCAAAATATAGAACAAAAAATCATTGAAATATAATAAGAATCGCAGGTGAAGAAAAGTTGTGTTGTTACTGTATATAGCAGAAACTCCAATAGCTTTACAATCAAATAGTCTTATGAGATAACATCTCCAACCTGATGAGTGTAGATTGAAAATAATATCAGTATGTAGGCATTGGATTATGGAGTCAAAACTTTCATTGATTCAGTGAGTTACTTGACATGGAAGTTGAGGCTGTTTAGAGTTTCTAGAAGTAGGACACACACAAATAAAACATGAGTATCCACAGTCAATTCACTTATAAAGGAAGCCAGAGCATATCATAGATGAATTCTGAGTAATATAAGTGAAAACCACTACAAGTGAGATACATAAGAGGTACAAATAGAATAGGAAATCACTGAAAACTCCTTCATAATCTCAAGTTGTTCAAGTAACAGATCTCTGTATTAGCTGAAACAGTCCATTACAATAAGCTGCTATTTTGCCAAAAATATTCCAACCCTTTACAAATTCGACCCCATGGCCTTTAATAGACATATTACATTCATCATATGATCTACCTCTAGGCTAAATACATTGAATTTTTTTCCTAATGACACCTTTCATAACCATTAAACATCAACTTTAATGATAAACAGACACCTATCCTACTTGACAATCCTATTTCAAATAGGACTCAAACTACTCTTTATTATATTTAGAAACCTTATCTACTAAAATAAATTACATATTTGATGATTATACATTCACATGGTCAAATTTGGATAATGGCATTCAATTATTCATGACTGCTTAGCTAACCTCCTCAAAAATAGGAAACAGAACCCTGGTTTTTAGGCAAAGGATCTTTTTGCTTCTTTGAACATTTTGACTATCATTTAATCTTCATTTCGTGGTCCTTGGCTATTGAATGTTGGCTTAACATGTCCCATAAATCTTTCATATCATCCAACTATCTAAAAATTCTTCAAACACTGCTCAAAAATATGTAATGTATTGCACTACGAAAATACAGCAGTTTCGTAGTGCTTTCTGTAGCGCTGCCATTACAAGCCTTTGTCCTCCAAAAAATTGACTCTTTCCTCTTGCATCATATTTATCACCTTTCAACACATATTTCATAGCAATTTCAGCTCTTAAATAATCCCTTAATGCCTTTAATACCGATCAAAAGAGGAAAAAAAATGCAGCTACAGCAGTTTCATAGCGCTTTTCTGCTTTTTAAGCCAGGAGGCACTACGAAACTGCTGAGTATGCAAATTTTTTCATAAATTTGTCAAATGAAGATTTTAGTTTCTAAAAAACTTATAATATAACCTATATTCATCATCTAAAAACCATACAAACCATAAACCAACTTCATTTTAGTTTCCTTGAGGCATTTCTTCTTCATTATTTAAGACATCCTTGCAAATTTTTCCTATTTTTTCCTAAAAAATAGGTCTTGGAACAAAGCCTATATCTCCTAATCCATGACGTAGTTTGCAAAACTAAATTTTTTTTTTTTACGCCATTATGTATTGAATAAAAATTTCTCTTGTTTTTTTGAAACACATCTCCTGCTGTCCAGAAACTGTAGTCTCAAAACATGTGTAAAACAGGAAAACTCTGTTTCTGAAAATAGGGATTCAATTAAATCCTTGTATCTCCCAACTGATAACACCTATGATAAAATTGAGAGAGGTTTTTGTATATGGGGCTGTGATAAAGACAAACCTCTTTCATAATTCCAAAACACTTTTTCATTGTACCAGAAACGGAACTTTAAGTTTACTACTAAACAACCATGTAGAGGATCGTTTAGTAAGAGCAGTTTCGTAACACATTTTAATTTATCAATTTCTGCCACCTCCTAATGAATTAGAAGAAACAAAGAGAGGTTGTTGTATATAGGTCTGTTATGAAGAAAAAACTCTTTCATATTTCAAAAATTCATTTTCAGTTTCTAAGAAACCACCTTTGAAGTTGACTGCTCCAAACCAGAAAACAGAGAAATGCTTCACATGTGGCTACGAAACTATTAGCCAATTTCGTAGCATTTTCTGCCTATTTTACAATGAATTCGCTACAAAAGTAGGGATTCTTGGTTAAAATGGAATTTTTGGTACAAAAATCTTGAAAATTGAAATTAGTCAGAAAATGATGAGTATGTGACAAGAGGGAGTTTGAAAGTGAGTGGGTTTAGACCTTAGGGTAAGATTTAAACAGGAAAAATTCAAAATTTCCCTTGAAAAAGTAATGATAAATGAATTATATGACCCTACCATTGACACATGAACCTCTATGACTTTTTCAACTGATGCTTCATTTTTATGAGTGATAATAGTGGCTCCACTTGGGATGGCACACCCCTGTGGTACACCAAAGAACTAGCAGTTTTAGTGTTGCTATCCATCTTCTTGGAAATAAAAAATTTGAAATTTATGAAAAAATTTCCAAGCTCTTATGGGCTTCACCTCGGGCTCAAGCTTGATGATCACTGTAAAAGAACCAAATCTGTACCTACTGAAAAGATGCTCAGTCAATTTGAGCTTATTCACACACTCCTACCTACCCTAACAGTTGTAATCTCCATTTTTAACTCAAGCAACATGAGATTTCCAATGAAGCCAGTCATTGATCTGATCTAACACTTGAACCTGTTGATTGCACTTGAACTAACAGTAAGCATGCTACTATAATGACCAAGGAAACATAATATAGATTTGATCCTCATAATGAAAATATAATTAACAATCTGGACTGTAGAACTCTTCCAGTAGTCAGCTATAGGATCAAAGAAGACATGATCTATTTGATGCTTCTCATGACATCTTGCAGCTTTGGAAAACTTATGTATTCTTTTCTTAGCCACACAAGATTTCAGTTGTGTGCTATCAAACTGTTGTTCAAACTGATTTTCAAAAACAGTGTATTCTTCCTCAATCTCAAAAGAGGAAGGAAACAACACCCTCTCTTTGTGTTCTGGAATGGAAAGCTTTTGAAAAGAATGATCATGATCATGAAGACTATATGATTGAATTTGACCTTGTAAAACTTCAATGTCTTTCTCAATGTTCTTAGCAACTTCATCCAAAAATTGAATCTTATCTTTTGACTTGCATTCAAATGATTTTAGATAAGAAGACAAGGACAAAGAAAAAATTTCATCTAATTCCTCATTAATATGATCATCATTACATTGTTTAAAGCCTTGAATTGAAGGGGAGTCTACCACCAACTTTGTTCTGTCTATCCATTCTTCTAAAAACATAAGCCAAAAATTTTCAAATGACTTAATAGATCTGATAGGAAAGCTTTCAATCCATTGTTTACATTTTCCTTGAAATAAATCATAGAACAATATGATGCAAACATCTTCATGTTTGAATCTAAGAAGCTCAGTAAATTCACAGAAATCTGATATATGCTTCAAAGTCAAACTCAAATATTCTCCATTGAATTTTGGACCATTCCTTAAAAAATATGCATCCTTGGGAAAATGATTTGGGAAACCATGAATTCCTGAAAAATCTATACATGCATACCTTGAAACAAGAATGGTAGCATCTGAGCTCTTCATATGTCTAGTGGAATCACCATGAATCTATGAATTTTGAATTCCTCAACAATGGAGTCACCAAGGTAGTTGCAACCTCGAATAGATTCTGAGCTCTTGCTACCTTCAAGAGTTTAGCTTCATAATTTTTGGGAGATGTATATCTTCAGACTCAATGCAAACGCACCAAAATGTTATCACCAAAATCGTACCTGATTGGATCCTGATCAGATAACTTCAGTGTAACTATTTGAAACCAATATTGTGGCTGAGGCTTAGCCTCCTCAATCTCAGAGGGCTCTCTCAAGGGTTAATGATATGGAATAAATATATAGATGGCTAACTCTATTTAGGAAATAAACTAGTTATGATGAATGTAGGTTGAAAAGATCAAAGCTTAATACCATTGGGCTATGGAGCCAGTGAAAGGGATCTCAATAACAAGGCTTTCCTTGTGGAATTTGAGGCTTGTAAATAATTCAATGAAAGATCAAGACATACAAGAGGTTTTCAATAGATTTATGTTCAAAGGAAGTTAGAGCGTATTATATACGAATTCTGAGTAATGAGACATCAAGACATTGGAAGAAAACTATTAAGAGAGATAAATCATGCCTTAATACTTAAAGGAAGTCAGAGCATGAACAATCATGAGTTCTGAGTAATAAGAATTAAGACATTGAAGAAAACCTTTCAAAATATAGGACAAAAACACATTGAAATATAATAAGAATCTCATGTGAAGAAAATTTGTGTTGTTACTGTATATAGCAGAAACTCCAATAGCTTTACAATCAAATAGTCTTATGAGATAACATCTCCAACCTTATGAGTGTAGATTGAAAATAATATCAGTATGTAGGCATTGGCTTATGAAGTCAAAACTTTCAGTGATTCAGTGAGTTACTTGACATGGAAGTTGAGGTTGTTCAGAGTTTCTAGAACTAGGACACGCACAAATAAAACATGAGTATACACAGTCAATTCACATATAAAGGAAGTCAGAGCATCTCATAGATGAATTATAAGTAATATAAGTGAAACCCACTGCAAGTGAGATACATAACAGGTAAAAATAGAATAGGAAAGCACTGAAAACTCCTTCAGAATCTCAATTTTTTCAAGTAACATATATTTGTATTAGCTGAAACAATCCCTTACAGTAAGCTGATATTTTGCCAAAAATCTTCCAACCCTTGACAAATTCGACCCCATGGCCTTTAATAGACATCTTACTTTCATCATATGATCTGCCTCTAGGCTAGATACATCGAATTTTTTCCTAATGACACCTTGCATAACCATAAAACATCAACTTTAATGATAAACATACACCTATCATACTTGACAGTCCTATTTCAAATAGGACTCAAACTACTCTTTATTATCTTTAACAACCTTATTTACTAAAATAAATCACATATTTTACAAGTATACATTCACATGGTTGAATTTGGATAATGGCATTCAGTTCTTCATGACCACTTAGCTGACCTCCTCAAAAATAGGAAACAAAAGCCTGTTTTTAGGCAAAGGATCTTTTTCCTTCTTTGAACATTTTGACTATCATTTAATCTTCATTTCGTGGTCCTTGGATGTTGGATGCTGGCTTAGCATGTCCCATAACTATTTCATATCCTCCAATTGTCTAAAACTGCTTAAAAAACTACTCAAAAGGATGTAATGTATTGTGCTATGAAAATACAACAGTTTCGTAGCACTCTCTGTAGTGCTGCCATTACAAGCCTTTGTCCTCCAAAAAATTGACTCTTTCCTCTTGCATCATATTTATCACCCTTCAACACATATTTCATAGCAATTTCAGCTCTTAAATCAGCCCTTAATGCCTTTAATACCAATCAAAAGAGGCAAAAAAATGCAGCTACAACAGTTTCATAGCGCTTTTCTGCTTTTTAAGCCTGGAGGCGCTACGAAACTGCTGAGTATGCAGATTTTTTCATAAATTTGTCAAATGAAAATTGTAGTTTCTAAAAAACTTAGAATATAACCTATATTCATCATCTAAAAACCATACAAACCATAAACCAACTTCATTTTAGTTTCCTTGAGGCATTTCTTCTTCATTATTTAAGACATCCTTGTAGATTTTTCCTATTTTTTCCTGAAAAATAGGTCTTGGAACAAATCCTATATCTCCTAATCCATGACGTAGTTTGTGAAACTAAATGAGTTTTTTGTATGCCATTATGTATTGAATAAAAAATGCTCTTGGTTTTTTGAAACACATCTCCTGCTGTCCAGAAATTGTATTTTCAAAACATGTGTAAAACAGGAAAACTCTGTTTCTGAAAATAGGGATTCAATTAAATCCTTGTATCTCCCAACTGATAACACATGTGATAAAATTGAGAGATTTTTTCTAGCTGGGGCTGTGATGAAGAAAAACCTCTTTAATAATTCCAAAACACTTTTTCATTTGTCCAGAAATGGAACTTGAAGTTGATTGCTAAACAGTCATGTACAGGACAATTTAGTAGCAGTAGTTTCCTAACACATTTTAATTTATCAATTTATGCCACCTCCTAATGAATTTGAAGAAACAGAGAGAGGTTTTTGTATTTAGTTCTGATATGAAGAAAAACCACTTTTATATTTTCAAATTTCATTTTATATTTCTCAGAAACTGCCTTTGAATTTGATTGGTCCAATCTAGAAAACAGAGAAATGCTTCACATTCTCTACGAAACTATTAACCGGTTTCGTAGTGTTTTATGCCTATTTTACACTGAATACACTACGAAAGTAGGGATTCTTGGCTAAAATGGAATTTTTGGTACAAAAATATTGAATATTGAAATCAGTCAGAAAATGATGAGTGATGTGACATGAGGGAGTTTTAAAGTGAGTGGGTTTAGACCTTAGGGTAAGATTTAAACAAGAAAAATTCAAAATTTCCCTTGACCAAGTAATGAGAAATGAATTATATGACCCTACCAATAACACATGAACCTATAGAACTTTGTCAAATAATGCTTTATTTTTATGAGTGATAACAATGGGTCCACTTGGGATGGTGTGCCCTTGTGGTACACCAAAGAACCAGTAGTTCTAGTGTTGCTATCCATTTTCTTGGAAATAAAAACTCTGAAATTTATGAAAAATTCACCAAGCTCTTATGGCCTTCACCTCGGGCTCAAGCTTGATGATCACTGTAAAAGAACCAAATCTGTACCTACTGAAAATATGCTCATTCAACTTTGAGCTTATTCACACACTCCTACCTACCCTAACAGCTGCAATATCCATTTTTAACTCAAGCAACATGAAATTTCCAATGAAGCCAGTCATTGATTTGATATGACACTTGAACCTGTTGATTTCACTTGAACCAAAATTAAGCATGACAATGAAATGAACAAGGCAACATAAAATAGATATGATCCTCATAATGAAAATATAATTGACAATCTGGAATGTATAACTCTTCCATGTAGTCAGCTTTAGCATCAAAGAAGACATGATCTGTTTGATGCTTCTCATGACATTCTGCAGCTTTGGACAACTGATGTATGCTTTGCTCAGCCAAAAAATATTTTAGTTGTGTGCTATCAAACTACTATTCAAACTGATTTTAAAAAACAATGTATTCTTCCTCAATCTCAAAAGAGGAAGGAAACAACACCCTCTCTTTGTGTTCTGGGATGGAAAGCTTTTGAAAAGAATGATCATGATCATGAAGACTATATGATTGAAATTGAACTTGTAAAACTTCAATGTCTTTCTCAATGTTCTTAGCAACTTCATCCAAAAAGTGAATCTTGTCTTTTGACTTGCATTCAAATTATTTTAGATAAGAAGACAAGGACAAAGAAAAATTTTCATCTACTTCCTCATTAATATGATCATCATTCCATTGTTTAAAGCCTTGAATTGAAGGGGAGTCTGCCACCAACTCTGTTATGTCTATCCATTCTTATAAAAACATAAGCCAAAAATCTACAAATGACTTAATAGATCTGGCAGGAAAGCTTTCAATCCACTATTTACATTTTCCTTGAAATGAATCATAGAACAATATGATGCAAACATCTTCATGTTTGAATCTAAGAAGCTTAGTAAAGTCACAAAAATCTGATATATGCTTCAAATTCAAACTCAAATCTTCTCCATTGAATTTTGGACCATTCCTTAAAAAATATGCATCCTTGGGAAAATGATTTGGGAAACCATGAATTCCTAAAAAATCTATACATGCATACTTTGAGACAAGAATGGCAGCATCTGAGCTCTTCATATGTCCAGTGGAATCACCAAGAATTTATGAATTTTGAATTCTTCAACAATGGAGTCGCCAAGGTAGTTGCAGCCTCGAATAGATTCAGAGCTCCTGCTACCTTCAAGAGTTCAGCTTCATAATTTTCAGGAGATGTATATCTTCAGACTCCCAGTAGACGCACCAAAATGTTATCACTAAAATCGTACCTGATTGGTTGTTGGTCAGAAAAATTCAGTGTAACTATTTCAAACCAATCTTATGACTGAGGCTTAGCCTCCTCAATCTGAGAGGGCTCTCTCAAGGGTTAACGTTATGGAATAAAGATATATATGGATAACTCTATTTATGAAATAAACTAGTTATGATGAATGTAGGTTGAAAAGATCAAAGCTTAATACCATTGGGCTATGGAGTCAGTGAAAGGGATCTCAATAACAAGGCTTTCCTTGTGGAAGTTGAGGCTTGTAAATACTTCAATGAAAGAGAAAGACATACAAGAGTTTTTCAATAGCTTGAGGTTCAAAGGAAGTTAGAGCGTATTATACATGAATTCTAAGTAATCAGACATCAAGACATTCGAAGAAAACTATTGAGAGAGAAAAATCATGGCTTAATACTTAAAGGAAGTTAGAGAATGAATAATCATGAGTTCTGAGTAATAAGCATTAAGACATTGAAGAAAACATTTCAAAATATAGGACAAAAACTCATTGAAATAAAATAAGAATCTTAGGTGAAGAAAAGTTTGTTGTTACTGTATATAGCAGAAAATCCAATAGCTTTACAATCAAATATTCTTCTGAGATAACATCTCCAACTTGATGAGTGTAGATTGAAAATAATATCAGTATGTAGGTATTGGCTTATGGAGTCAAAAATTTCAGTGATTCATTGAGTTACTTGACATGGAAGTTGAGGCTGTTCAGATTTTCTAGAAGTAGGACGCACACAAATAAAACATGAGTATACAAAGTCAATTCACATATAAAGGAAGTCAGAGCATCTCATAGATGAATTCTAAGTAATATAAGTGAAACCCACTAGAAGTGAGATACATAATAGGTACAAATATAATAGGAAAGTACTGAAAAATCCTTCAGAATCTCAAGTTGTTCAAGTAACAGATCTCTGTATTAGCTGAAACAGTCCATTACAATAAGCTCTTATTTTGTCAAAAACCTTCCAAACCTTGAAAAATTCGACCCCATGGCCTTTAATAGACATCTTACATTCATCATATGATCCTCCTCTAGGCTAGATACATCGAATTTTTTCCTAATGACACCTTGCATAACCATAAAACATCAACTTTAATGATAAATAGACACATATCCTACTTGAGAGTCCTATTTCAAATAGGACTCAAACTACTCTTTATTATCTTTAACAACCTTATCTACTAAAATAAATTACATATTTTAAAAGTATACATTCACATGGTCTAATTTGGATAATGGCATTCAGTTCTTCATGACCGCTTAGCTGACCTCCTCAAAAATAGGAAACAGAACCCTGTTTTTTAGGCAAAGGATCTTTTTCCTTATTTGAACATTCTGACTATCATTTAATCTTCATTTCGTGGTCCTTGGCTGTTGAATGTTGGCTTAACAAGTCCCATAACTCTTTCATATCCTCCATATGTCTAAAACTGCTTCAAAAACTACTCAAAAGGATGTAATGTATTGCACTACGAAAATACAACAGTTTCATAGCGCTTTCTGTAGCGCCGCCATTACAAGCCTTTGTCCTCCAAAAATTTGACTCTTTCCTCTCGCATCATATTTATCACCCTTAAACACATCTTTCATAGCAATTTCGGCTCTTAAATCATCCCTTAATGCCTTTAATACCAATCAAAACAGGCAAAAAATGCAGCTACAGCAATTTCGTAGCACTTTTATGCTTTTTAAGCCTAGAGGCGCTATAAAACTGCTAAGTATGCAGATTTTTTCATAAATTTGTCAAATGAAAATTTTAGTTGCTCAAAAACTTAGAATATAACCTATCTTCATCATCTACAAACCATACAAACCATAAACCAACTTCATTTTAGTTTCCTTGAGGCATTTCTTCTTCATTATTTAAGACATCCTTGCAGATTTTTCCTATTTTTTCCTGAAAAATAGGTCTTCGAACAGAGCCTATATCTCCTATTCCATGATGTAGTTTGCAAAAATTAAGGAGTTTTTTGTAGGCCATTATATCTTGAATAAAAACCTCTCTTGGGTTTTTGAAACACATCTCTTGCAGTCCAAAAACTGTATTTTAAAAACATGTGTAAAACAGGAAAACTCTGTTTTTTAAAATAGGGCTTCAATTAAATCCTTCTATGTCCCAACTGATAACACCTGTAAGAAAATTGAGAAAGGTTTTTTTAGCTAGGGCTGTGATTAAGATAAAATTATTTCAGAATTCCAAAAAACGTTTTCATTTGGCCAGAAACGGAACTTGAAGTTTATTGCTAAACAGTCATGTACAAGACAATTTAGTAAAAACAGTTTCGCAGTGCATTTTAATTTATCAATTTCTGCCACCGCCTGATGAATTTGAAGAAACGGAGAGAGGGTTTCATATTTACATCTTTTATGAAGAAAAAAACCTTTCATATTTCCAAAATTCCTTTTCAGTTGCTCAGAAATCGCCTTTGAAGTTGAATGCCCAAACCAAAAAACAGAGAAATGCTTCACATTTGCTACGAAACTATTAGCCAGTTTCATAGCATTTTCTACCTATTTTACACTGAATGTGCGATGAAGGTAGGTATTCTTTGATAAAACGAAATTTTTGGTACAAAAATCTTGAAAATTGAAATCAATCAGAAAATGAGGAGTGATGTAACATGAGGGAGTTTGAAAGTGAGTGGGTTTAGGCCTTAGGGTAAGATTTAAACAAGAAAAAATCAAAATTTCCCTTGACTAAGTAATGAGAAATGAATTATATGACCCTACCATTGACACGTGAACCTCTAGGACTTTTTCAACTGATGCTTCATTTTTATGAGTGATAACATGTTGTTGCACCGATTTTCAAGGCATCAACAGAATATTTGGGTGGGAAACCTTTGGATACTAACATGGATTGGTGTAAGAAGGTGATAGAATTATTCTTCAATTTTTTTATGGCAAGGCTCGACCTCCTCACATGGAGGGTGGAACTATTTGAAAATGCTAGAGTGGCCAATGCAAATTGCATCAATGCAAAATACAAAATCATGGAGGAAAAATTGGGTAGGAAAATTATCCAACTAGAAATAGACCTTCTAACAACCAACTATGAGTTGATTAGCAACAAATCATTTTCAGAGGCATAGGGAATAATTTTTTTATTTCCTAACTCTTCTCTCACTTGGTAGCAAAGGAATCTTGGCACCGAAGATGATGCCACAGGAACGAGAAAAGGGGATAATTGCTCTAGCGAGGAATTTGACCCTTAAAATCCTGGTTAATGTTGTTTTTTTATGTATTTCAAGTATGTCTTGATTTTGGGTCAATTCTATCAGTCATATGGGAAATATCAGTGTAATATTTTAGTACATAGGGTTCGTAGTGGTAAGAAAGTTCTATTTTTGTTGTACTGAAACATAGAAGAAGTTGAAATATCTGAATCAAGTTTTTCCTCTTTTGATGTAAACTATTATGGTCACATAATCTTGGTTTTATAATATAAAGTACCCATTCTATTAATAAAAAAAATCTTCAAATTTAATTTTGTAGAGAAATTTTAGAATCTAAGGTATTAATAAAGAGGTTCATAGAAATAGGTTAGAGAGAACACATGTTTTGCATATACACACTCACAACTAATTTATTGGGTATATGCATGTGTGTGTGTGTGTGCACACGTATATATATATATATATATATATATATATATATATATATATATATATATATATATATATATATATATATATATATTCTATTGGCTATAGGATTGGGCTATAATGGATTATTTTGATATAAATAGCTTACAGAATGTCAGTTGGTTTTATCTTGGGTCATTGAGCAGAATGGTTGTTATCTTCCTCATGCTTGTGAATATTTTTGTATTGTATTTGATCCTTATGAAATCTTAATTGAGTATACTTGTGGGTTGGCCTGGTATCAACAACCTCACTCTAGCCCTTGGGCTGAGAAGGAGGTAGCTTTATTTCCTTGGAAAAAAAAATAAAAAATAAAAAATATAGACTGAGGAGTCTTGTTGGAACATTGACCATTAATTTTGTTAACAATTGAGTTACCTTCCATTAGGAATATACAAGAAAAATGGGAAACTCCATGAGGTCAAAGATTATCGGTCTCTATATCATTGATAGTGTGCCTTTAGGCTAAACCAGAATTCACACATACGAAGAAGTTTAGGGCTAAGTGAAAGCCTTCAACGTGTAATAAATAATAAGTCTAGATTATAAACTATTCAATTACATCACATATACAAGGAACACAATCTAGATGCAAACATACTCTCCAAGCAAGCTTGCAATGATATTACAATTTTTTATGATGTCATACTTTCAACCTTTTGAATTTCTTAAATTTGATCATGTGTATGTCATAAGTCATGCAAATAATTACTTTTTGTTCTTTTCTTTCCACACACCGTGATGTAAAGTTGCTAAGGTAATTTTGAAAACTTCTAAATATTATTTTTAAAGAATAATAAAATATCTAAACCCAACTAGTTGAGAAAGAGCACCTATGGGATTATGAGTCCACCAAAAGGGAGAGATAAGGGTGGTTAACTTATGTGTCATGACCTTGAAATATCCTACCTTTTAAGTGAATAACCTATGAATATCCTATTAACTCATCCTTTTGTAATGTTATGCTGAAGTATAGTAGAAGCCTTGTAAGGGAAGGGGAAATCTTTAAAAGAAAAAATATGTAACTCTTCTAATAAGTAGCTACCTCTTATATTGGAGAAGCCAACTCCTACTTTCGTGGAATTAGGAAAGGGAATGATAAGAGGCTCCTTGCTATTAACCATTATTCATTCTTGCAAATAGGAAATCAAAATGGGAAAAGAGACATGGGAAAATTAAACTTCTTGTAAATGTGTTTTTCCATGAAGAAAAACCAATTTATATCTTACATGAACTATGGATTTAATAGAGGAACTATAATTTCACAAAAAGGGACAAATATTAAGTAGGAATACATTCTCCCAAATCCATGTGTATTTTTGCCCTTTTTGGGTTTGTATAGAGATAAAAACTTAATTGTCTAACAAGAAAACTCTACTTGAGATCAAATTAGAAAGTACATAGTGTTTGGGATCTTGCTACACATACTAAAGAACATAGATAGAAAGAGTATTTCTGATGTATTGGAGAGTATAGAATGGGTCATATTCTTGTGTTATATGTTGTATTTGAGTAAGTGTTAACATTGGTTTGATTGAAAGATTGATTCAAGAAATCAATAGTAGCCTTCTTGGTTGAGCTTGGAAGCCAAGGGAAAGGGGAATAGTTATTAGAGAATCCCAAACTCATATTTTCAACCTTGGTGGTCTCATATCCTAACAAGGGTATTGTATCCACAGAGGGTAGCCTATGTTTGTGAGGGAAAATACTCACACCCAATTAGTATTTTTAGAATTCGAGTTTTGAAAAACATAAGTTCCTTCTCTCTTCTCTTTCGTTATGAAATCTTTCATTTTTTTATTTTTTATTTATTTATTTTTATTTAAAATTTTATTTTTATTTTTATGTGGTTCACATACCTTTAATATTGGTGACCTCTACGTCTACAAAATATTTATACCAAGTATATCCAACCGAAGGAATCACTTCTTGTCAGCTCAACCACAAAGCCTGACCCCAAAATTATCTAGAGAATTGGAATTGTGACCCTTATATAGAAAAAGTGATTTAACGACGAGGACTAGACCAATTGAGCTAACCCTCAAAGCTTATGAAATATTTTTTTTATCATGTAAAAATATAAATTTATTCTAGATTACGAGAAAATGTTTTGAAATTCCCATAGATGGTAATGGTTAAATGGTTGTAACTTGAAATTTCATGCCAAGTGTTTTCTTGAATGCTTCAATGGTTTTTTAATGTGGTTTTGGTAATTTTTTTATATATTAAAATCTATCATAGGAGTCAAATGATGTTTAATAAAGAGAAAATTTTCATTGTGATGGAGACACCGACCAAAAATATTAAATACTCGTGTTGCAATTGTAGATATATTCATTTTTTATCATAAGAACTTTAGAAATTGTCAAATTTGAGGATGTTCATACAATTCTTTAAATATTCACGTTTCTCACAAATTATAATGTGGATATGTGTGGTTTTTGGTATAAAAACTATAAACATATTAAATATATATATATATATATATATATATATATATATATATATATATATATATATATATATATATATATATATATATATATCTTACAAACTTAGATTCTATTCTAATAGATATTAACAATTTATCAAAACTATATTATATTTTTTCAAGGAAAAAAAAACAAGTATTTCTATCTATATCCAAAATAAAAATACATATTTGTATATGTTGTAGCATTCATATGGAACTTGTCCCAATAATTTCATCATTATTTTTATATCAATACATTTTAGTTTCAAAAAGCTTGCAGGAATAACACAAAAAAATATTTTCCTATCATCTTCTTGAGTTCTAAAAAGTTGATCCTGTAGTTGGTTGCTAGATGTTTCACCCCGAGATTTCTCTATCAACAACCTGTGTGTATATATAAAAATAAAAAATCCTTGATCATAAGTTAGAACCATGATAAACAGTTGTTTTAATCTATGGTCAATGTTGTGTCAATATAGAGAACTTGTACATTATATCCAAAAGGAGGTAACATGCCACAATAATAAGTTTGATATATATGTTGATAACAAAATTTGAGATTTTTGCAAAGGGTGGATCATAGAAAGAGAATAAAAAACAATCACATCCATCAGTTTTAAAAATGTTTGATGAAGATGCCTTCATTTTTTTCTAAGATTTCCCACTGCCTTTTATCCAAAGCCAATCGTCTTTTTGAAAGGATATCGACTTATTTGTTTTGTATCCTATAAATATGAGAAAATGAAGTATAAGAAAATTTCCTCGGTCTCTGAATAATATTTTGAAAATTTGGAAGTAAATTATGGTTCCTCAATATTGATTTGTCGGTCATCCAATCAATCACTAACTTGGAATCCCCATACAAATGAAGGGACATTATTTGAAGATATTGTGCTAGTCGTAGAACAAGTTGAGAGAAAATAATTATGTTTTTGTTTAAATCCCAACGTTACATGAGAAGGAGAAGTAGTGGGTGTCTGAAAGATAAATTATTCCTCATGGTCCCCCTATGGATGGATTTTTTTCAGTTTCTCCATTGAATAATGCTTAAGGGAAATTTTTTTGAATAGTCACCTCAATAATATCTTGTGAATGTGGTGGATTTGTGTTGAATGGAAAAGTATCTTCTAGTATAAGGATATACATAGCCACACTAATATATTATTGTCTTTGATATTCAAAAATTGCACTATTTCTTTCCAACTAGATCCCCTAGTTACAATTAAGGGAAGGGATTTTAATTTCCCTTATGGTTTAGCTTCCAACCAATTTTTTAGACAGTATTATATGGAGTTTCCTTTCTAAACATACCCATTCCCCGCCTTCCTTTGAATCTCTCTCCAAATTGCTTTCGAGAAGGGGTAGTGGATGGAGAGGTGAGCTTTCGATTTTGATTCTTAAAGGCAAGGAGAACACTGGATAGGCCCAAAAAAAAAATTTAGTGTGTCCCATGTTGGTGATTTTGTTTTTAGAAAAAACCACATAAAATATTTTCCTTTGGTGGATAATGAATTTCCATAATATTTTTTCCCACCAAGAGGGAAGTTGAGGAATATATTGAAGAGCCAAAGATAAATATCCAAATTTTGGGTTGTATTCCCCTAGAGGGGATTACGAACATACCGTAAGATCCTCAATAGGTGATAGATAGACAAGGGATTATTTCAGGGTGGTAATATATTCTATCCACTCATTTTCTAGGTCATATTTTACATTGATTACTATTGAATACTTCCAGGATCGTGGACCAATATAACCAATAGTTTTGAGGCTTGATGAAGAAAAATAACTGCCTAGGCATTAAGATTATAAATCAACTGATCCAATAGAATATAAAAAATTTGTCTCCCAATCTAAGTATATTTCCTAATGAGAATCCTAGATTCATCCCCTACTTTCCATCTGAGCCCTTTCCCAATGATATTGAAAGATTTAATGATCGCTTGCCTTGTGATAGATATGTTATAAATTTAATTCCTTAGAGATATAATCCACTCCATAGTAGAAGAGGGATAAATATTTGTTTTCCTTTTCACTAAGGACCAAATACTTGTTCGTTTGATCAATTTCCAAGCTCCTTTGTTTATCAAAACTTTTGAGAACCAAATGAGGTTTTTTAAACCCCATACACCTAGAGATTTTGGAGTGGCTATAGAGGAAGAGGAAATCATGGTGAAGGGCCTATTTTCTTGATTTCAAACCTATATAAAAAGCAGTGTAAGTTTCTTTATTTTCTATAGGATACCCAAAGGAACCAAGGATAATGAAGCCCAGTAAACAGGAATGGCTTCTATTACAACCTTACAAAGAACTATTTGACCTGATCTAGAGAGCCATCAATTACAACGACTTCAAATTTTGAGCTCAAATTTTATGAGGAGCCAAGTCCAGTACTTTTTCGGATAACTTGTTGCCTTTAAATGGAAGTTAAGGTATTTTAAAAGGTATTACAAATGAAAAGTATCTTTTGTGAGAATTTTGGTTATCGTCACATTGTCCACTTCCTTCAAGACATTCCCATAAAGAGATGATTTTCATGATTTATCATCATACCTATGGCCAATGAGAACATATATAAAATATTTTTGATATTACCACAGTGCCCATATATGTGGTCAATAAGATGATGATATCATCCACAAATATAAGGTGGGTGAATGAGCAATCCCAAGTGAAGTTTGTTCCAGCTATAACCTTCCTTCATTTTGAATCCAATATAGTCATGTTAAAAATTTCAGCCTTGAAGAAAGAGAAGGGGGGGGGGGGGTAGGGAAAACCTTTCCTAATACCTCCATATGGATTAAAAAATGGAGAAGTATATCTATTGATAATCAAAGCCATCAAAAATGTGTGTATGCAAATATAGATCCAATCCACAAAGAGAGGTTGAAAACACAAATGTAGTAGAATGAACCTACATTAAAGCTTGTCCACCATGAGGTCCCTTTGATTTCAGATGTGAATGGAGTGGATACCTTCCTATGCTAAATTGATCGCTTCAAGGATTTGGTGGTCCTTTATAAACCCAAGTTGTTTAAGAGAAATGTGGTTTGAGAGAAAAGGCTTAATCCATAGGGGAATTATTTTGAAAATGATTTTGCATATGGTATTACAAGGGATATAGTGTGAAACTAATCAAAGGAGTTAGGTTTTAAAAATTTTAGAATGAGGGCGATAAAGGTGTTGTTAAAAGTGACCAAAATTTTCCCATTTATCCTAGAATATTCAACCGCTTTTAGGAGTTCATCCTTAATGAAATCATAACAAGCTAAATGGAACTTTATTATGAAATTATCTGGACTAGGGCCTCTTATTCTTTTGGAAGCTATGAATAGATGATTCAAGTTTAACCTTGGTCACTTTTGCCATCATGACATCATTTTCATTTTCTTCTATGAAACTTGGTAGATAGTTTTCAATTTTAAGAATCTTGTCAATGTTTACTATGAAAGGCATTTTAAAATTTTTTTTTAAATAATTGATTTTGGGTGTGGAGCCTAATTATCTTATTTATTTAGATGTATCATCGTGTTGGACCCCTTTTCTTAGGCGGATGATCTGACAGTAGAATTTATGCTTAATTTAGGGTTTTTCTACCCTAGAAGGCAACCCCCGATTCATATGAGGGAATTGTATTATGGTGTATTGGGTGTATATTCTGAGTGAGAACCAAAAAGTGGGACTGTGTGAGAGAGTAGAAGATATTACAATGGATCTGTTTTAGGTTGTGTCTCTTCATTTTGTTGGATAATATAAAGGAAGAACTATTTTTTTTCGTGGATGTAGCCCAGGTTGCGTGAACCACATATATCTGTGTCTATGTTGTTTTATATGTTATTTATGTGTTTTTTTTCCACATATTTTATGTGTTCCATTACTCTATAATATATAATTTTCTAATAATTGCATCTTTCTTCAACAATATCATTGAAGTTTTTCGCCTTGCACCCATCTATATTTTTTATTTCCCAAATAGTATTGATGGCTTTCCTGTGGAAGGAAATTTATGAAAATATTTTTGATTTCTCATCTCCAACTTGAAGCCATAGAGCCCTACTTTTTATTATCCACTCTCTTTCTTTGTCTAACAATAGGGAGTTTTGTTTCTCCTCAAGAGACTTCAGTACTGATTTTTGATCATTAGAAAAAGAAATGTAATATGATGAGACTAACAAATCATGTAATTTAGCTTCAATTATAAGGATAATATTTTCAACTTGTCTATTTTTTTACTTGGCCCTCTCTATGATGGATTTTTTGGCCCTTTTCAAGTTTCTTTGAAATTGAAGAGGAGATTATTCCTTTAAGATATGAGTTGCAGGGAATCCACCCATCCTTTATATTTTCTATAAGAATGAGGTGTTCCAACTAATTCACATTTAATTTGAAGGGACCAAAAGGTTTTTGAGTAGCTAGGTCTATGTCTATGAGAATTATTCTGTGATCAGAATCACCCTCGAGGGAAACCCGTTGTTTGATCTAAAATTTCATATCCAGCAAGGTTTCTAATATAAGAAAATGGTATAGTTACTTAAAAATATATACATCTCCATTATGTTTTTTTGAACAAGTTGGTAATATTTTAACAGGGAGAACATCCACCAACCCTACTAAATCTCTACTATCCACAAAATAATATTTCAAGGTATATAAGTGCACTGAACAACCCAAATTTCAAAGGGATCTACTGTGAAGTTTAGGTTCCCTCCAATAATGATATGTTGATTTGAATATAGGTAAATTTTAAGGTGTTTTTCCATAAGGTTTTCCTATCGTAGTAGGGTCCATAAATTTTTAAACTCATAAATGAGAAAATATCTTCCTTAGAGATGAAGAATTTCACAAGACATGAACAAGAAGTCCAAGTTGGCATACAACGTAATAGGGGGGCTTTCCAACTTGTGGTAAGTCCCCCAAGAGCAAAAATTTGCATTTGTATGATGGAAAGACTAGTCCAAAATAGAAAGGACAATATAGTAGCTTCCTTGGACCCTTCTAACATACTCTCCTAGATGAAGAGAATTTGTAGTGAATGTAAAGAAATTAACAATTTCAAGGCCAAGTTTTTTACAGTGTTAGCTAATCCCTTAATGTTATAAGACATAGGTCTCATTTAGAATTATTGGAAGGGGTTTTCACTCTAAGGGAACCAAGAATGGACATTTTTTTCCCTTGATGAACCTTATATGAAACTTTTTTCATGTTGAAAATGTAGCAAGAAAATATATTTTTGACTTGTCCTTGGTCAAACTAGATTAAAATTCGAAGGTAAATTTCAGTAAAATACTTGAAGGTAGTTAATTGAGGTGATATGGAACTTATCACTCAGTTAACCTAGTTAATTCGAGTTGGAGACACTTGAATTATGTTTAGTATGATTGATTGCTAATTTCTAGCAATCTGTTTCCGTTAATTTGAGTTATTGTGAGTTTAACTATTTCTAAATTATTAAGAACTAGTGGACAGTCTAGTAGTGGGGTGTGTTCACTTGTGATCAATCATTTAACTCATCAATCAACCAAGAATAATTGATGCATGTAGATAACTCGACTTACCTAGTTGATATTGGAGTTCAAGGGAAGTGTACTATCATTTGTAAACTATTCCAAGTTGTACAAGTGGTGCATGTCGTGAGAGAAGGGCCTACAAGAATTGTGTAATTCCCAACAAATAATTTCCCTAATTAAGAGGGGACAATTCCTTATTGAATGGTGTAAGGAAATAGGGACTTGGGCAGGAATAATTTGGTGAAGTATTGACCAGAGGCAGCTTGTGAAGCAGTGAGATAGATTATACTAGTGCAAAGGTTTCTTAGACTTGAACAAGCATTGTTTTTCTTCTCTATTTTATAATTAATTCAATATAGATAGGAAGGGGTGTGGTAGTTTATTTGGCGCAAGGGTGTACGAAATACATTTTTCTTAATAGGAGGGTTTCTTACCTACATAAGAGTCACAGGTCAAAATGGTTTGTTAAACGTTAGTGGAACAAGTTCAACATGTAATAAGCTAGGTTAGAGAGGAAACATAGCATACTACATAAAAAAAAATAAAAAAAAAATAAACAATATGCACAAGATACACGCTCGATAGAAAAAACACACTAATAACTCAAAATGGAGAGCTTCTCCCTTTATTAGGTGTTGGTGGTGATAGAAGATAGAATTCTAAATCTCTTATAGTGGATCCTTTAAGCTATGGAGCTCAAATATCCAAGACAAGGAGGTCTCTACCCCTCAAGTTTTCTGCAAGCTTCTCTTCTCTCTCAAAGGATGGTATATCGATGAACATGTGGTGAGCTCCTCTCTCTCTTGGACCGAGATGTTGGGTGGCCAACAACTGAGTCCTTCCAATCCCTCTATTGTTGGACTACACAAGATGGTTTGCTATGGAGCAATTTGTCCAGGATAACAATGTGTCTCCAAATATTCTTCCAAAGGCTGGCTTATATAGACCATTTTCAAATTCTCCCTCCTTCTCTTGGCTCAATATGGATGGTGACACAAGAGTCGAGGTAGGATTCCTTTGTGTGTTGCATTAAATCCTCAAGGTGGCTCAAATATGACTATACTTGGTTAGGTTGTGTGAGAATATTTTTAACCAAGCATTCCAAGTGGATCTGAATGGTGAAATTTTGTCATCCCTAGGACTGCACGGCTATTGAAGAAATAGCTGCACTGTGTGCCAAAAGTTTTTTTTCTTATGCGTTGCCCATAGGAAGAATTAAAATTTTTGGCTCTTCCTAATGTATTCCTTCTCTGGAAACCTTTTTTTGTACCTTTTTCTTGACATTTTAAATGTCTTTTGATAGTATGATTTTCCAGTGTTAACATTTGCCCCCTAATTTATGAGGTCTAGGAAGAACCGTATAGTCGAAATACATTATGGTTTATTTTCTATGTGATCCTTTTGGGAGAGAGAGAGTAACTTTCTTTGAAACTTAGTTGGGAGACTCCTTGTCTTAAGTAAAAAAGACACCATGCTCTGTTGGAAACCTACAAGAGATAGAATGAATAAAATATTTCAATGAGGCGGGCATGTCCCATGCTCATGATGTTTTGACTAGTTAAGCTTATGTGACAGATAGTGGTTTTTTTAATGTCACTTTTGGTAGTGACCTGCTTCTGGTTGATGACGACTATTGTTGGTGCCCTCGGGGATGTTTTTCTTTGAAATACGGTTGAAGGTGGCACCCACATGCATAATCTTGGTATGGCACATTTGTTTAGAATAAGTGCTCATTATATGCATGGGTCTTTGACTGTTGGGGACCTTCCCCTATAAGCATTGCTGAAAGAAATTTTCTCAATTCACGGGTCTTCAATGAATTCTGAAAAAGTGCAATGGTTATGAAGTACAATACCCTCTTGACATGAAAGCTTATTTTGAAGTCGAATGTCAAGAGGATCGATGAAATCAATGGGTAATTATGACTCCCATAGTTCCATCCAGGGATGCCCCTATTGAGGTGAGGAGTCATCCAAGGTACTACCCCCTTCATGGAGAATAGTTGTTGAAGTCGACCAGAAGGAAGCATCAACCAATTGAAATGAGTATTGATGCAAGGGACCAAGGTTTCTGATGTTGCAAGGCATGATGTGATGGGTTAAATATGTATGATGGTGAGAAATGGCTATGATTGATTATGGTAGTTAATTGACCTGAGGTCGGAGATGTAAATGCGAGTGGTGGCAGTCATAACAATTTTTGGTGAGGAAATCCCTAGATTCAGAAGGACATCCAAGGTGAGTGTATGGTTTCTATGAGTATCATGGTTGGAGGTGGTAAAAGAATGTGTAGCTCCGACCAAGGGTGATTAGGGGCTGCTACTAGGTGATAAATGTAAATGGATGGGTGGGAGAGCTCTCCTAAAAAAAATCTTTGTGCACTTTCCAAAAAAATATAAAATGGGTTTGGATGTACAAGCACGGAGACGAGTGCCCCTAAAAATGTGAATAATCCTTCACCATGGTGTGAGGAGTGTGTTTTTTTAGGGTGTGGGGGCCCATTGGTTTTTCTCGGTGCGAGGGTGATGAGGCAGATGAAAAAATGTCACAGATGAGTTAGGCTGATGGGGCTGTGATAGGAAAAATGTGAAACACGGTGTTGCACTTTTTCTGATCAGCTTGTGAGAACAATGGCCTGGAAAAGGGGTTTTAACATGACATGGGTAAAACTTGAATTGATGTATGAGGGATGAATGAACATGAAGTGATTCACGTGCTTGGGTTTTATGGCCATGGCTCGAGAAATTTGGTGTGTGGTTTACATGAGTGATGGATGCCATGGAGGGTGAGGTTCTACCAACTTTCAAGGGTGTTTATCATGTGCAAGGTGGGGTGATGATAAGCATGGTCGAGTGAATGAAACCTATGGTCTATTTCTTTGACTAAATGATGCTAGGATATGAAAATATTCTTGGGGAGCCTATCATGTTGGGGGTAGGATGATACCTTCTCTCGTACCTTTTTTGGCTAGGACATATGGCGATTTAGCATGTTTGTAATACTTGCAACCAATACCCCAAGTAAAAAGAATATTTTTCATAAAATCATATTTGAAATAAATTTAATGTAAAGCAATAATAGAAGGCATACCTGAACTGCAGTATGGTGGACGTTCTGCCTGAAAATTACTTTTTCTGAGGTGTGGATTTATGGGGCTTGGTTTGAACATGATGAAGTTTTGATCACTTTGTTTCTCGTGAGTTTGTGATTGGGTACTCTAAGCTCTAGTTATGGTCGGTTGAAAAATGAGAAAAGGGAAATATATGGGCCAATATGATTCATTTCAACTCATTTGTTTCTTTTGAGGGCCTGAGGTTAGATCCGATATCCTATTGTCGAGATTCTCTTATTGTTGCAGTCAACTTCAGTACCCTAGATTCGTGCTGTCAGTGTTAGGTAGGACCTTAAGATCTCGCTTTTCATTTTTGTCATTTTCTGGAATGGGGGTCTGTACATATATGGATTTCTACGGACTTTATACCCATTTTCGTGCAAGACCGCGTGGGCGATTAAGGATGACCCACGCGGTCCTTGTGCAAAAGGTATTTTTTTACACGAGGCCCTCACAGTTGGGAAAAAACATGTGTAATGGACCATGTGCATGTATTTGCTACAAGCGTGCGGTCACCGCACCTAAGATTTTTACAAGCGCAGGGAATTTATTTTTTTGAAATTTTTTTATCCTTTTTGGTAAAAACTAATGTTTGGTGTTTTCTATGATGGAGGGATGTTGTGGAGGGAGAGGGGCTGGCTTGATATTTAGGCGGTAGTGGCCTAAGACCCCCATGATCGGGGGATCCTAGCTTGGTATGGTTTACTAAATTTCTTAGAGAACAACATACTGAGGTCCCAAGATGGGTTACTACGCTACCTAGTCTGATGCTGGAACAAGAGACAACACATTATGGTATTGCATCATAAGGATGTTGTGATCAAGTCAGAGACCGATGTCTATTTTGTGACTGGTTTGTTTCCTAAGGGGGAGGCCATTTCCTATCCACTCCCTTATGGGGGAGTGAACATCCAGCACTAGGTCAAGGATGAGGAGCATTGCGGTCCTAATGTGATCACCCGGGGATGTGTCAGTGTGAGATCTATGACAGACCTGGCTCAGAGAGTTTCCATGGCAATGATAGTTCACCTATCTGGGTCGAAAACGACCCACCGAGTGTTAGGTCCACAGCTTACAATTTTGTGCCAACTTCAGGCCAGTCACTTTTTTTCCTGTCCTAGCTACGTTTACCAGGGCATGGTCACTCAGTTGACCAAGCCTAAGAGGGGACCTTTGCTTATGCGAGCATCCTCTACAGCATCATGTACGAGAGAGTTGTGATGTTTTTCCCTTTTGTGGCGGTGCCCCTGGGTCCTCTAATGGATCCTTAGATGCATTAGTGGGAACATGTGATGCCCCGTGGTGGTGAAGGAGAGGCAGGTTTTTACTGGGATGTGACGGTCGAGGCGTGGTTTGAGTCTAACCCGCAAATGTTTCTTCACTTCTCGTATTCAAGGATGGATTTCCGAGGGGATATGGATATGTGTCTTCCTGCAAGCTGTGCATGGGGTCCAGTAGGTATGACTTTTGATATTTTATGTATTTTGAGTATTTTTATTGTATATAGATCTATATGTCTTTGATGGTGACACTAATATTGTTTTTTGTTTCTCTTGCAGATGTGTGTTTGGCAGGGCGTCCTACCACTCATTTGGTGGGTCACTAGCCTAGGAGGAGGGACCCGCTTGGGGTTGGTCGGTACTAGATTGGGGAATAGGGTGGTGTTGGGTTCCAGTTTTGTACTTACTTTCTACATCTATTTCCCCCAGTTTTACCTTGTGACTAAAACCATTGGGACTATCTTTGCCTCTTTTTCCTGCCTTTCTATCTTAAACAATGTTGTTTCACCTTATTTTCATTATCTTTCCATTTCATCGATTATTATGATGTATCATGTCTTTTTTATGACTAACTGGGGATGAATGTTTGGAGAAGTTCTCTAGTCTTTTGTTTTCCTTCCAAACGTTATTTTTAGCACAAAATATATAGAGGATGAAGCATACAAGAGTATTTAAAGGTGTGATGTTACAGTGAGTTGTTACACCACGGCGTTGTTACATCATGGTGCTATTACAGACCTGCTAGATAAACTGTTGTTACATCTGTATTGCTGATTGGATATCGTCAACTTCTGGATGTCGACATGTCCTCTATTGATGTTATGCTACAGCTGTGATTTTCCACAATAGTTGTAGAAGTCATTACATACTGTATTTTAGGATGACAACTTTAAAATGGTTTTGATTGTAATATATATTCTTCCAGTCATACTTTTTATTAATAAGTGGTTGTAACTATTTGTATCTTATTTTGATCAGCATGAGAATCATAATATTCTTACAACTGATCGATCCCTTGTTTTTCTAAACATGTAACCACTATATAATTCTCAGCCCTTGAGGTCAAAAGGTTAGTAGAGAATGCTATTACTTTGGCTCTGTAATTTTGCTCACATTAATACAAGTTATCACGTTGTTGTTGTTACATGCATTGTCTAGTTTAGTTTCCGTTTAATTTCTTTCTCTTCCCACGCCCTCCTAGGGAGGAAGGGCCCTCCTCTTTAGCAGGGATTTCAGCGGCTAAGGTAGTTGTACATATTTCTCAATTGCTTTATGTATCGATGGAAGTGTTGTTGCTATTGTTCTAGCTGTGAATAGATCTGCTTCAATTTCAATATTATATATGTTGTTACACATATGTGATTATAGATTCCAGCTAGGTAATTTTTGTGTGCGCACTAGGTACAGATTAATTGAGGCATGATTACATTCTTGTAGATTTTTTTATTTCTTCATGATTGATTCCTTCCAGCATTTAATTTAGCAAAAATTTCCTTTATCTGGATTTACATTTTGGCGTTGTTGCCGAGGATGGCAGTGACAATCCAATCAACCAGAATTGTTTGTTAGATGATAGAGTGTTCCTAGTTTGCAACTATTGGGTTGTAAGACGAGAGGTAAGAACCTGTGCATCGCTCTAACATACATGGGCGGGCTCACCATTGCTACACTAGGGCACTTAGAGGTGTAAATTTTGGGTGTTTTTTAGTGTGTCTTCAGTGACACAATTGTTGGGTGGTAAGACAAGAGGTAAGAACCTACGCATCGCTCACACATACCTGGGCGGGCTCACTAATGTCTCGTTGGGACACTTAGAAGTGTGAATTTTTGAGTGTTTTCTTTAGTTTGTTTTCAGCTATAAAGTTTTTGGGCGGTAAGATGAGAGGTAAGAACCTACGCATCACTCTAACATACTTGGGCAGGCACACCACTGTAGAAACTAAAGCACTTGTAAGATGAATTGATACACATAGGGTCCATGTGTGCCAGTAGGACAATAGAAAAATCCACAAACATCCCCCACTCTAACTAACTATAGGAAAGACAGGTCGTAAAAAGGAAAAGAAGAGTGCAGACTTGGGAAGAAAGACATTCTTTGGAGATCTGATCTCAAAAGAATAAAAGGAACAATCTAATTCATACAGAGACAATAGGAAGACAGGACCACAGAAATCTGCTACTATATCGAAGCCTGAGGCATCGGTGCCTTCGGTGTTAGGGCATCACCACCCTTCAAACATCATATCCACTCCTAATATCAAAAATCCAGATCTAAAATAGTAGTGGAAAATCATTGATCAAGATCTGAAAATTGAAGGACAAGGGGATACCAAAGCGGACCATCAAGGACCTGAGGAACATCATTTATTTTATCATCATTTGGATGTGGGTAGTGCAGTGAAACAACTGGTCCTAGAACAACCTGATTCTTTATTTAGTTTTCAATCTCCTAAATATTCTGAGGACAGTTCATCCCATCGGGAAGGATCATCCATGGGGGATGAGAATATCAAGACAGATGGTTCTGTTACTTTTGAATTCCTCACAGTGGCGACACGGGATGAGGCTCCTATGAAAAGCATTCCTTTATCATCCCTATTTTCCTTTCAAGGGATGGTTGTTGAAGATCCTGATACCTTTTTGTTTGAATTTGATGTGTTGTGTAGAGGTTATGACTACACTTTAAATGCCCAGAAGCTAAAATTATTTCCTGCTACTCTGAAAGGAGAAACATTAAAATGGTTCATGAGATTGGGTGTTGGCACGATTCAAACTTGGAATGACATGAGGGAGGCCTCTATGTTTAAGTATCAGGATTACTATCAAACCAGGGATTTGAAGGAAGAGACCTTCAGAATTACAAAGAAGGAGGAGGAGAGCTTGGAAGACTATATGGAATGATTCCATTATAATTTACAAAGTTCTAAGTTTGGTAACTTAGCCCCAGAAATTCTGAAACCAATCTTCTTAAGAGTTATAAGAGATTATTGTCTGGAGAATTTGAATCTGTTGGGAAAATGAGACATATCACAAGAACCGCTTGAAGAAATAATGCAGCTTTGTCTATGGACTTCAAGAGGAATGGTCAAAGGGAGAAGTTTAGTTTGGATACAAAAGTCCACAAGTGGAGGAGTAACTAGAGCACAGATCGGAAATCTATTTGAGGATTTTAAAAACCGACCTCATTAGCACTCTCTCTACCCAGATCACTACGGTACAAGTTAAGAAAGCACAAGCAGAAGTTGAACCAGCCTTAGTGATATTCTATCCTTGATGAAAAAATAAACATTTAGAAAGAGATTGTGGATTGAATAGCGTTAGCCTATGCAACATCTGTGAGTTGGCACACTCTACGAGTCAATGTCTTGAACTACCCTAATTGAAAGTTGTACCTCAAGAATCAAGTGAGGATGTCCAGTCTTCCTACTTCATCGGATCAAAGAGACCATGGAAGCCATGGCCTATAGGCATGCCTCGAGATTTTTCCTCTTTTAATCCTTGGAATAATGTTTATAATAGTCAGCAATTTCCATGGTAGTATCCTACTCCTTCCTCAACACAATTTCCTTCACTGTGGAACCAGTGGCCTTCCCTTCCACCAATGCAATATCCTCCATTGCAATCTCATCCTTAGAGCCAAAATTGGAGAGGTCATGGCCAAGGTTCAGTATCCCCTGCACTACCAATGCAGAAAAAATTACAACTACCTTCTCTTCAAACTCCTGCACCTCCTGTCCGACCCCAAATACCTGTGCAACCTAACCAAAATCTGAATAATAAGGCAGCTCAGAGAATAGATGCCTCGGTTACCTTCTAGACTTATCTTATCACTCCTATTGGGCTTAATGAGGTTTAGCTTCGATCAAAAAAATTAATCAGACCTGAACATACTCCCATTATTACCGAAGAATAATGTGAGTCACTAAGAAAGGATACAGTTGATTCTAAGACAACTGTTACGCATGTAACAGTTGATACAACACTTGTTGTTACACTTGTATATAATGGCCAAGGATCTCTTTATCTCCCTAGGACTTCATGGACTTAGACCTACACCCACAGTGCTTGATTAGCAGATAGGTCCCATGTCAAACCCAAGGTAATGATAGAAGATGTGGTTATCACTGTGGCTTCTTGGAATTATCTGGCTAAGTTTCTCATTTTACAAACCAAATCCAACCTGGGGGGTCATCCTTTAATCTTGGGAAGACCGTGGCTAGCCACTGTAGATGCATATATTGGATGTAGGTATAGATCTATGGTGATCTCATATGGGAAGGCCACTAAGAACCTAAACCTTTACCCCCCAACAAAATTGCATATGGATTTTAATAGTCCCTAGTGGGAAGAATTTGAACCTGAATCTGATTTTTCCCTACCTCTCCTCACACTTGGAAAAGAAAAATACTTTAAGGATGAAACATAGGATGATATCATTAATGGTTTTATTAGCAATTCACTCTTTTTTGCCTCCATTAGAGATCTAGGAGAAGAAGATGAGGTAGATGATGCAATTATTGAACATTTGAAAACTACTCAGCATACTACCAGCATTCCTGTTGAAATTGAGCCTAGGAAATATTTAAACATTAATCCTAACTTGAATATTGAACAAAAAATATTACTGCTACAATTGTTACATAAATATAAAAAGGCATTTTCATGGGACTATATTGATATGAAAGGAATCCACCCTAACCTATGCACTCACCGCATTTACCTTAAAGAGGACTGCAAACCAGTTAGAAAACCGCAGCGCTGAATGAATCCCACACCTAAGGAGATAGTGAAAGAGGAATTACAGAAAATCCTTAATGCTAATTTCATCTACCCCATTTCTGACAACTAGTGGGGGTCTCCACTTGTCATTGTTCCAAAAAATAACAGCAAGTGGAGAGTCTATGTAGACTATAGAGAGCTTAACAAGGCCACCCAAAATGACCATTTCCCTTTACCATTCATTGACCAAGTCCTGGATACTCTCTCTGGGAAAAAAATTTCTTCATTCCTCGATGGGTTCAATGGCTATAATCAAATATATATTTCCTCATAATACCAAGACAAGACAACATTCACTTGCCTGTGGGGTACTTTTGCATATAGAGTCCTTCATTTTGGCCTCTGCAATGTGCCAACAACTTTTTCAGAGGGAAATATTGGGTATATTTTCTGATCTCTTGAATGATTGTCTTGAAATATTTATGGATGATTTTACACCCTATGGGGATGCCTTTGAAACAACATTAGTTAATTTGGAAAATGTGTTGGAACGCTGGGAACAAACTAATGTTACTTTGAGCATGGAGAAATTCCACATGATGATGACTGAGGGAATTGTGCTAGGACATTTCATTTTGGCACATGGAATCAAGGTAGAATCTACAAAAATTGAGGTAATCTCAAAAATCCCAACTCCTATAACTCAAAAAGAGGTACGTAGTTTTTTGGGACATGCAGGGTACTATAGGAGATTTATAGAAAAAATTTCAAAGATTGCATCTCCTCTGTTTTCTTTTCTCATGAAAGATGTGGAATTTGTGTGGACAGGAAATTGTGGGAAAACCTTTTTTAATTTAAATAACTATGTAACATAAGCACCTGTTTTATGAGGGCCAAACTGGAGACTACCATTCCATATCGCTATGGATGTATCTGACATAGATGTGGGTGTTTTTTTGGGGCAGCTGGAGGAAAAGAAAGCTTATGCCATTTATTATATTAGTAAGAATTTAACTCCAACTGATGTCAACTATACAGTGACTGAGAATTAATTCCTAGCAGTAGTGCCTGATATCAACAAATTTCGGCACTACATCACTGGGTATCAAGTATTTGTACAAACTGACCATGCTGCAATTCGATTTTTAATGAATAAACATGTTACTAATGGTAGATTTACATGATGGTTATTGCTGTTACAGGAATTTGATATCACTATTTTAGATAAACCCGGAAAAGATAACGTGGTTTCTTTTTTCTTTCTAGATTAACTATAGTGATGACTGCACTCCTATTGAGGAATCTTTTCCAAATGAATATTTTTTTTCCATATCTACTTACTCACCATGGTATGCAGATATAGCCAATTATCTTGCTACAGGAAAATTCCCACACCATTTATCTTCCAAATAAAGGAACAAGGTCATACAAAAGAGTGCTACCTACTCCTGGATAGAGGGAAATCTCTATCATAACAGACTAGACTTTTATATTAGGCGATGTGTTAGAGAAGATGAGGTTTTTGAGAACTTGAAAGCTTGTCATGAGGAACACTGTGGAGGGCACTTTTTTGACAAAAGGATGGGATATAAAGTACTCTCAACAGGGTACTATTGGCCAACTATATTCCAAGATGCCAAGAAGTTTGTGAAGGGATGTGATAGCTGCAAAAGGATGGGCCAGCCTCTGAAATTAGATGAGATGTCGTTGTAGCCTCAGATAGTGATAGAACCATTTGAGAAATGGGCCCTGGACTTTGTACGACCAATTGATCCTTCATCACAGCAAAGATCATACATATTAGTCTGCACCGACTATGTCACAAAGTGGGTCGAAGCAAAGGCACTAATTAGAGCTACAGAGCAACTTGTTTCAGACTTCCTGTTCGAAGATATCTTTGTTCACTTCGGGATACCCAGGGAGATAGTGAAGAATGGAGGGCCTCAGTTCACATCTCATTTGATCAAGAAGCTAGTTGAGAAGTATGGAATTCATCAAAGGATCACTTCACCTTATCACCCACAAGAAAATGGTCAAGTAGAAAGCACCAATAAAGTCATTGATGGAATCTTAATGAAGACAGTAGCCAGCCACCAAAGAAATTGGGCCGAGAAACTTCTAGAGGTGTTGTGGGCTTATAGAACAACATGGAGGAATAATACGATATTCTCAGTTTATGAATTGGTGTATGGTAAGAGTCCTTTATTCCCCATAGAATTCGAAATAAAGAGATTAAGAACAACATTGCAGGTCAATCTGGATATAAGCACAGCACAAAGACAAAGATTAAACCAGCTCAATGAGTTGGAAGAGAAATGGTTGGCTGCCATTTAGTAGACGGGGATCATTCAGCAAAAAAGAGCTAAATGCCATGATAGGTTCATTAAGAAGAAGAAATTTTAGAAAGGATATTGGGCTCTCTTGTATGATTCAATATTCAAGGATTTCAAAGGCAAGCTCTGCACCAGATGGCTAGGTCCTTACGAAGTAGACATGGTATTTGAAAATGGGATTGTATAATTGATCACCATTGATAGTGAAAAGACACCATTACTGGTTAATGGGCACCGTCTAAGGTTATATCATAAACTTGATTCGAAGGAATCATTTGTTAACATTGTCGCGGACTCTGATCTTCATGTTACAGTAGCATGGGAATGTTCCCCTGTGCAGCCTGAAATTTGGAATTCCAATAAGTGCATCAGATTAAAACCACCCTTGTGGTAGCTGTTACACTTGTTTAAAAAATAAAATTAAAAATAAAAATAAAGTAATAATAATAAAAAAATTTTGAATGTGAAAACCTCTTTCCAGGGCACAGTCAGACAATTTGTAACAGTTGAAAACCACTCTTGTGGTGATTGTTACACCCATTTTTTTTTCCTTTTCCAAAACATCATCCTTCCTTCCTTATATATTTTACAATATGATGTTATTCATTTTTTTCATTTTTGAATCTATCTTTCCTAATCATCATGTTTACTGAAGAATAATATAAAGGTTGTCTTGGCTGTTACACATGTAATAGCCGATAGCCATGAACATTGTTTCTTATTTCTTCACATACAGAAATAATTGTGTCAGTCAAGTGTGAATGACATGATCAATTAGAGCAGTACGCCGCCAATTCAAATTCCTCCTCCATGTCGCTTCAGGTATGTCATTCAAAAGGTAACGTCATCATTTAATAGTTTGGTGATTAATGGAAAGTGATGATATTCCCATGACGGTGGTGGGCGGCCGTCACCATTAAAGCAGGGGGGATATATCTTGTAATCAATGAAATAAATCCATATTCATGAACCTTTATTAACCCTGCATGCATCTAATTAATAGCACGATAGCCAATGATGACCAAATTCGGCCGGAAAAGGAGTTGTACTTAGAACCCATTACTTTCCATAATGAGACATTTATGTAGGAATATGTGAAGTACGACTCGATAATTCATAAATCCTGTCACCTCCCATCACATTCCTCAACTGAAGCCTTGTATCCTCATCTGAAACTATTCATCTGGGATAAGTAGAGTAAGGTGCCGAGAGGAAATAAGCAGTGCAACGACATTATAGTTGGGTGAGAAATAAGGAGTGAATTCAGAATAAAAATAATATGGGTGGAACAGCAGTAAGACACGAGTCAGACTCCATAGACGCCTTGCAGAACTGTCTAGAAGCTTACCAGGTATTTAGGGACGCTAGGTGGATTGAATATTTTCATAAATTGGAAGGCTCGGATGAGGCTATTTCAACCGAATTTTCTCATAATTTGAATAACCACGAGAACCGAGTTAGGGGCCTACAAATTGAAGTGACAGAATAATTGATTGCTCAAGTGACCACATTGCCAATAGAATGATAGAGATGGTTCAATAGGAAAATCAATGACCCTTCTTTGAAGGAGAAGAAAAGTTGGAAAAGAAGGGAAGATGAATTGACAGATTATCACTCCCTCAACCATGGCCAGATGTCGCCCTGGGTTTAATTAAATACATTACTTGTGATGGAAGATCTACAATAATTTTTAATTATCACTTCCCTCTACTTAATCATATTTGGCACCAGCAAAATATTAACCTTCCATTTTACTTATTACGAAACATTAATCATATGGCGATGGCGGTGAATACAAAAGCACATCCGGAAGCATGTGTGACCAATTGTGGACTTATCAAATTGATCGTGCTGGATTCCCTAAGCTAGCATGGAAAGAGATGAGAAGAATTTAAGCGAAAAAGTCCTAGGACAAGCAGGAGAAAACAGACCACAACTTTGGAAGGAATTCATGTAGAAGGTGAGGCCCGGACTTGGCCCTTCATGGTCAAAATTTGAAAATAACCCACTGATAAGCCAATTGTGGAAAGATGGCCAAAAAATAGGGTGAAATTTAACTTTTACATAGAACCATTACCCACAGTCGGAAAGCAGAAAGAAGTAGAAGGATTAGAAGTGTTAGTCATCGGTACTTTTCATTATCTGTAGATGACTAAATATTGGTCCTATATTCCTTAAAACAACATTCTTTGAACATTGTGAGTTTTAGAAATCTCACTGCCTTCATTACCCTTATAGAAAATTTTTCACTATTCTATCATTTTTCCATTCCATGGTCACCTTGTCACTCCTAAAAAGACTCCTTATGGGCTTATGCCACTCATCTCCATCCTTTTTCCTACCTATGACCTCATTACTCTATTTTTCCCTTGCCCATCACTCCACTTTCCATCTAGGGTTACCTATAGCCTAACTCATTCCCATGTTCACCAGGTTCCTCAAGCATTGATGGTCTCAAAACTATCTCTGTAGGCTCTTTAGATAAATCAAGTACGTTGTGTTTTGGATCTTCAATACACCACTTTTTCAATACTCTGTTTTTACATTGAAGCCTCCAAACTTATTTTTAGTAAAGATCATGGTCAAAGGACCCTCCCACTAGGTCATTATGTTTTCACAGGTTGTAAAGTCATCATTGATGTTTTAATATAAGTTCGCTCAGATATAATAGAAGATCAACACATGGTTATTTAAAGAAGATCTGAAAGTCTCCAAAGAAGATAGCCTTGTCAAATTCAAGTTTTGAAAAAGGTAAATGCAGCTTGACACTTCTGCAGGATTGTTAAGATCTCCATCAACAGAATAATTGACAAGGTAAATGGTATGTTCCTAAAGGAAAAAAAAAAATTAAAGCAAGGAAGACAAGAAGCACTTGTTTTTGTAGAGAATCGAGGTGTTTTGAGCTTGATGGCCCAAAAAAGTGTCAAACAATGAATCAAATGGCAGAAAAGACCATGGGGGAGGCACATCAAAAACCAAACATAAAGATAATTTTTTATAAATTATAGATGAAATAGGGAAAAAGACGAGGTGAACTGGACATAAATGAATGAACTTAAAAGGGCTATAGAGAACTTAGAAGACAACACTAATAATTGTTTTCAAGCACTCTAGACACCTAGGGTTTTGGGAAAATGATCAAAATATGGTTTTAACTCCATGATGACAGAAAATAAATATTTTGAAGATGCCACTGTGATCAGATCCCATAATTGTGAAAAATGAATTTTCCAAGCATAGATGAGCCAAGTGTAGGTTAGAAACTCCATGATGCCAGCAAAGAAGGGATTTTGAAAATACTGCTTTGTGTTTGAGTTTCCTAAGGTTGCCAAGGGTAAATTTAGCATGCTTCAAAGATCAAAAGGAAGAGCCACTTAAATTTTTTCATGACACCTGCTAATTGAAAGAGTTAAAGGGCATCAATAAGCCAAAAAGAAGTCAACTTTATGACTCAAATCAAACCTGCAAAAGGAGAATGTTACACCATTTTTTGGTCATCTAACCTACTATCATTAGATGGACCCAAGTACACCATGTAAGACCAATTTTACCCTAAGTAAAATTGCTTTCACTATGTCAAATAACTTAATAAACCACATTTATTAGGTTTTTTATGGTCTAAATAGGAAACCCCAAAAGGAAATATTAAACAAATCTATATTTGTTTGATTTTCCTCATGGAATAATTAATTAAACAATAATTTAATTATTATTCCTCATCATGTTTAACCCAAAACAAAGAAATTCATTAGATAAATCTCTATTTATCTTATTATTTTCTAGGAATAATTATTTAAATCTTATTTAAATAATATTCCTTGTTAAATATGACTAAATCACCCATAAATAATTAAATAAATCATTATTTATTTGATTATCATTCAACCACTTCCTTAAATGATAAATAAATCATTTATTTATTTATTATTTACAAATAAAGGGATTTGACCCAAGTCAAATACCTTTTCCCTCCAACAAATATAATAAAATATTCCATAAAAGGTGGATCTAGATTTGGTTAATGTTATTTTAATCATGCACCAAGATCTAGAATGACCCAATATTTTGTTATAAATAGGAGGGTTTTCCTACCATTCTTCACCTTTTGTTGCCTATTAGATCACTCTGGATCTATACACTTGGTCACATTTTTCTACATTATTTGCTGTGTGAGCTCCCTTTGAGTTCTATCTTTGTCCGGGTTTTCTACACCAACAAGAGAGAGAGATTCTAGATCTGAAGTGCTGAGGACTTCCAAGAACCCATCCCATTGAGGAGAATTGGAAACATCTTCTTGTTTTCCTCCCAAGTGCCCTTAATACAAAAAATTCTTTCAAAAATTGTTCTTGCCTTGTCTATTGGATATATGGAGCAAACCCTTCTTTTTACTGCTTAATGTCTTTCTATGCATAGATCTGGTTTTTTGCAGCTCTTGTCTTGATCAACTAACTGCAGATCTGAAGATATTGGCAGCCACATTTGATGTTAGGGCTATCAGTTATGCGTAGCTAAAGTGGTATTTTTTCGTACACGTCGACAAAGGATTCATACTAACAATTGGCGACTCCACACGGGTTTTCAATTACGACCACTGTCGTTTTTCATATTCCTGCATATCCAGCTACTTCAGACCCTAGGGTTTCTTTTCAGCTTTTTTTTCCCTATTTTCATGTTGTTTTTCACCTATAAAACCCTAAAACATTAAAATTTCTAACTTCTGCGTGTTTCTGGCCCTATTGCGCAGGTGACAGACATCAGCCGCCACTGAGACGACAACTTTTCCGAAAATCTGCCGCCGGGACAACCGGAGTTGGAGCTCGCACTTTTCAACCCAAAAACTGCGACCTGGACTCTAGGTCGCACTTTTCAGCCTCTTTTCTGCGATCTGAACAGGAAAACAGGTCAGAACCTGCGACCTGTGCTTTTTTCTGCTGTTTTTTTGCAATTTTTCTAGGTTTTTCTGAACCTTCTGTCAGGGTTTTCCAGCCTCTGTCTCAGCCCGTTTCGACCTTTTTCTGATCTGTTTTGCTCATCTAAGTGGGAACATAGCCCCCTAGGGCTTCAGTACCCTCCACTTTTGGTGGAAGAGTTTTTATCTGTTTCAGGTCTATTTTTTCAGAGCTTCAACCCCCCTTTTTCCAGATCTGATACCTCCTTTTCAGAGCTCTTCTAATAAGCTCTTCTCCCTTTCAAATCACCTCCTGACGATTTGTTTGGATCTACTTTTAGGGCCTCCTCCTTGCCCCTTCTACTTTTTGCTAATTTCCTCCTTTTTTCCAACCACCTTGCCTCTGCCTCTTGGTTGTGCTCTGCACCTCTTTTCAGCAGCTTTTCCCTTTAGATCCTTGTCCCTTTCGACCCTAGATCTATTGGCCTATTTTTAGTGTGTTTTGACTAGATTTTTTCCCTCTTTTAGATTAGTTTTGAGAGACCCGCCTTTTTGGGTTGAATCGATGCAATAGTAGCTGTTAATTTTCTGTTATTTCAGCATTATATACTGTTTTTGCAACATTATTTTCAGTTACGCAGCACACTTTTTCTCTTGCTCTCAAAACGAAAAGGGTTTAAAAATTAAAATTAACGCACGCCACACACTCACCCTAAGTGAAGAAGAGCCTAGTTTACACCGCCAGGCAAAGACTTTAAAATCAATTGACACTGCACATTTTCGCCCTTGTTTTGACATTGTAATCACTTGATTCTGCACCTCCCTGCCTCTGTCGGTCATTCTTCTTCCCCTCATGCCGTGTTTGTGTTGCCATCATTGCACCCCCAAGGTGCGCTTCCCGAAGAATTCTTGGCCTTCACCCTCAGTTTCCGATCGATCGACCTGCTCCGTCCCGCCGTCGTCGAGCCAGTCCTCCTTCGAGTCCGCACTCCGACTCCTCTTCTGATTCATTGGGTTCTCCTTTTATTTCTGGTTCTCCTCCTGTTACCTTCATTATGTCTGGTCCAGGGCCTAATTCTAGCGGAGCTCCCGACCCTAATGTCGGAACTACTACTAGCGGAACCGCCACAGGAACTACCTCGACCGCACCCTTGCTACCGTACATCGCAGGCCTCAGCCTCCCCGATTTCAATCAGTTGATCAATGACCATATCTGCCACGATGTTGGTTTGCCTGCTATGCCAACCAAGCTCCCCTCTGACATCCCTAAGTTCAAAGGCCTTGCTGGAGAAGATCCAACCAACCATGTCCGATCTTTCCACATGTGGTGTTCCTCCAATTCCATTACCGATGATTCCATCCGTCTTCGGTTGTTCCAATGCACGCTTATCGGCGACGCTTCTAAATGGTATGTTGACCAAGCCACCTCTTCCCATACCACCTTTGCGACCATTTCCCAAGCCCTTTTATCTTATTTCCAGCTCCCTCTCCGATACGATACTGGTACGAAGCTTTTGAACTCTTTCCAGCAAACCTCTTCGACCCGCCTTTCCACTCATGTCCAGGAATGGAGACGAAGAAGAAGCTTATGTTGAGCTCCCCCCTTCGAAGATCGGGTTTATATGGACTGGTTCCTTTACACTCTCTTAGCTCCCTTTGGCAAATATGTCGCCTCCCATTTCCCTCAAACCGAAGAAGCCGCCCTCCAAATAGCCTTGAAATATGACCTGATCTATGCTCAGTCTGGTTATGTTTATACCGTCCTTCCTGACCTCCCCAGGCCCAGAGGCGCTAACGCCCTGGGGGCATCTCATTCCGTCGACGGTATCGTTGGAGCCCTCAGGGAGGGGCCAGCGCCTCTAGCACTCTTCCCCCTCCAGGTAGCATGTATCCAGGAAACGGCATGCCTCTTCCTTTTTCCCAACCTCCTGCTTACCTCAATGTTGCCCAACCTAACCATTACCCTTATCCGCAGCCTGGTGCGCCAGCTCCTCCAGCATATGCGCTTCCATCTCTCTTATCTCCTCCAACCCCGCAACAACACCTACAGCCCCCTCCAGGGCAATTATTTGCACAGCAAAGCGCGACCAATCCCCCTTCTTCTCAAAGAAGGCGCAGAGGAAATCCAAACCAATCTTCCCCTGGTACTCGGGGACCCAATCCTCAAGGTATTGACCCTAACACTGCTAACCAGCAACAGGGCACTCAGCCCAAGCTAGACAGGCCTCTTCGCACAAATAAGCCTTGTTCGTGTTGCGGTGTTTATGGGCATTACACCCACGATTGTCCCCTCTTACCACAGATGCGGCAGATGTGGGAGTCTCAAGCCACATTGCGCGGACAACATGCCTCCCCTCATGCTCCCCCTAATGTGGCCACTACTCAACCAGCTGTGTTTACTGATCATTTCCCTCAGCAAGGATTCGTGGCTACCCAACCACCTGACGGACAGGTCGCCACTCCACCTTCCATTTCTAGTTCCTCTGATTACCAAATCCTCATGATGAACTCTGATCCACCCCCAACCGTCGACCTTCACCTTCAAACTTGGTCTCGCCAGTACCCCAAGCCTCCCGCTCAGTCTGCCCCTGAGTCCCCTTCTTCAGGTTCTACAGAGCCTCTTTCGACATCCAATGGCCCCTTACATATCCCTCAACCCAAAGTTGAGGTTCATACCAAGATTCCTAAGGGACCATTACATCAAAATGCTGCTTCTGGTCGAGCTGCACATTCGTATAGCATAGTAGATGATTTGGCACAATCTCCTGCTGCCATTTCCACATTGGAACTCCTCCAATCATGCCCTTCCCAAAAGAAGGCTTTGCTATCTGCCGTGGGTGCTGTAGATCCTGCTGATGACCAAATGATTGTTTTCGACGCCCATCAATCAGAACATCCTCCTCTTCCTGCTTCCGTCGCCTCCCAAATCCCAGTCAAAATCCGGAATGACAACGTTTCTCGGTGTATAATTGATGAGGGGGCATCCACCTGTGTGATGCCCGCTTCGGTTTGGAAGCAACTCAGATCTCCTGACTTGGCCCCTTCCACGATCACCCTTCGAGCGTGGGACGGCCACGCCTCCCAGCCCATTGGCCTTTTTCGGAATTGTCCTATCACCCTTGCCGGTAAGACTATTTGCGTTGCCGTCGAAGTCATCGACACCCCTCTAGACTACAACATTCTATTGGGGCGAAGCTACACCTATGCCATGTCTGCTGTCCCATCCACGGTTTTTCACAAGATGTCCTTTCCTCACAATGGAAAGATAGTCACCATTGACCAGTTGACTTACCATGAGCCACCGTCTCAGACCTCCCCGGAGACGACCATCTCTTCTGTAGCCAATAAGCAAACCGTCGATTCCTTGACCAGTGTCTCCCCCGGCGTCTACAAAGATTCCTCCCTGCTTGGAACTTTTCCTGGTCTCCCCCCTCCTCATATCTCTGATCCCAGTTTATCGAATGTTTTCATGATGCAATCATCTCGAGCTGCCCTTAAGCGACCCACTTCGGCTAGTCAGCAACCTCAGACTCAACCTTGCCCACCACAACCCACTCCTAGCCCTTCATCTCCGCCAGCTGGACCTCCTCCTTCTGGCCCTTCTCCTACAGCTGGTATCCCTGAACCCCTTTATCCCCCTGGATCGGTTCCCCCAGGCCTTAACCATCTCGAAGCCGTCCCTCTAGGTCATTATCCCGCTGGTCAGATACCTTTCCTAGCTCCCCCTCCCGGAGTCTACACGGTCCCCATCATGGCCACCCTCTCTCTCCCTAACCTGACCCTGGGCATACCCATCTGGTACCTTGACCCTCTAGCCCCTACCCCAGCCGGTCACCCCAAACCCTACCTTGCTTTGACACCGGTTCAATAGGTCCCCCTCACTTCCTCCGTTACCACCAGGCCCCCCGCACCTCCCCAGGACCCTGCCCCTGTGGTGACAGCCCCAGGAAAGAAAGGCAAATCTCGCAAGGGGGCAACCAATTAGGACCAAGCTGCCCCGAAAAACCCTACCCCTCCTCGACCGCCAAAGCACGCTATCCAGTGCACTTTGTGCGATATTGTCGGTCATGCCACCCATATGTGTCCTGAATTTCCGCACCTCAAGATCCTGGTCAACGAGACGTTTCCCGACTCTAATATCCCTGACGTCTACGTCACTATCCCAGATTCTATCTCGAAACTCAAAACCTTGCGCACAAATCACCCTTGTGCTTTGTGTGATTTCCATGGCCATTACACCCACCTCTGTCCCCGCCTTGACGAGTATCGTTCCTCCTTAGACACGTACTGCCAATTCAAGGCTATGCACGACATGATACCTTCTCACTTGTTTGCGAGTTCTACTTCGATAGCACCAGAGGATATTCCTACTCCCATTCACATTCCTCCTCCCGCTATCGAACCAACAGAGCCTTCGATCACCATTTTGTACCTATCGTCGTCCTTGAGAGATAATTCACCTAACCTTCGACCTGCAGACACTCTCGGTTCCCCCTCAGTCAACCTTGGATCTATGGACGTTGCGCATGTGAGCCCTTCTCCACAAGATGACCAGTCACACATCACTACATCATCGGGTGATCCTCCTTCCTCCAGTCTTCCCATCTTCCACTCCGATGAAGACATTATGGAAGCCATGACCAACCCTGACTTTCCATGGGATGATATGCACCATCGCGCATACTTCCTCCCACAGCAGTCCCATGACCAATACGCTGTGGAAACCAAAGACTTCATTCCCAATGTATTCGATTGGTTCAAAAATCCCATCCCTGCACCTGATGCTTTCGAAGAAGGAAACATGGCCAACATCTCTCCTACCATTAAAATTGACATTTCGGTCAAACTAGGAATCAAATAATATATCACCTTGGGTGCCCAATGCACCCCGGAAGAAATCGAAGCTTACACTAAGATTTTCAAAGAATTCCGTGATATTTTCACCTGGTCCTACTCCGAAATGCCTGGGCTCGATCCCACCATCGTTGAGCATCATATCGACACGTGGCTCGATGCCAACCCAGTCCAACAAAAGTTGAGACCCATTAATCCTTCCAGACATGATGCTATCAAAACCAAAATCGATAAGCTCAAGCAGGCTGGTTTCATTTATCCTATTGAATACACCACTTGGGTGTCCAACCCAGTTCCCGTCCTCAAGAAACAAGGCACCATTCGTGTCTGCACGGACTTTCGTGACTTGAACAAAGCTTGTCCCAAAGACAACTTCCCCACACCATTTATTGACCAAATCATTGATGAGTGTGCAAGGCATGAGGTTATATCCTTTATGGATGGTTTCTCCGGATACAACCAAATCGTTATCCATCCTGCTGACCAACTTACAACTGTGTTCATCAGTCTGTGGGGAACTTTTGCTTACAGGGTCATGCCATTCGGCCTTAAAAACGTCGACGCCACTTTTCAACGGGCCATGTCTTATTGTTTCCATGACTTAGCTCATATTATCCTTGCTTATCTAGACGACCTCACTGCACGTTCTAAGCATCAGGCACAACACCTCCATGATCTGCATACCGTCTTTCTCCGATGTCGCAAGTATAATATCCGCCTTAACCCATTGAAATGCGTCTTTTGCGTTCCCGCCGGCCATCTCTTAGGCTTCATAGTGTTTAAGGATGGTATCACTCTTGACCCTTTGAAAGTTCAAGCCATTCTTGAACTTCCCATTCCACGTACCCTACGCCAGCTCCAAAGTCTCCAAGGCAAAGCTAATTTTCTTCGTCGGTTCGTCCCTGACTATGCCACCACCGCACATGGGTTCCTTAGACTCCTCCGATCCAATATTCCATTTGTTTGGGATACCTATGCTCATGAGTCTTTCGATGCCCTCAAGCAGGCTCTCACATCCGCTCCCTTGATCCGCCCTCCCGACTTTGATAGGGACTTCATCCTGTATATCTCCGCTTCCACCTATTCGGTCGCTGGGGTCCTTATCCAGGAAGATGACAATGGTATCGAGCATGTGATCTACTACGTCAATAAGAACCTAGTAGGGCCTCCTGTTTCCTACTCACATGAAGAAAAACTAGCGCTAGCTGTTGTGTTCTCAGTCCAAAAACTTTGTCATTAAATCCTCATGCGTTCCACCAAGGTTGTGACTAATTCCAACCACATGGCTTTCCTATTGAGTCGCCGCATCCTCACTGGGAAGTACGCCCGTTGGGTTGTCATCCTTCAAGAATTTGACCTCGAATTTGTCACACCAAAAAGTAAGAAAGGTTTAGCCCTTGCTGAACTCATTTCTGAATTACCTACCGGAACACAAGATCCTCCAGTTAATGATGATTTCCCTAATGAGCACTTATTCACCATTACTTCGGACGATCCTTGGTACGGCGATATCCTCACTTACTTTCGAACCCAAAAGTTCGCTCTTCACCTTGATCGTGACGCTCGACGACGTATCCGACACCAGGCTCCTCGCTACCTTCTTATCGGTGACGACCTCTATTGTCGTGGTATAGATATTTTCCTTCGTCGTTGTCTCATGCACACTGAAGCTGAACAAGTCCTTAATGCCTGCCATAGCGACGCCTGCGGTGGCCACCTCTCCGGTCTTGCTACTGCCCAAAAAGTCATGCGCGCTGGGTATTTCTGGCCTTCCCTCTTCAGTGATTGCATTGAAGCAGTCAAACACTGTTCCAATTGCCAACATTTCGCCCCTAAGGCGCGAGCTCCCCCAGCTCCCCTCCATCTGGTTGTCTCAACTGGTCCCTTTTGTAAATGGGCCATCGACTTTATGGAGTGTCGCCCGCCATCTGCTGGTAACCATAAATATATCATCGTGGCGGTCGACTATTTCACAAAATGGGCCGAGGCTATGCCAACATTTAACAACACGGCAGCTACCGCAGCCCTATTTTTCTTTAACCACGTTATCGCTCGATTCGGGGTTCCGACACAACTGGTCTCTGACCATGGCCGACATTTTGAAGATGAGATATGGCGTGAGCTATCCTCACTGTTGGGTTTTGAGCACCAATATTCCTCCTCCTATTACCCCCAAGGTAATGGCCAAGTTGAAGCAGTCAACAAAATCCTTAAGACTATGCTTCAACGAACGGTGAATAAGCACAAAACCAACTGGCATATTATGCTCTTCCCTGCTTTTTGGGCCTATCGAACTTCTGTTAAAACCGCCACCGGGTTTACTCCTTTCCACCTCGTTTTTGGAGAGCAGGCAGTCTTACCGATCGAGTGTGAAATTCCTTCCCTGCATCTGGCCATTGAACTTCTCCCTGACACCCAACCTCTAGAAAAATGACTTATCATGCTTGAGCGTGCCTCCGAATACCGTCGTGTTGCCTTTCAAACCATGGAAGCGGCCAAGAAATGCACCAAAGCTTAGTATGACAGAAAAGTCCAGCCTCGTACTTTTCACGAAGGCGACCTTGTTCTAGTTTATGACCAGGCCCATGATGTCCTTGGTCATGGGAAGTTCAACTCATTATGGCTAGGCCCTTACATCATCAGTAAGGATCTCGGTAAGGGGGCATACCTCTTAGAGGATTTCGAAGGCAATCCCCTTCCTAATCCTCGCAATGCACTCTATCTTAAGAAATATTACCCTTAGCATTTCCCTTCTGAAATGCATGTTTTATTTTCTTTTAGATAGCCAGCATCTTTTTCGTTTTTGTGATTTCATAGTTCACCAGGACACATTTTTTCCAAGATGGGTCACTTCCCCTCTCATTAAAATTGCATTTATTCACTTACAACACTTGTACTTGGGGCACCACTTTGCCTCCTTACTTGTCTTTGTTTGTGTTGATTTTCGTCGTGAGTTACCCTTTTGTACTCATGTTTTAATGGTCTCCCATTGGACCTTTACCTTGTGGCAGCACCATCGAGTCGCCCTTGTTTAGAGCATCCAAGTGGAGTCATCATCACATTCATGGAGTCTATCCCGAGTCCCTTTGTACCCCGCTATAGTCCTCCATCCCTCATTGCTTGGTTTCTCTCTTGTGTCGCACATTATGGCCTTCAGTCCCACTGTCCCTTATCCTTGATGATATTGTGTCAGTCGCTGCCATGTCATTCATGCCCTTTATGCTCTAGCAAGGGAAGTCGTCCATTCGCTACTTAGTCCCCTCCATTCCACCATCATCATTGGTATTAGTCTGTCCGTTGCTCTACTATTTTCTCTCGTGCCTTAGTTGAGGATCTCTCATTGCCTCACCTATGGCGGACCTCCTTCTGTCGACATCAACTCCTTCATTCCAGAAGACAAGTCTAGAGGGCGGTGTACCTTGGTTCCAGCTTCCACTCTTGTTCGGTGCCTCAGATCAGGCAAAGGGATCTCTCATTTCCCTTTGACTTGATTGTTTCTCCACTCCAGCTCCTTTCAGCATGATCGAGATCCGTATAATTGATGGTTCAGTGATGCAGCAGCAGCTCTTGGTGATTCCCGAGTGTGTGTGAGATGTCTCAACCCTCATGAGGGGGTGGCCCTGCAGGTAGCCCCCCACATGCCCGGATGACCTCTTCATTGCAGCCCTCGATGCAGCTCCATATATTTGATGATGTCGGCCTTAGCCAATTGCAGCGCCTCTTTGATTTTCATGTATTAGTCAAATTTTGTGAGCCTTTCCCCGCTTATAGGGGGCATTTGGGTTGTATTTGTATCTCATGTACTCAGATATTATTGTATAAGTCTTGGCTGTTATCCCAGGCACAACATGTATGTGGGATCCCTCATTGTATTTTTATCTGGCTCATGTTTATGCCGGCTGTACTTTATGGTTCGGTCCCTTGTTTACTGGACACACTATTCTTTTGTACTTTGTCTCAGCGGGCATAGGTATGCCTCCCCCACCGCCTTTAGCAAAGGTACCCTCTCATAAAAAGAGACTTGTTGCACCTGCAAGTCTCGTCTCCTCAGGGTCTAGTTCTTCAGCACATTAGTCTACCTTACATTTCTCTCTCCGACTTCCCTTTTGATGTCTCGTGATTGAGTTCTTACAACGTACTTCGGTCATACGATTTGCTCCTAACACTCGCACGCTGGGGGGAAATCTGTTACACCATTTCTTGGTCATCTAACCTACTATCATTAGATGGACCCAAGTACACCATGTAAGACCAATTTTACCCTAAGTAAAATTGCTTTCACTATGTCAAATAACTTAATAAACCACATTTATTAGGTTGTTTATGGTCTAAACAGGAAACCCCAAAAGGAAAATATTAAACAAATCTATATTTGTTTGATTTTCCTCATGGAATAATTAATTAAACAATAATTTAATTATTATTCCTCGTCATTTTTAACCCAAAACAAAGAAATTAATTAGATAAATCTCTATTTATCTTATTATTTTCTAGGAATAATTATTTAAATCTTATTTAAATAATATTCGTTGTTAAATATGACTAAATCACCCACAAATAATTAAATAAATCATTATTTATTTGATTATCATTCAACCACTTCCTTAAAATGATAAATAAATCATTTATTTATTTATTATTTACAAATAAAGGGATTTGACCCAAGTCAAATACCTTTTCCCTCCACCAAATATAATAAAATATTCCATAAAAGGTGGATCTAGATTTGGTTAACGTTATTTTAATCATGCACCAAGATCTAGAATGACCCAATATTTTGTTATAAATAGGAGGGTTTTCCCTACCATTCTTCACCTTTTGTTGCCTATTAGATCACTCTGGATCTAAACTCTTGGTCTGACTTCGAGCCATTATCATTGTCATATTTTCCATTATTTGCTGTGTGAGCTCCCTTTGAGTTCTATCTTTGTCTGGGTTTTCTACACCAACAGGAGAGAGAAATGCTAGATTTGAAGTGCTGAGGACTTCCAAGAACCCATCCCATTGAGGAGAATTGGAAAAATCTTCTTGTTTTCCTCCCAAGTGCCCTTAATACAAAAAAATCTTTCAAAAATTGTTCTTGTCTTGTCTATTGGATATATGGAGCAAACCCTTCTTTTTACTGCTTAATGTCTTTCTATGCATAGATCTGGTTTTTTGCAGCTCTTGTCTTGATCAACTAACTACAGATCTGAAGATATTGGCAGCCACATTTGATGGTAGGGCTATCAGTTATGCGTAGCTAAAGTGGTCTTTTTTTGTACACGTCGACAAAGGATTCATACTAACAGAGAAGGTAAAGAGTATCAGTGAGATAGGTATAAATTATCGTTTCAGTCACCTACAAAGCAGCAGTGGTCAAGAAGATGAGAAGGATGATGTTGAGCTCCATAGTACAGGCACCTGCAAATCAGAAGTGGCCAAATAAGGTAAAAGGCATGATTTTGAATTCCATGGTGCATGTCAAAGGAGATTTTTTAAGGTATTAATGTGTGAAATCGCCCCATAGATGTTTAGTGAGCTTGTTATGCTTCAAGGAGAAACAAGAGGGTCAAAATTCATCATCTCAGTAACCTGTAGAGAAAACAGTGTAAAAGGTCAGTAAGAAGAGGTGAAAGTTGACTTGAAATGCATAATGGAAACAAAAGACGATCAACTTTATCTTTTTAAGTCACCTGAACACCAAAAATGTCAAAATAATTGGTAAGAAAAGAAAAAGAAGAAGCCAAGTTAGTGTTTTGGTCACCTACAAGAAAAAGTAAAGAAATATCAGTGAATAGTGAGAAAGATTTAAAACATTAGGAAAGTGGGTTTGTAAAGATAAATTTAAACACTTAAGTCTATAAAAGGCCTATTTTACACTTCAAACAAGTTATTATTGCCTTGTTAAGTCATCAGAGCATTCAGGAGAGCAAAATGTGAGTTTTCCAAGTCAATTTTTGCCTAAGTGTTGAGGCGATGTGCGTTCAGGTTGGTGGTGCACGCCTAGAGTTGGGCATTGCGCCCTTGGTCGTTTCTCCTTTTCATTTTATCAAAGCGTTGTGCACCTAGCAAAGCATTGCACGCTTGCCCGATTTTCTCAACAGGCCTAGTAAAGAACCTTGGCACTGCACGCCTGGCATAAGGCGCTGCACCTTTGCCCGACCCGACTCACCAATTGCCTGGGTGCTGCGTGCTTGGATAGGAGGGCCTCCTACACCAAATCAACTCAAAAAACCCTTCAAATCATATCCAAGGTTTTTTCAAGCATCTTTAAGGGGTAAGTATAGCTCATCATGCCCTTTCCAAGTATTTTTCATCATTTGATTAAAGGAATGGAACCCTAAGGAGATAAACTAAATTTCATGCTCAAAATCACTAGTTAAGCCTCATTCACCTGCCTACAAAAGAGAGTCATTAACACAATTTTTTTTTCATTGCTGGAGGTTTCCCATTCACCTGAGCTGACCCTAAACTCATTCCTTCATAAATCTCTTTCCCTTACACTGAAAACAAATTGACCTTGCATTGCCCTTTATTCATTTTAAATTGACATAAGTACAAGGTGTCAAATTAGAGTTTTAACAAGTATAAAATGGTGGTAATTGAGCTTTGCCTCTCACTCGCATTCCTATACCTTTATCCTCGCTCACTAATCCATATCATTCACTTTAAAAGGTTGCCATTCCACCATCCCTTCATCTCATTTCTTTTATGCAATCCTAGGGGTTTTCTCAAAACAGAGTGATCAAATGTCAAGGGAAGGTGACAGTGATAGTGGTGAGGAAGGCCAGATACCAAGGAGGCATCAACACAAAGGTGGAAAAATCAATAGGTTTGAACCCCTCAACACCTTATATATGATGACCTCTCCCATGACTATTTCATGTTTCCAAAATGTGGGATGTTTTTATTTTTGTGAAAGGATACAACAGGTGCAAAACCACCCTGAGCTAACCAGGCTCTTCATACTTAACTTGCATGAGAAACAAGTTGACCTTGCAGGAGTAAAATTTGAGCTGTCTTCTGATGTTATTGCCAATGCCACTGGGATACCTAGTGTAGGGGAGAAATGGTTCAAGCAGGCCCATCTTGACATGAGCTACTATGAACCCTTCCTAAAGCCTAGATACAAAGACAACTGCAAATCCATCTTTCATTTCTCACATTTGCTGGAGAGATATGCACCTTTGATGAGAATTATCATGAAATATTTTACATGTGAGGGAAGGTTCTCCAGGCTTTACTCCTATCACATTAGGTTGTTGATGCACTTTACTAGGGTTAGGATGTTGCACGTGCCCTATTACCTCTACAGAAGCATTGATAAGATGTCCTATATTTTATGGAAGAGATATTTCCCTCAGCAAATGCAAAGCTTATTTCATCACTCTTTGATTAAGATGGTTGTGTTGCACCAATTACAACAGAAGGGCATTCCATGAGAGTTTTTCATTTCCCATGAAGTGTTCACCAATCCACAAGCCCATCCTCAACAAAATGTGCCTTCATAATCTCATACTCATATCCCTACTCCTCCATCATCTCCTGTTGATCATGTTTCACCATCTACACATATTCCTTCACCTCAGGACAACCCTCCTTCATCACCCTCTCACAATGCATCAAACAATGAGGAAAGTGACAATGAAAAATCAAATGACAATGAGGGAGAGGGAAATAATGAGTCAGGAAATGAAGAAGAATGAAATGAGGAGGCAGATGTCAATAAGGAACAAATTGAAGAGGAAAACAATGAGGAGTCAAACAATGAAAAATCAATCAGTGAAGAAAATGAGGGTAGTATAAAAAGCAGTGAGGCTAATGACAGTAAAGAAGAGAACATAGAGGAGGCAAATATCAGTGAAGATACAAATGAATAAAATAGAAAATATGACAGTGAGGGTAGTGAAGCTAATTATAGCAGTAAAGAGCACAGTGAGGCTCACAACAATGAAACACATATCAGCACAAGTGAGGAAAATGAGGCAAGTATCAGCGCAGAAAATAGTGAGGAAGAAGAAGACAACGAGGAAAAGAGCCATGAAGAAAGCAATGAGGAAAACAACAGTCAATATAATGAAAGAGAGGTTGATATCAATGAAGCCAATATGAGTGAGACAGAAGATGTCAGTGCAAGGGAAAGCAGCAAAGAAAAAATAAATGATGTCAGCATGGAGGATATCAATGATAAGGAAAAGAGCATGGAAGCAGAAGGAAATGATGATGTTGATAGTGATAATGACAGTAAGGATATCAGTGATAAGGCAGAGAGCATGGAAACAGATGACAGTAATGATGTTGAGAGCCATGAGAGTAGCCATCAAAGAAAAAATGATGATGATGGAATTCATGATGGCAGCAAGACCGAAGACACTAAAATGATCATAATTGAACCTTTTTCTTTGACCTACCAAAGAGGAAGTAGGCATGTGTTTACTGCCTCTAAAAGGGAAGGGGCCATGCCTTCCACATCAACTAAGCATCTTGACAAAGGGAAAGAAAAGGTCATGGAGAAAGAAGAAGAAGACCAGCATGAAACTGAACAAGAATTTGAACACATTCATGTTGACAATGATGTGAGAACAAGGCAAGGATCTCAAGCATGTTGCTCAAGACTAGAGATGCCTAAATCAAATATTTTCAAGCCAATCTAAGAAGGGCTATAAATTTCATTCACTACTATGAGATTGAAAACAAGAAGCTAGAGGCACAAAAGGCCATTTATGAGATCAGAGCTAGCAAAGCTCAGAAAGAGGCTACAAAGGCCAAGGCTAAGCTAGATGAGGCCTTGGATAGATATGGAGACACTTATGAAGAGGAATAACAACTTCCTAGGAGGAGGCCAAGTGCTATAGGGTAAAATTCTTAGGTTGTTGGTTATTGTATATCCCTCTCAGGGCTTTCCGGTGCCCGAGTCAGACAGTAAGATTAGCTGTATAGTTCACAAAGATGGCATATATATGTTCATGTTAAATTAAAACAACTTGACGAAATGCGATAGAAAATTACCTCTTTGACGATCTCGGAGTCCCTTGGAGAGCACTAGGCAGCGAAGCAAGAGTCCTTCTTCATCGGCTCCAAATATTAGTCCTACAATCAATCAAAGCACTCGTGTAATTTCTAACACAACATATATCCTATCAATTAAGCCAATATATAATGAACATCTAAATTATACTCATCTGAGCCATTCATATCATACTATGTAAATACTCAAACAATAATGACAATATTAAGCATCGAATGGACAAAACAGATACAGTTCTATTGATTTTAAAAGAAGGAGGATTACAACCGTTGGTTGTACCAAGCCCTCCTCAGCCTTCCAATCTCTCTATCCCTCAAGTAGTGAAGTCTTAGTCAACAAGCTCTCTAGGAACCTCTTTGACTCTTGGCCTTCACACTATAACACTATTCTCTACTTCACAAGTATTTAGAACATTACCAATCCTTCGACCTTCAACTAAGAGCCTTCAGCTCCTTTTTATAGGAGAGGGAGAAAGCCATTGTTGCCTTTCTCTTTCCACTAGTTTGGAATAGAAAAAACTAAGATGTTTCTTTAATCTCTATGCTTTTGCCTCATTGGGAGTTTAGTCTTTTATGGCAGTGACCAATAATGAATTGGTGCTTTGCAGTTTCCTTTGTGAACTGACTCTCTTATGAGGGAAAGCCGGAGATTCAAATCATTCTCTACGCGTTTTTCCCATTTCAAACTCAAAACACGGGTAACGCTGCCCTCTAGTGTAAACAGAGCGTTTCCCTAGCCACTAACGCGGCACATTTACTGGTCTCATGCGTTATAACGCTCTTGTTTTGTTATAGAAAGGTGTTACCTTGGCAGAAATAGGTTTAATTTGGATCCTTGTATTCCTTCCATATTTTTCTTCTCCTCTGAGTTGATGAGGAGGTATTTTGACCTGTAACAGATTCCCCCTAAAGTGTGAGGTCAGAGACGAAGACGATGGCCGAAATACTTTATAATTTGTGTAGAGATAAAGAGATTGAAAGACTGAGGAAAACCTGAAACAACAACATATGTCAGAAAATATAGTATCTTCCTTGAGTCGGGCATTCCCATGCTCAATAGCTTAAACAACATGATTTCTCTAGAATAGAGTTATGAAGAATCTGTCCACCGATAAGCACAATGTGGAAGTGTCTATCATAACAGGATCAGGCTGAAGAAGCTGTCTCCATAAACAATATCGCAACTTGGGGAAGGAAACACAACTTTAATGATGTAGCCTTTGCCCCAAGGTCTTGACCGCCGATTCACTTAAACTGCATATTCCTCAACATGTGAATGAATGAGTTGTCATAGAACATGTGAGAAATCGTCTGATTACCAGTCGATAATGAAAACTATTAACAGACGCGAAGGTGGCCACCGATAATGATGATGGTCCCTAAGATGCACAGTACAATCTAGCGAGTGTGAAAAATGAGTTGAAGCCGAACACTCATAGAATCATTCGACCAGGAGCCAATGATGAAGACCCCTGATCAAACACAAGATTACCTGCCACTGATGTCTGCAAGTATCTGGGGACTGATGGGTTTCTGGATCAGCTTCCTAGATAAGATGTTGAAGTCGATAGGAAGAGATCTGTTGAAAGGTAGGCACTGAGGCGTCCTACATTAGTCAACACGAAACGGAAACCAACTAATGTTGTTTATGATTTGAGATAATGAAGAGGAAATGGGAATGTCGGATGACAAATAATTTCTGGCATAATGAGTGGTTTGGTTGATAATAGGAGCAGTAGATAGCGAGATCTGCTTGAAAAATAGAAGGCACTCTAGCAGGGTACTAGGCAGCTGAAGCTTGATGAACACCAAAGAGTGTGTTAGGATTTTACCGGTGTAGGGACACTGGGAAATGAAGGCTAATACTCATAGATGGTAGGGTTCAGCTAACTACGAAAGAGTTTTCTGGGAAGTGCCATGTTCAAGAATTTTGCTGCCAAATCGACCTTTTCTGAAATGTAACAAAGGTAGTATCCATTTTGTCCAAATTTTTCCCCGTCTGATTAATTTTAATGAGTCCAGACGAGTAAAATCGGTGAATTTTTTATATTTAGAGTCTGAAAAATGTCAGAAAAGACAACTTTGTGCCCCGTCTGATTAGGTTTAACGAGTCCAGACGAGTAAACTCGGTGAATTTTTCATGTTTAGAGAGTCTGCAAAATATCATAAAATACAACTCCATTGGGGTACCTTTGTCAATACTTGATAACCGGGCATGGAAAAGGGATAATAGTAAGCCTGAAACAGTCCATTTTCTGTGAGTTATTCCATTGAAGCCAAAAATGTGAGAAATCTATGTTCGATGGATGTCTACCTCATTTTGTTATGAGTACGAGGAGACGGAGTAAACTCAATATTCTTTGTGAAATTTTAACGAGTCTGACAAAGAAAAACTCGGTGCCCTCCATGAAATTTTAATGAGTCACGTGGAGAAAACTCGGTTACTTTTTCAGTTTAAAGAGCTTTGAAAAGAGAAAATAATGGCTCCTTACTTTCTATCGTGGTAGTTTAACGAGCCCGGCAAAGGTGACTCAGGGTTTTTTCAGTTTTACGAGCAAGAAAAAGATTCCTAAAAAGAAAGCTCAGTGTGTCTTCATAGTTTTAACGAGTCTGAAGAAGAAAACTCTAGGTTTTTCGGATTAACGAGCAAGAAAAAGACCATTGAAAAACAACGCTCGATATCAACTTCATATAAGTTTAACGAGTCCGAAGAAGGGAACTCGAGGTTTTTCAGATTAACGAGCAAGAAAAATACCATAAAAAGAACGCTCGAAGCTTCTTCGTTTATTTTTAACGAGCCCGAAGAAGAAGACTCGAGGTTTTTCGGATTAACGAGCAAGAAAAATACCGTAAAAAGAACACTTGAAGCTTCTTCGTGTAAGTTTAACGAGCCCGAAGAAGAAGACTCGAGGTTTTTTAGATTAACAAGAAAGAAAAATACCGTAAAAAGAACGCTCAAAGCTTCTTCGTGTAAGTTAAATGAGCCCGAAGAAGAAGACTCGAGGTTTTTCAGATTAACGAGCAAGAAAAATATCGTAAAAAGAACGCTTGAAATTTCTTGATCTCTTTCTCATCAATAGAAGGATCTATGTCGAGAATTTCGTCATAAGACCAAGCAAACACATCGCGGAATTCCTTGAAAAGGGATGTGAAGCATGCTATTTCCTCGGGATTACAGTCGACTCCAATCTGAATGTTTTCTACAATACCCATTTTGACTGAGATATCAATGAGCATTGTCTTAGAAATATTACCCATGTTCCCTTCTGAATCGATAGTTTGAACAGTCGTATAAGTGGAGGGAACCATCTCAGGTTGGTCAAAAGATGGGATTTCAGTTTTTATCGCCTCTGAGTCAATCATTGAAGCGTGATGGTGAAACTCTCCCCAAGGTCATTCTTCTAGAGACATGATCTCTCGAATAGCTTCATCTGTAGGCAAGACTTCATTGAGGAGATCCTTAGAGAGAACTGTGATGGGCGGGAGGTTTGTACCATTGGTCGAAACCATAGCAGTGGAGGGTTCAGATGCAGTTTGGATGGCTTGGTAAGCCAACTTGGCCAGTGAGAGCGGCATCTGATCTCCGTAGGAATCAATGTCTGAAGGTGCTGGAATGATCCATGGGTCAATAGAGCCATCCAAAGTGGTGGATATCATTGCAACCGTGTTTTGGATTTGTGGCGGTGGGAGAGGAAAACAACCCAATAGGGAAGATGCCTTCAGAAGACCGGTACCGATACTAACGTAAGAGTCAAGGAAGCCTCCTATTAGGGGTACAGTGCTACTTGGTAACGTGGCATAATCAGGGATGCAGAAGGATATTTGATCCACTGTGACTATTTTTCCATCCAATGGAAATAGGATGAGTCAGAAGACCAAAGACACAATTGCAGTCATGGCATAAGACCAACTACGACCAAGCAATAGATTATAGTCTAGATGGCGCTCTACGACTTCAATGTCCACGTTTACCATTTTCCCACTGAGAGTGATGGGAAAGCTAGCAAGGTATCCTTTTGGGAGGAACATGTGGCCATCAAAATCTTTGAGGGAATTCGATGGCGGGGTGAGGGTAGGAGAACCTAAATTGAGCCAGCAAGCTTGTGACATAACGCAGGTCGAAGCACCTTCGTCTATGACAGTGCGATGGATTGGTCTCCCTTTCGACACAACCTGCACCTGGAATGCGAGTTGGTGTGAGAGGCGAGGTTTAGCCTTTTCCATATCAAAGATAGCTAGCATGGAATCCTGGGGGTCTATTCCACCAATGGCCGAAAGCAAGGCTTTCCTTTGTGCTGGACAGGTTTGTAATACTTCGAGAGCAGACATGGCTGATGGTGCCTACGCCAAATCTTCTACAATGTTGTAGTTTTGGGTTGCACATGCAGAGGTGTTATGAGTCGTGCGTCAAAGTGTCCCTTTGGGGGGACGAATCACGGGTTCAGCAGTAGGCCGTTCGATATACAAATCATTGGGCGGCGGTGGATTTGAACTAGTTCCAGGTTCTTGAGCATCTATGGTAGGATTTCCATAAAGCTTGGCTTGAGTTTGAAGTTAAAAATTCTCAATGCCATAAATGGCAGATGGTCCTTCATCGGAAGGATGTGAACCACCATTTCCCCGTTGATGGGGTTGTGGCGGATTGTCAACCATGTGTTGATGTTGCTGCTGTTGATTTGGGAAAGGATTATGAAGAACGGAAGGTGTTCACCCAGAATCCTTGTTGGAAATAAAATCGGTGCATTCCTGCAACCAAGGAAATTTGTATGTCAAGTGGTCCTCTGCACAGATCTTGCAAGGAAATTTCATGGGTTTATCCTTCCCTTTGTCATTTTTGGCAGCGTTTTTCTGATTAAGGTTATTCTGATTATCCGACTGCTCTTCCGAAGAAGACGTCTTTTTCTTGTTCTTCTTATTTTTCCCGCTAGGTTTTTGTGAGGTTTTCACAGAATTCACCTCGGCGGTAGGAAGAGTAGTCGTTTGGTGAGGGGTGGTGGCAGCCGAAGATGGCTGGGAGGTTTGTCCCCGAGGGAAGCGTTACCCGTGTTTTGGTTGAAATGGGAAAAACGCGCGGAGAATGATTTGAATCTATGGCTTTCCCTCACAACAGAGTCAGTTCACAAAGGAAACTGCAAAGCACCAATTCATTATTGGTCACTGCCATAAAATACTGAACTCCCAAGGAGGCAAAAGCATAGAGATTAAAGAAACATCTTAGTTTTTTCTATTCCAAACTAGTGGAAAGAGAAAGGCAACAATGGCTTTCTCCCTCTCCTATAAAAAGGACCTGAAGGCTCTTAGTTGAAGGTCGAAGGATTGCTAATTTTCTGAATACCAATGGAGTCGCCAATTCTACTATAGGGTAAAATTCTTGGGTTGTTGGTTATCGTATATCCCTCTCAGGGCTTTCCGGTACCTAAGGCAGATGGTAAGATTAGCTGTACAGTTCACAAAGATGGCATATATATGTTCATATTAACTTAAAACAACTTGACGGAATGCGATAGAAAATTACCTCTTTGATGATCTCGGAGTCCCTTGGAAAGCACTAGGCCGTGAAGCAAGAGTCCTTCTTCACCAGCTCCAAATATTAGTCCTGCAATCAATCAAAGCACTCGTGTAATTTCTAACACAACATATATCCTATCAATTAAGCCAATATATAATTAACATCTAAATTACACTCATCTGAGCCATTCATATCATACTATGTAAATATTCAAACAATAATGACAATATTAAGCATCGAATGGACAAAACAGATACAGTTCTATTTATTTTAAAAGAAGGAGAATTACAACCGTCGGTTGTACCAAGCCCTCCTCAGCCTTCCAATCTCTCTATCCCTCAAGTAGTGAAGTCTTAGTCAACAAGCTCTCTAGGAACCTCTTTGACTCTTGGCCTTCACACTATAACATTATTCTCTACTTCACAAGTATTCAGAACATTAGCAATCCTTCGACCTTCAACTAAGAGCCTTCAACTCATTTTTATAGGAGAGGGAGAAAGCCATTGTTGCCTTTCTCTCTCCACTAGTTTGGAATAGAAAAAACTAAGATGTTTCTTTAATCTCTATGCTTTTTCCTCCTTGGGAGTTCAGTATTTTATGGCAGTGACCAATAATGAATTGGTGCTTTGCAGTTTCCTTTGTGAACTGACTCTCTTCTGAGGGAAAGTCGGAGATTCAAATCATTCTCCACGCGTTTTTCCCATTTCAAACTCAAAACATGGGTAACGATGCCCTCTAGTGTAAACAGAGCGTTGCCCTAGCCACTAACGTGGCACATTTACTGGTCTCATGCGTTATAATGCTCTTGTTTTGTTATAGAAAGGCGTTACCTTGGCATAAATAGGTTTAATTTAGGTCTTTGTATTCCTTCCATATTTGTCTTCTCCTCTGAGCTGATGAGGAGGTATTTTGAGCTGTAACACCAAGAAAAATTGGCTTAAAGAAGGCCTTAGCCAAAGAGAGAGAGCAAGAGGCAGCCTTGGCAGAGTAGCTCACTCCAAGTGAGTTTCTTTCCATGGAGATTAACTATTATCGGGAGCTTTGGATTGAGAAGGCTAATATGCACTTGGAGGTTCTATTAGAGAAGAACAAGAGGGACCTAGACCTCCAAAAGAAGATGGCAAGGCACTATGTCTTCAGGAACAAAATTGCAAGGGCCAAGCTCAAAAGAGCCCTTGCTAAAATTCAATCCCTCAAGGAGGAAAAAGGAAAATAAAACCTTCAAATCCTTGTTGATGCTTCCCTACAGGCATCCCAAACACCATGAGGAAGACAATTTCAATTTTTTGCAAGTTTTTGGAAATTTTGTTTTTTGACTGATTTAAAGTGCGAAGGGTGTAGCGCCCCTGGCACTGTGCTCTTTTTTGAGGCATCCATTGGAGGAATGGTTTAAATTTTTGGGTTCATATTGCCAATTACATCAGACACACAAAATTTCAGATCATTTGGAGCAAATTTGGTCCTCCAAAAGGGTCAAAAACATGCAAACATTCACCATTCTGCCATATTTTCAGAATTGGCGCTGCGCCCTGAAAAGTCTTGGAATATTTGGTTTTTTGATGGGAAAATTGACACCAAATGAAAAAATAAAGTCATTTGTGGAAAGTAGACTTGACAATATTTCCAATGAGATATAACGGAGCTCAATTGGACACCGGAAAGGCCTTCAAAACTCAGCTGCAAAGTGACCTATTTTTCTGGTGCAGGCATTGCGCCCTTGGACTTGAATGTTGTGCCCTTGCCTGTAAAGTCAAAAAAACACACTAAAGATATTTTGGTGTTATTGAGGAGCCTCAAAGTCATTTTTTTCCAAATTTAGGTGTTAGAAGTTATTTTTCATTTATTGCATTAGATATTTTGTGCCTTGGGCCTTGCATGGTCTTAATGGACAAATTTGGAATTTATGATGTATTTATGAAATTTTGGAAACCCTAGTTAGGGTTTTGGTCCTCCTTTCTTGTTAAATACAGCATTGAGGTCTCATTTCACATGTTGGATGATTATTGAGAAGAATATCATAGACTTGAGGATTGAGGAGAAATTGGCTTTGGACTTTGTGGATGGCTTGATTTGCATGATAATGGAGCAATCTCACTTGCAGGATTCATGAACATAGTTAATGGTGATGTCTTTCTTATTCAGTTCTTGTTTTCTTGTGTTATCATTTTGTTTCATATTTCTCATGCATTAGGATAAAAATTTTAGGCTAAGAAATGTTGTTTAGAGGCACCTTAGCTTTGTCTGCTCTCTATTTCTTGTATGTTTTCCTCTGCTAGGCCAGATTAGAGAATCTTTAAATGCTCTCTAGTTCCACTTATGCTTGTTTATATTAAAGATGATTTGATCAAGACAATGTCAAATTAGTTCACGGTTAGCTCTCCGCCTTGATGTAACTTAAACATTTTTTTTAAAGTCTTTGCTTTGAAGTATTGTTGATTAAGTTTAGCTAAAGAGGTTTATGATTTTCCATGCCATTTTGTTTATCTTAAATGGTTGCTTTGGAGGTATTTGTAGTTTGATTAAGGAAATTAGGAGTTCCCTACTCTTTGATCTCTGTTATATGTTTATCTTAAATGTTTTCTTTGCCTGAAGGTGAAATCACTAGAAGAGTTACAAGTTTCTTGCCTTCTATGGTTCACTGGATTGTTGTCTTGATATCTACTTGCTAGGGTTTGGCCAAAGAAGTTATTGGTATGCCCTATCTTTGGTTATTTCTTTATGCATAGTGATTTTAAAGGCTATTATTGTTAAAAGTATTTGTTAAATGATTCTTAACTGCCCTTTGCACCTACTATATTCACAATTTAATGTTTCACTTCACTCACATAAGATTTTAGATCCATTTGGATTTGTTAGACTTGCCCTATGATATACCCTTGACCTATTGTTACACTTCTCAAGGCCTTTTGCAGACTCCGTAGGCAAATGTTTTAAACCTCTCTCACTCTATATGTTTTTCTTGACAACCTACCCAACCAACCAAACAAACAAACAAACCCTAATCCTTATAACTAGCCTAAAATAAAAAACCCTAAAATCAACCAAGATCACATCTTTCATACAAACATAGATAGAGCCCTCTCTGAGTCTAGGAAGGCTAGGTCCTAGGACTCCAAAGACTGGTTTGATGTTACCCTTGTAAATTTGGTCTTGCCAATCTAACAAATTACAGGGACCTAACATAATGGCGATCACAGAGGGACTCTTAGTCAGTGACATCCTAAGTACTCCTTAAAACTCAAAAAACCCAAAAAAATCCTTATATTGGTATTTAGTTGTTGATGGTGGACAACAAGTAAATCTTCAAAACCCTAGTATCATCCACCTGGTGACTCCACTCATCTTCAGTAGCCCTGTTGACCCCACTAGTTCTCACAGACTCCCCTAAGAATGCATTAGTCAATCCTAATATTTTTTATGGTGGATAGAAAATTGAAATCTTCCACCTGGTGACTCCACAACTCTCAATAAACCTAAATAATCCACTAGTAGGAGAACCTAGCCTGGTTTTAAATATGAAGTAGCCCTTATTCTGACTAATCAATCGTGGATCCAAGGATAAAACGCAGGTATTCTCCAATGAACAAATATCACATCCTTGGATTCCCACACAAAATGCCTCAGATAAATTGGGTGTCAAACTTGCCTATGTTTCAAGATGAAAATTTTGATGACCCCTTGCTACATCTCATTAAATTTCATATACATGTATGGAGGTTAAAAGTTGAATGGCATGAGGACTACTTCATGAAAATGTTCATGGGAACATTAGAAGGTAAGGCAAGGGAATGGTATGAAGGCCTAGACCCTAGTATTTTGTTTTCTTTAAAGTAATTCCACAAGGTATTTTATGAACATTATAAAGAAAATTGTTCATATTTATCATTAGTTGAAAATTGTTGTGATCAATCTGAAAATTTCATACAATACCTTGTAAACATTGAGGAAGATTTGGGAAATTGGCATCCTGAAATTCTATTAGAAGAAATGCAAGAATTTCATACTCAATTTAATTGTCGTGAAAATCAATCGGATTTGGTTGAGGATGAAATCAATCAGGAAATGAAGGAAGATTCACAAGATCTCTGTGAAGGGACAAGTGATGATCCACCATCTCTTCTATGTGAGGCTCAAGAAGAAATTCAGCCTCATGATCATTCACAAAAGAAGGAGGGAAACTGGGTCTCTGTCCAAAGAAAGTGAAAAATGCCTCCTCTTTTAACTCAAGAGGAAATAAATCAGATTCTAAACCTCCAACCAGCCTCTAAACCTTCATGTGAAAAGAAAATTTCTATTTACTTTCCTACTAATCCCAGCTACCAAAGATCAGAAAATAGATTTGTAAATTAATTTGAGGAGAAACAATCTAATAATCCAATATGTATGATTGGTGACATTACTTATATTGATTATTTTTCAAAGTTTGATCAGTATGATGATGGTTATGTTCTCCAAATAGAAGCTAATCTCGTAGAGAAATCAGCAGTTGGTTTGTGGGAGGAAGTTCAGTTTCATCAACTTGAAAACACAAACCAACCAATACATATCAGCTATGATAGTGATGAGGAAAGTCTAGAAAAATTGGAAGTAGGCGAATCATCTATGCCTCTTTGTTTTACTTCATTTCAGTCCATCAGAAATAACTTTCATATGATTAGAAATCAACATTCTTTCAATTTTGATGTTGAGGTTGGGGAAGATAATGAACTTCTTGAGCAAGTTGTTAATAAGAAACCTTTTCTTGAAATGGTTGAGGAAATCATTTGCGACATAGAATTCTCACTAGCTCCAGATTTGTAGCCACCAAGTTCCATTTAATTTCAAATTGCATATGAAGGCTTGGAAATTGATAATCACAGGAGAGTTGCTGCACTACCTTCTCAGGAAGACCTATTGCCAGAAAATGCTCTTAATGATGGTCTTCAAATAAAATTCAGTGCACTCAATCAGAGCATATCAAGTTTTCTAGAGGAAAACATTGCAATATATGATGAGGCTGCCAGTACGGATGATTGTGAGGAAGGGGAAGAGATTATTTCTCAAAAGAATCCCAAGCTTAACAAGCTAGAACAAGTAATGGTCCTGGATACAACTGGTTATTCAAATCCTCAAATCCAGGTATTATTTCAATATCCCTTTGCTATTTTCTTAGAGACATTTGAAGAGGGAGTAAAATATTTCAGGAGCAATTTGATGCAAGGTTTAAAGGAAATTTTAAGCATTACTGTTAAAAAACAAGTGAGGTGGGAGTGGCCTTTTTATTTTTTCAACACACTCAAAGAGCTGAACAAATATCACTCATGGAATCATCTACTTGATTGGTTATATTGGAAAAGGGATTTCACCAAATGAATATATATCATATGTAAGTTATATTAGGATAGATAGATAGACCAATAAGATCAGCACTGTGAGTGTTTCGGGAAATAACTCCCTAGAGGTTTGTTGGGTCGAAACCTCCACAGATCAGGGCATGCTACTCAAGAAGGACTCACACAACCACACTTGTATGTTAAAAACTAGATAACATCGATAGTAGAACTCACCCGTAATCCTACGTTTGATTTAGATCGCGCGGGGTTCAAACCCCCAGCAACCCTTCTTCCTCCTCAACCTGAAAACCAAGAAGAAACGTGCACGGAAATCTAGTTGTACAACATATATCTATCCTAAATGTTAGTGAAATCCATGTGAAACATCATATAAACAATAATAAATGCTTAAATAATCATCTTTTCACATATGCAAGCAGATATTAACACGTGAATTCAGGAACAAGATGGTTCTTCTTTATTACGAACAACATGTACAGTAGTAAAAAGTGGAGAGATCACCTGAATCCTTCCACGATCTTCGAACAGACCGTCGTCCGGATCCGTCCCACCCTTGCCTCGCTAGGATACTTTCAAGACTTGTGCACACGAGATGACATATAAATGGATGAACATCTCCAGGAAACAAGGGTTTCCTGTAGAAATCTGGGAAAGTGTAGGAGGCATGGGAAATCAGACTTGAATTGGGATTCCAACAGAGTATAATGTCTATAAATTTCTCTCTCCCTTAGGCCATGCACATGAGGGGCTTTTATACTCCCTCAAAGTAGTTTCAATCAGTTGGAAACAGTTGGCCACGTGCTGGGGTGGTTGAACTACTGGAGTAACCATCAGCCCAGCCCGAAAATAGGGAATTTTTATATATTTTTTAATGATTTTAATGGCATACGCGGAAAAGTGTGTATGGACTCGCGTATACACACAGAAAAGTTTGGGCATACCCATGTATGGGATTTTTAACACTGTTTTTTATGAATTTTGTTCAATTCTGTGGGAATGGGTGCCCAAGGCCATAGAGACAATCATGAATCACATGATGGTGAGAAATGATGCTATAACAATGTGCGTCTAGTTTTGGTTTTAGATTGTTTTGACAAAAAGATCAGAAAAACAAAAACACAAAAACAAAGAAAACAAGAAAAAGAGGGCAGGAAAAAAGAAGAGGTGCAACCCCATACCAAAAAAGAGTATTGTTGAAAGTGTGCAATACCAAATTCCAGTATTTGAGAAAGAAAACCTTGTTTATTCATACAGCCTAATCATGATTAAACATGTTTTTAATTTTTGCTAATAGGTTATTGAAAAGATATTTTCCAAACCATGCAAACTTGGCTTTTCAGTAGATTAGATTAGGAAAATATATGTTGGTTCTAAAAGCTTAATCTAAACCAAAGATAAATGAGAGGGATGCATAACCAATTCTGAATCACAACCCTCAAGTTTATATTTTTCACTTGTACAAAAATAAAGTCTGTGTGCAGCTTGTCCAAATTGCCACAACCCATGACAAATCAGATTGTGTAAACTTGGTTTGCTCATGTTTTAAATTTCATGTTAGTAGGATAGAGAATGAAAATCTATCAAACAGCTTAATATTGACAGATAAGTAGACTAGGTAGAGAATAAAAGAGTTCATCAACCTAATCTGAACTCTTGGAAGTGATAATGGTACAGGTAGATAGTTTTTTATGCTTTCAAAATAAAATAATGTCAAGGGTTTTCAGTCCAAGTGCACCCAAAAGAAGAAAAATGTCAGGTAATTAAGATGGGTAGGTAGAACTGATGTTGACGCAATCATGTCTTTTCATATTTTTGAGATTACAGCTTCGAGAGAACATTAGAAAATAAAGGAAGAGAGATCTGCCATGTACAAGTAAGGTACTGATCTTCAAAACTCAGAGATCTGAACTATGAGGTCCTGAACACCTCCTCAAAAGGAGCTTCCCTCCCCAGGTGGAGCCACTGTTAGTCATCAATATTTTTCATTATCTATAGATGACTAAATATTGGTTCAAGATTTCTAAAAACAAAATTCTTTCAACATTGTGAGTTTATAAATCTCATTGCCTTCATTATCCTTATAGAAAACTTTTCACTATTCTATCATTTTTCCATTCCATGGTCACCCTGTCACTCCTAAAAAGACTCCTTATGGGCTTGTGCCACTCATCTCCATCCTTTTTCCTACCTATGACCTCATTACTCTGTTTTTCCCTTACCCATCACTCCACTTTCCACCTAAGGTTACCTATAGCCTAACTCATTCCCATTTTCACCAGGTTCTTCAAGCATTGATGGTCTCAAAACTATCTATGTAGGCTCTTTAGATAAATCAAGTACATTGGGCTTTGGATCTTCAATACACCACCTTGTCAATACTCTGTTTTTACACTTGAAGCCTCCAAGCCTATTTTCAGTCAAGATCATGGTCAAAGGACCCTCCCACTAGGTCATTAGGGTTTCATAGGTTGTAAAGGCATCATTGATGTTTTAGAAACTATCTTTCCTCTGCTAGAATTTGGCTCAGATATAATAGAAGATCAACACATGGTTATTTAAAGAAGATCTGAAAGTATCCAAAGAAGACTGCCTTGTCAAATTCAAGTTTTGCAAAAGGTAAATGTAGCTTGGCACTTCTGCATGAGTGTTAAGAGCTCCATCAGTAGAAGAAATTGACAAGGTAAATGGTATGTTCCTAAAGGAAGACATCTTGCAGAAAGGAAGATAGGAATCACTTGTTTTTGTAGAGAATCAGAGTGTTTTGAGCTCTATGGCCCAGCAAAGTGTCAAACAATGAATCAAATGGCAGAAATGACCATAGAGGAGGCACACCAAAAACCAAACATGAAGAGAAGTTTTTCATAAATTTTAGATGAAATAGGGAAAAAGGTGAGGTGAATTGGACATAAATGAATCAACTTAAAAGGGCTATAAAGAACTTAGAATACAATAATCATAATTTTTTTCAAGCACTCCAGACACCTAAGGTTTTGGGTAAATGATTAAAAGATGGTTTGAACTCCATGATGACAGCAAAGAAATATTTTGAAGATGCCAATGTGATCAAATCCTAGAAGTGTGAAAAATGAGTTTGACATGCCTAGATGAGCAAAGTTTAGGTTAGAAACTCCATGATTCTAGCAAAGAAGGGGTTTTGAAAATACTACTTTGTGTTTGAGTTCCTAAGGTTGTCAAAGGTAAATTTAGCATGCTTCAAATATAAAAAGGAGGAGCCACTTAAATGTTTTCATGACACCTGCTAAGTGAAATAGTTAAAGGGCATCAATAGGCCAAAAAGAAGTCAGCTTTATGACTCAAAGAAAACCTGCAAAAGGATAAGGTAAAGAGTATCAGTGAGAAAGTTCTAAATTATCATTTCAGTCACCTACAAAGCAACAGTGGTCAAGAATATGAAAAGGATGATGTTGAGCTCCATAGTACAGGCACCTGCAAATCAGAAGTGGCAAAGAAGGTAAAAGGCATGATTTCGAATTCCATGGTGCATGTCAAAGGATATTTTTGAAGGTATTAATGTGTGAAATCACCCCAGAGATGTTTAGTGAGCTTGTTATGCTTCAAGGAGAAACACAAAGGTCAAAATTCATCATCTCAGTAACCTGCAGAGAAAACAATGTAAAAGGTCAGTAAGAAGAGGTGAAAGTTGAGTTGAAATGGATAATGGAAACAACAGAGGTTCAACTTCATCTTTTTAAGTCACCTGCAAACCAAAAATATCAAAATAATTGGTAAGAAATGCAAAAGCAGAAGCCAAGTTAGTTTTTTGGTCACCTACAAGAAAAAGTCAAGAAATATCAGTAAAGAGTGAGAAAGATTTAAAACATTAGGAAAGTGGGTTTGTAAAGATAAATTTAAACCCTTAAGTCTATAAAAGTCCTATTCTACACTTCAAACAAGCTCTTATTGCCTTGATAAGTCATCAGAGCATTCAGGAGAGAAAACTGTGAGTTTTCCATGTCAATTTTTGCCTAAGTGTTGAGGCGTTGCACGTTTCTCCCATGTGTTTTGTTATCACCAAAATAGGATCTAATAGGCTGTTGGTCAGGTTACCTCAGTGTAACTATTTCAAACAAGACTTTTAGTTGAGGCTTAGCCTCCTCAACCTGAGAGGGCTCTCTCACTAGGTTTAAGATTTTGAATTAAGGATTAGATGGCTAACTCTAGGAATAAATTGGATAAAAATGTATGATTGGTTGAATTAATGATCAAAAGACATCTATTGGGCTATGGAGTCAAGATATGTTTCCACAAAAAATCAAACTTGGCTTTTCATGGAAGTCAGGGCATTTCAGATTTTTTAGGTGTATCAGCAAAACAGTGACAGAGTGAACAAAACACAGTTTACAAACATATGCAGGAAGTTAGAGCATTTTCCAATGAATTATAAGTAACATATTTTTATACCACTGCAAATAGATAGATAATAAAATCCATAGGAAGATCACACATTAAAAACTCTTTCTGAATCTTGAGTAGTAAGCCAATATCTGTATTAAGATAAAACACACAGTCTGCTACAATAACATAGTTTGCTTGTTAATAAAAATTTCCAACCCTGAGGAATTCGACCTCATGTCTCTTATAGAGTCATTAAAACCTTGGATTATATGATCCATCTTCAGAGGAATTCGAAATCTATCTTAAATTGACACTTATTTTCTCTAAAACTGACTATTAATTACATTTGACAATTAACTGTCTCTTCTAGAAATCCTAATACAAATAGGAGTAAAACTCCTTATTATATCTAAACAAACTTATCTAGAGCTTAAATTATATCTCTGACAGTTGTTATTCCATGTCTTCAACCTTGATGATGCCTGCAATCTTGTTATGTTATCATACTGGTTCATGTCTTACTTGCCTTACAAAACAAGGGACATGCTTCCTATAATTTAGCCCTTTCCTCCTTGATGATCTTCGAACCATTTTTACTGGAAATATTGACCTTTTGAGATAAGTGACATGCATTTTCCCCTCCATGGAACCATACCTTTCCACCTGCACAGAAACAAAGCCTTTTGAAAAAGTAAAATGAGAGATGGTATGACTGCGCTACGAAATGAGTAGTTGTTTTCGTAGCGCAGAATTTGTATCTTGGTAAACATATCTCAACCACCCACTTTATTTCTCCTTGAGACTTGGTCTTCCATTTTTGAACCCTTTCTAACCACCAGAAGCAATAGAATTTGGAACCCAAGCTGTTTACCTCTCAAAAATTTTACAAAAAAATTCAAAAATGCACCTACAGCAGTTTCGTAGCGCGCTACGAAACTATTGTGTAACTCCTTTTTACACAATCTTTTCATAATTTTCAAATATTAAGAGTATTTACAGCCCTTTAAAGATTTTCTTGATCCTAATATACCTTAACAATCAACATAAGTCGACTTTGCAATGTTTTCAAAAGTGGTGTCCTTCCCAAAACAAACTATATTAGGGATTTGTCACTTACTGCCTTACCTCTGCTGTAACTGACCTTCAAAGTTTGACAATTGAATTTCAAGATCTTCAATCTGTCACTTCAACCTTCTGTTAGGAGCCCTTAAATTTACATTTATCCTTCTCACAAATTTAGCCTCTTTGATTGCAGGAAGAGTCCAGGTGAAATACTGAGCTTCACTGCTGACTGTTCTAGGTTTTGAGACTCTTTCAGGCTCCCACAAAGCCTTAATTCTGTTAAATTTTATCTTCTCAACAACATGTTTTCTTGCTTTCTTATTAAGCTTAGCAATTTCAAGATTAGCTAGTCTCAAATTTTCTTTAATTCCCTCATCACTGCTCTTTTCTCTTTGAGTATTAAAAACTTTGTTTCTATCATCTTCAGGCATAAGTGATGAAAGGTCTATGGGTTCCTCATAAACATTTGAAACTTCTCCAACTTTATCTAACTCCACATCCAGCCCTTGCAGACTTTTTGAATTCCTAGTCAGAGGCCTTCTGGGCTTGAACACAAACTCTGAAATTTCATCATTAAAATCCAGCTTTTTGGAAGACTTGATCTTCTTAGATTTCCCTTCATCCAAACTTATAAAATCTTCCTGAACTAAAGGATATTCCTCAATATAAATAGCTTGTAAAATATCATTCAAACTACCCTTTAAACCTAGATCTTCTTCTGAAACCATTTTTTTTCCTTTTTCCCTTGCTATTTGACTTCTAGTCAATCTTTTCTGGGTTGATTTGCTGGTTGACTATTCCTGTATTGTTTCCTTACCTTTGTTTGTCCTCTTTTGTGAAGGTTGAGGGGTTTGTTGAATAATCACTGGTGTTTTAATCTCTGGCTCTTTCACTTGTTTTCTAGGCTTTAACTTGACAAATATTTTTGATCTTGTCTCTGCAGGTTTATTGGTTTCTTATGATGATTTTTCTTTGGCCCTAGGGCTAACACCTGCTCCTTGTGTTTCCACCCCAAATCCACACAAAAACAAAAATGTAGACCATTCTCTGTTTATTCTTTGAAGTTCATGTAAAACAATCAATTTAACTAGACCATGAAAGAAAAGTGAAGTTTCACAGTATTGAGCTTTCATCTTCACTTTATCTACCATCTTAGCTAAACTTTGAAACAAGAAGAAAGAAAAATCCAAATAAATCATTCCAGTAAAATGCAATAGGAGCTTGAAATGACAAGATAAACCTAATGGTATCTTCCCTCATAGGTGTAGTACCCTTGAATGTTGTAGAGAAAATTGGCATAGGTGTTCTTGATGTAGCTTCTTGGCATTGCTTTAGTTAAATCTGTCTCTTCAAACCCTGGCTTCAGAAAAATTTTACAAGGTTCTGTATCAAACTTGAAGTTTTTGAACCATCTTTCTTCTCCCCTTGGAATCTCTGTCACTGATGATATAATTTCAGGGGAAATTTTCAAGTTTAAGAGACCAACCTTTGTATTCGAACCTGTGAAGTGAGGAGCAAATTATTTTGTCACTTGATTATGACCTCCCTGCAATTTTTCACAGAACTTCCAATATCTTGTCTTCTTGAAGGCATCCTCAACTAATTTTTCTTTGGTTAGAGCCTCAATGCTTTCAGGCTCCTTCCTTAAACAGTGGCCTAGCCAATGATTCCTCCTTTCCTCTGTCATCCTTTCCTTGAATTTCCTATGTGCTTTTGAAAACCTGTAACCAATAGCCTTGCTTGATTTCAGAGTAAACCACCTTGCTTGATAAACTGCCTTGCTTGATTAGAGACACTGCCTCGCTTGATGAATGAAAAAGAAGCTGTGGTTTCTACTTACCATGAGATTACCATTCGGAAGAGGGTATGCATCATGTGTCTCTTGCATGAGACATTAAGACCAAAACTAGCACCTTTCAAATTTGAAAATGACATAAGATAAATGAGCTTAAATGAATGTTATGATGGCTATGAATGGTTGCATGCATGAGAAAAGACTCATGGATGACACCTAATCATGAATGATTAACGGAATTCTGGTGGATTTGATAACTGACAAGACATGCTATGAATACCCGATTTTGTAGCGCGCTCAATGCAAATTCAGGGTTTTGCGCTACGAAATGACCATCGTTTTCGTAGCGCAAAAGCAGTTTTTCACACTATCTTCACTATGAAAACATGGTTTCGTGGCTTAATCAGAATTTTTTCAAAATGGTTTAAAATTTTACTTTCCAAACATGGTATAAGACTGTCAATGTATGAAATAAGGTTGCTAGACTTTATTTTATGAATGGAAATGAAACTTTAACCCTATCACTTAACCCCTAAAAACTTAACATGACTTCACACCTATCTAAAAACCATGACTAGGAACCAAGCAATCTATCCAAATTTGGAAAAAAATTTATAGTGATAACACGTTTTATCAAAGCACTGCGCGCTTGCCTGATTTTCCCGACAAGCCCGGTAAAGAACCTTGGTATTGCGTGCCTGGTAGAAGGTGTTTCACCTTTTCCCTACCCGACTCATGGGTTTCCTGGGTGCTGCACGCTTAGCCAGGAGGACCTCCTACCCAAATCAACTCAAAAAAACCCTTCAAATAATCTCCAAGGTTTTTTCAAGCATATTTAAGGGGTAAGTACAACTCATCAAGCCCTTTCCAAGTATTCCGTCATCATTTGATTAAAAGAATGGAACCCTAAGGAGATAAACTAAATTTCATGCTCAAAATCACTAGTTAAGCCTCATTCACCTGCCTGCAAAAGAGAGTCAGTGACACACAGAAGGTTGCATTGTTGGAGGTTTCCCATTCACCTAAGTTGACCCTAATCGCGTTCCTTCATAAAGCTTTGTCCCTTACACTGAAAATAGATTGACCTTACATTGCCCTTTCTTCATTTCAAATTGACATAAGTACAAGATGTCAAAGCAGATTTTAAACAAGCAGCAAAGGGTGGTCATTGTGCTTTTCCTCTCATTCACATTCCTATACCTTTTCCCTCACTCACTCATCCATATCATTCACTTGAAAAAGTTTCCATTCCACAATCCCTTCAACTCATTTATTTTATGCAGTCCTAGGGTTTTTCACAAAACAAAGTGATCAAAATGTAAAGGGAAGGTGAAAGTGATAGTGATGAGGAGGGTCATATACCAAGGAGGCATCAACACAAAGGTGGAAAAATCAATAGGTTTTAACCCCTCAACACCTTAGAGCTAAGTGCCTCTCCCATGATTATTTCATGTTTCCAGAGTGTGGGATGTTTTGATTTTTTTGAAAGGATACAACAGGTGAAAAACCACCCTGAGCTAACTAGGCTCTTCATACTTAACTTGCATGAGAAACAAGTTGACCTTGAAGGAGTAAAATTTGAGTTGTATTTTGATGTTATTTCCTATGCCACTGGGATGCCTAGTGTCGGGGAGAAATGGTTCAAGCAGGCCAATATTGACATGAGCTACTATGAACCCTTCCTAAAGCCTAGATACAAAGACAACTACAAATCCATCTTTCCTTTCTCACACTTGTTGGAGAGATATGCACCTTTGATGAGAATTATCATGAAATATTTACATCTGAGGGAAGGTTCTCCAGGCATTAATCCTATCACATTAGGCTGCTGATGCACTTTACTTGGGTTAAGATATTTCACCTACCCTATTACCTCTACAGAAGCATTTACAAGATGTCCTATATTGTACGGAAGAGATATTTCCCTTAGCAGATGCAAAGCTTATTTCATCACTCTTTGGTTAAGATGGTTATGTTGCACCAATTACAATAGAAGGGCATTCCATGGGAGGTTTTCATTGCCCATGAAGTGTTCACCAATCCGCAATCCCATCCTCATCAAAATGTGCCTTCATCATCTCATCCTCCTGTCCCTACTCCTCCATCATCTCATGTTGATCATGTTTAACTATCTACACATATTCCTTCACCTCAGGACAACCCTCCTTCATCACCCTCTCACAATGCATCAGAAAATGAGGAAAGTGAAAATGAACAATCAAATGACAATGAGGGAGAGGGAAATAATGAGTCAGGAAATTAAGAATAAGGAAATGAGGAGGCAGATGTCAATAAGGAACAAATCTAAGAGGAAAATAGTGAGGAGTCAAACAATGAAAAATCAGTAAATGAAGAATATGAGGATAGTATAGAAAGAAGTGAGGCTAATGAAAGTAAATAAGAAAGCACAGAGGAGGAAAATATCAGTGAAGATACAAATTAAGAAAATACAAAAGATGACAGTGAGGGAAGTGAGGCTGATGATAGCAGTAAAGAGCACAGTGAGGCTCACAACAATGAAACACACAACTGCAGCATAGGTGAGGAAAATGAGGAAAATATCAGTGCAGAAAACAATGAGGAATCAGAAGACAGTGAGGAAAAGAGCCATGAAGAAAGAAGTAAGGCAAACAATAGTCAAGATAATGAAAGAGAGACTGATGTCAGTGAGACAGAAGATGTCAGTGCAATGGAAAGCAGCAAAGAAAAAAGAAATGATGTCAGCATGGAGGGTATCAGTGATAAGGCAGAGATCATGGAAGCAGAAGCAAATGATGATGTTGACAGTGATAATGACAGTAAGGATATAAGTGATAAGGCAAAGAGCATGGAAACAGATGACAGTAATGATGTTGAGATCCATGAGAGCAACCATGAGAGCATCCATCAAAGCAGAAATGATGATGATGGCATTCACGATGGCAGCAAGACTAAAGACACTAAAATGATCATAATTGAACCTTTTTCTTTGACCTACCAAAGAGGAAGTATGCATGTTTTTTCTGCCTCTAAAAGGCAAGGGGCCATGCCTTCCACATCAACTAAGCAACTTGACAAAGGAAAATAAAAGTTCATGGAGAAAGAAGAAGAAGACCAGCATGAAACTGAACAAGAATTTGAACTCATTCACGTTTATAGTGATGATGAGAACGAGGCAAGGATCTCAAGCATATTTCTCAAGAGAAAATATGCCCAAATCAAATATTTTCAAGCCAATCTAGGAATGGCTAGGAATGTCATTCACTAATATGAGATTGAAAACAAGCAGTTAGAGCCACAAAAGGCCATTTATGAGATCAGCGCTATCAGAGCTCAGAAAGAGGCTACAAAGGCCAAGGCTAAGCTAGATGAGGTCTTGGATAGATATGGAGACACTAATGAAGAGGAGTAACATCTTCCTAGGAGGAGGCCAAGAAAAATGGGCTTAAAGAAGGCCTTAGCCAAAGAGAGAGAGCAAAAGGCACCCTTGGCAGAGTAGCTCACTCCAAGTGAGTTGCTTGCCATGGATATTGACTATGGCTATGAGCCTTGGATTGAGAGGGTTAATATGAACTTGGAGGGTCTATTAGAGAAGAACAAGAGGGACCTAGACCTCCAAAAGAAGATGGCAAGGCACTATGCCTTCAGGAACAAAATTGCAAGGGCCAAGCTCAAAAGAGCCCTTGCTAAAATTCAAGCCCTAAAGGAGTAAAAAAGAAAATAAAACCTTCAAATCCTTGCTGATACTTCCCTACAAGCATCCCAAACACCATGAGGAAGACAATTTCAAATTTTGGCAAGTTTTGGAAATTTTGGTTTTTGACTGATTTAAAGTGCCAAAGGCATAGCGCCCGTGGCGCTGCACTCTTTTTTGAGGAATCCATTGGAGGAATGGTTTAAATTTTTGGGTTAATCTTGCTAATTACATCACACACACAAAATTTCAGTTCATTTGGAGCATATTTGGTCCTCCAAAAGGGTCAAAAACATGCAAAAATTCACCATTCTGTCCTATTTTCAAAGTTGGCACTACGACGTCAGTAGTATTGGGAGATTTGGTTTTTGAACAGGAAAATGGACACCAAATAAAAAAATAAAGGCATTTTTGGAAATTATACTTGACAAGCTTTCCAATGATCTATCACGGAGCTCAATCGGACATCAAGAAGGCCTCCAAACTCAAATGCAAGGTGACATATTTTTCTGGTGCAGACGTTGCACCCTTGGACCTCAATGTTGCGCCCTTGCCTGCAAAGTAAAAAAAACACACTGAAGATATTTTGGAGTTATTGAGGAGCCTCAAAGTCATTTTTTTCCAAATTTAGGTGTTAGAATTTATTTTTCATTTATTGCATTAGATATTTTGCGCCTTGGGCCTTGCATGGTCTTAATGGACAAATTTGGAATTTATGATGTATTTATGACATTTTGGAAACCCTAGTTAGGGTTTTGTTCCTGCTTTCTTTTTAAATACAGCATTGAGGCCTCATTGTACATGTTGGATGATTATTGAGAAGAATATCATAGAATTGAGGATTGAGGAGAAATTGGCTTTGGACTTTGTGGATGGCTTGATTTGCATGATAATGGAGCAAGCTCACTTGCAGGATTGATGAACATAGTTAATGGTGATGTCTTTCTTATTTAGTACTTGTTTTCTTGTGTTATCATTTTGTTTTATCTTTCTCATTTAGTAGGACAAAATATTTAGGCTAAGAAATGTTGTTTAGAGGCACCTTAGCTCTGTCTGCTCTTTATTGCTTGTATGTTTTCCTCTGCTAGGTCAGATTAGAGAATCATTAAATGCTCTCTAGTTCCACTTATGCTTGTTTATCTTAATGATTATTTGATGAAGCCAATTTCAAAGTATTTCATGGTTAGCCTTGCTCTTATATGTAACTTAAACATTTTTTTAAGGTCTTTTCTTTGAAGTATTGCTGATTAAGTTTAGTTGAAGAGGTTTATGATTTTCCATGCCATTTTGTTTATCTTAAATGGTTTCTTTGGAGGTCTTTGTAGTTTGATTAAGGAAAATAGGAGTTCCCTACTCTTTGATCTCTGCTATATGTTTATATTAAATGTTTTCTTTTCCTGAAGGTGAAATCACTAGAAGACTTACAAGTTTCTTGCCTTCTCTGGTTCACAGGATTGTTGTCTTGATATCTACTTTCTAGGGTTTGGTCAAAGAATTTATTGGTATGCCCTATCTTTGGTTATTTCTTTATGCATAGTGATTTTAAAGGCCATTCTTGTTAAAAGTATTTTTTAGAGGATTCTTAACTACCCTTTGCACCTACTATATTCACAATTTAATGTTTCACTTCACTCACATAAGCTTTTAGATCCATTTGGCTTTGTTAGACTTGACCTGTGATATACCCTTGACCTATTATTACACTTCTCAAGACCTTTTGCAGACTCCATAGCCCAATGGTTTAAACCTCTCTCACTCTATATATTTTTCTTGACAACCTACCCAAACAAACAAACAAACAAACAAACAAAACCTAATCCTTATAACTAGCCTAAAATCAAAACCCTAAAATAAACCAAGTTCACATATTTCATACAAACATAGAGAGAGCCCTCTCTGAGTCCAGGAAGGCTAGGTCCTAGGACTCCAAAGAGTGGTTTGATGTTACCCTTTTACATTTGGTCTTTCCATTCTAACAAATTATGGGGACCTAACAACAACAAGAAGAAAGAGAACTCTCCTCTTCAGGTAAGGACGAAACTCATGTTTTGCTCTTAGAACTTGAAAATTTAAGAAAGGAAAATGATCAGTTGAAACAAAGATTATATGAGGGGAAGGAAATATTGGTATCTGTATGCATAACATTTTCTCAAGGACTAACAACAACAGGGTATAAGGTCTGTGGGGAAAACACCAGCCCATTGGAAATAGAAATAGAAATTTAGAAGCCTATTACACAAGAACCTGCTAAAGATATTGTTGTTACACAAGAACCAACAGTTAAAGCGGAGCCTCCTGTAGTGATTGACCTAGAGGCTGATACAAAAGAACCTGTGGAGGCCACTGTTGTTATAGAAGAAACAACAATGGACACAGAGGCTACTCTAGGAGAAAATGAAGGGGTTGATACATAAGAGCCCATTGATGAAGTTGTTGTTACACAAGAACTAGTAGTAGAGGTGGAGCAGTCCCATCCAACAGAGGTTGTTACAACCATTTTTTATGTTGATATTGAATGCAGAGGAACGTTAGGTCCCATCACAGGATGGAGTTCCGAGAAAATTTTGTTGATTTCTGAATTAAAGAAGAGGAAACGTGAAGCAATCTCCCTTCGAGAGGGCATGATTTCATTGAAATAACATCAGAAGCAGATAAGTGCTTTATAGGAAAAATGGATGAAAGAAGCGTTGAAGAAAGGTTGGGAAGAGTATAAGAGGAAGTAAGTCATAAAGAAGCAGGAGGAACAGCTGCTACTATTACAATAGTATGTTCAGGATCTAACTGTGGATAAGAAAAAACTCCATGAGCTTGCCCTCAATATGGTGGGATGCAGGCGACCTTCCCCATCCTACCCCTTTTTTCTATGGGAACGTTATTTCTTGTTTCAGTTAAAATCCATCATAGAGAACAAACCCTATCTGTGTTCTTCCACTCGCACATGTTTAGATGTCTTTCGTGCTTCCCATTTTGACAAACAAAACCTTCTCTATGAGTTATTCTTGCACAATATCATTTGCGGGCACATGAGTATGCAAATGGTAGTGAATATATTCTCCTACATGGGGGATGAAGCTATGATCCTTTGTGTCATTCATGAATAATAAGACTGAGTGGCATTTGTACACCAAATCCGTGGATTTTAATCAAGAAAAGACAACATTATGAATCTGAGAAGAACCAGGATGGTTCGTCGAGTTAAGGCAGGAATTTAGAATAATTTTGAGCACTCCTGGGATAAGGGAACCTGCTTCCACATACAAAAGAAGGATTTTGAACTTCTGCCTTAATCAATTCTTAGTAATGAAGATTCGAACCCTTACTGGGTGCTTGAAACGCACAGAAGCCAATAATGTTGAGCTGCTGAAGGGGGGGCCCATTTTCATTTCAGAACTTTGTGGTAGCTATTACACATGTACCAGCATATGCGTAGATAATAAAGACCCTTGGCGCTTCCTGAATTGGGTTAAGATTCAAGTTCCCTTTGATCTAGATGCAAATAGAGGATTACCAAATTCATTATGCATTGAGCAAGTATGAATAAGAGTCTTGGGTACAACAGTTGATGGCTACTAAAGTGTAAAGGTCTACAGATGAAGATACAGCCAACTTATGAGCTCACTAAACTACATCAGAGATATTCTCATGGGAGATAATATTTTGCATGAGGACATGCAAGTGCTTCACCTGGGAGGAGATGTTGGCTGCTAGTTTTGTACCTATTTCCTACACCTGTTTCCCCCATTGTTACCTTGTGACTACAACCATTGGGACTATCTTTGCCTCTTTTTCCTACCTTTCTATCTTAAACAATGTTGTTTCACCTTATTTTCATTATCTTTCCATTTCATTGATTATTATGATGTATCGTGTCTTTTTTATGACTAATTGGGGATGAATAATTGGAAAAGTTCTCTGTTCTTTTGTTTTCTTTCCAGATGTTATTTTTAGCACAAAATATCTAGAGTATGAGGCATACAAGAGCAGTTAAAGGTGTGTTTTTACAATGATTTGTTACACCATGGCATTATTACATCATGGTGCCTTTACAGACCCACTAGATAAACTGTTGTTACAACTATACTGCTAACTGGATATCGTCAACTTCTAGATGCTGACTTGTCCTCTATTATTGTTATGCTACAGCTGTGATTTTCCACAACAGCTATAGAATTCATTATGTATTTTATTTTAGGATGACAACTTTTAGGCATTTTTTATTGTAATCTATATTCTTACAGTCATACTTTTTATTAAGAAATGGTTGTAACTATATGTATATTATTTTGAACAGCATGAGAATCATAAGATTCTCACGACTGATCCATCCCTCATTTTTCTGAACATGTAACCACTATATAATTATCGACTCTTGAGGTCAAAAGGTTAGAGGAGAATAGTATTACTTTGGCTCTGTAATTTTGGTCACATTAATACAAGTTATCATGTTGTTGTTGTTGTTACATGCATTGTTTGGTTTAGTTTATATTTAAGTTCTTTCTCTTCCTGCACCCTGCAAGGGTGGAAGGGCCCTCCTTTTTAGCAGGGATGCAGTGGTTATGCATCGATGGAAGTGTTGTTTTTGTTGTTGTTCTAGCTATGAATAGATATGCTTCAATTCCAATATTATATATGTTGTTACACATACGTGATTAGAGATACCAGCTAGGTAACTGTTGTGTGGCGCGCTAGGTACAAATTAATTGAGGCATGATTACATTCCTATAGATCATTTTATTTCTACATGAGTGATTCCTTCTAGCATTTAATTCAGCAACGATTTCCTTTATTTGGATTTTATTATGGTTTTATGTATCAGCACAAACAATGTGATTGTCATTGAAATAAAATATGTCCCTCGATTTATAATTTATGTGTACCATCTTGGTCATTTAACAGTGATTAATACAATCCAATAGGTGGTGCAGGGGGTCACTTAGGAGAGGGTAGTAGCACTGCAACTTCCGTTGGGGATGTTTCTCTTCTTTCCCATGCTGAGTCAGTCAAAGCATAAGTGGTGGCGATCGGGGAGTTGTTGGATGCTGCAAAAATTAGAGTGTTCGCAATAGAGGCTCGGGAAGAGGCTGTTGATGCTCGTGTTGCAGGTCTAGCCGATTCGTGGATTCAATTGGAGAGGTTGACCCAAGGCATGTTGACCAAGGGTTTTGATGACCTGGACGACATCTGGTTGGATATGGTGATGGCTCAAGAGAGGGTGCATTACCCGACTTTACACAGGATGGCACTTGCGGTTGCAGTTGTTGCTCCTATACTAGCATCAAGTGCTTCTGTGGGTCCCGAGGACCCACCAGGTGGGGCTCAACCCTATATATTTTGTATGGTTAGGGACCTGTTCTATATACTGGGACTCATATATTTTTTGATGTATATTTTTTGCGTCTCTTATTATGTGTCTATTTTTATTATTTGTTTTATGTTTTCATATCTTTATGATGGATTTTATGTACCTATTATGGATATTTATGCTTTTATGCCTTTGATTTTCTATGGCAGATGGTTTATACGAGATGCATTCCAGTCTAAGATATGGTTAGCTATGCGATTGATTTTTTGATTTTGATTTCTTGGTATATGTGTAAATGTAATGTGATAACAGTGATGACTCAACCATCGTGCATGCAAGTATTTTAGGTTTTAACCCTGAATAGAAATTATCTACACACAAATCTTATAATAGAAAATAAACAATAGAGAGAGCATAAAACATAAAAAACAGATAAACACAATGATTTCCCTTGGATCCCAAATTGGGACGACCAACTTGATATTTCATTATATTCCTTTTAGTGCTACAACACATATATATACATGTTGTAGCATACAAAACCCCAATCCATTAAGCTTGGCTTAGAACATAACCATAGTTCCCTTGACCAGATCTACAAAAAATACTAGGGGCCAAAAACCATCATACCCCAAAACCCTTTGCAAAACCATGCACAATACCATGGGCGCGGACTGCCCACAGGAAATTAAGGACCAAAAAATTTTCGCCGAGGTGTTTCCCAATGACCCCCCCATTGCGCCCAGCGTAAAGGGGGGGCTATCGCCCCCCCGCACGTGCTTAGTCGTGGAAAGAATACAACACATACCCAACATTCTCGCACTTGTTGTTTTCTTTCCGCAGGGGGCTGTTGGGGTTCCCATGTTTTGGCCAGTTTGGCAAGACCAAAAGATGAGACAACATCAGAACCACTTTCAGACCTCAAGATCTAGCCCTCCTGGGTCCAGAGAGGGATCTCTCTAGTTTGAGCAAAGGTTTATATCTATGAGGCTCAAATGTTATGATTTTAGGCTAGTTATAAGCACGGGTTTGTTTGTTTAATTGTTTGTTTTGGTTGCTAGTTATCAGGAAAGAAAGGTTCAATGTAAGACCAAGATGAGAAAAGAGGGATAAGGCAGAGGTGAAATGTTCTAGGAAATATTCAAAACCATTGGGTAATGGAGTCAGGAAAGGATTTGCTTGCTACTCAATAGGCAGGCTTTCAATTAGGCTAGTCATTTGAAACTTAGGATCTTCAAGATGATTATGATGTGGAGAGTAAGAGGAGAAGAGGTAACATAGATTTCAGAGCACAAAGTTACATATCAGCAGGTCGTACAAGGATCCTAGTGGACAGGGCTAACACTAATCCCCAGTGTTCCCAAATCTTCTAACTGAATCTATAACGAGAAACATCTAAGAGCTGAGTTCATTTAATTCATACATCAGAGAGCAGGCAATAACATCCACTACACTGGTTAAACCAACTGAAATCATTCCTTAGATAATACAATCAGAAGAGAAACATAAATGGAAAGGAGAGCAGAAACATAGGGTACCTAACAAGGGTAAATCCTATGCCAATATTCTGATGCAAGCTAGTAGAAACGAAATGAAATGAACTGAATGTAAACACAGAGATAGGAAAACATCACTGCTGCTTCAGATCAAGATCCAAAGAAATGTGCTTGTCATATTAAATAACAACACCAATCAAGTACAACATGCCAATGGCTAAATACTCAGTCTGAAAACATATCCTTCAACCTATCTTAAAACCTTTACACAAAGACTGTGTCTCAAAAGAAACTACTTGCAGTTCTCTGATAACTGATCAACAACCATTACAATGAGTTCTTCATGAATTTATAGCTCCGGAGGAGCAGAGGAGGTAGGTGGAGAACTAAATGCAGTATTAAACTTCTGAAAAGAAAGAGGGCCTAAGCCCATTTTGTGTAAATCCTGCGCATTAATCTCTGGTGTTCTTTGGGTGAATGAATGATATTATTCAGACTGCAGATTACTCTGATATGACTCCAATGTGTTCTGACTGCAGTACTGTGTGGTGCTATTGGTGAATAAACAATAGGTAAAGAAATGTTAAAGAAATCTGCCATACTGATGAAGTAAATGCCCTGATAGTACTGGGGCTGTTTCGGGGTAGGAAATCTCTCCAGAACACGGCATAAATTAATACTGTATGGGAACTTTGTCCTTCATGGAGGGAAAAAAAATTTGCTGCTATAAAAACCCCTGATATGCATTGATTTTTGTGTGCTGTACCTTTGCATGATCTGTGGAATTATTGATATGATGCTTTTCCTCTAAATTGTTGTATTAAAACTCAAAACACTCAATGCCGAATGCTGAAATCCTTGATCATAAACTGGTTTTCCTCCACGGCTTCATAAATGTCTCGATTCTGCAAGATCTGGGTTTTAATGGCACGGGATGGAGTCTGCAAAGTTTTGAACTTCGTCCTTCGATGGAATTTATACTGCTTCCACCTTTCTTAACATTTCCCTGCAATACCAGCTTCAGTTTTAATTCTGCCTTCTCAATGTGCCGCTTACAATGATTCCCATGAATCATGGCGGCTTTCCGCCTTTCTGGAAACCCTGCACAATACGAAAACATGTTAAGAAAACAATGGGGGTGGTGGACGCAACGGGATAGCTAGACTGACTACACAGACTGGGCAGATGGCGAAAACATCGTGGAAGACCCATAGTGTGGTGAAAACAACACAGATTACAGTCGGGAGGTGGCGTGGAGGAAAAATGAATGAAAACCTTAATAAACCCGACCTATGAACAAATATACGAAACTAGAGGGAGACCGTACGGTGGACACGTGGAGGTGACGTGGCAGAACTAGTTGACAGTGGAATAGTCAACAGTGGGGAGAAAACCAATCTGGACCGTCAGATCTTAAAGGAGATCGACGGTGGGAAACACGGCGGAGGACGACGAACAGTGGGCCTGGGGTACGGTGGCCGTGGGTTAAATCACAAGCATCTCAGTCGAGCGACAGTCATTAGATGGGCTGCTCTAGATCCAACGTCTCCCAACAATATCGCGCGACATCTCAAGTCGAAAGTTAATGCACGATGGAGGACGGTTTCGGGGCCGTACGCGAGGACACGCGGCGGAAGGTGTATGGAATCACTGGGAAATGAGGAAAAACCACCCGACCCGCATTAGCGGTGCGATGAAAACTGGGTTGTTTTTGAATAGTGCGCGCGGGCGAGGTCTATAGGCGGGTAAAATCTGAACCGTTAGATCTGCGGGGAATGGACGGTCAATATGCAAGGATCGGTGATGGATGGTTTTAACGGTGGTTGCTGTGGGGGTGGCGATCGTCGTCCGTCCTGCTCAGATCAACGGTTATAACTACTCCCGATAACCCGCTGAGATAAACGCCTTTGTGGACTAGCGGGTGGTTCCAACGCTATGATCACGTGGAGGAAAAGGGTGCGGGGGCTAGCAGGAAAAGGGATAGGCCTAATATAAAGTTAAAAGTGGATTTTTAACCCTTTTTAATGTAATTCGAGGCCAAACAAAGGTAACGATAGAGAGAATGAGGGTTTATAAAACTAAACCAAGGGTGTATGTGTGGCCTAACAGGGGCATAGGAATGATTTAGAAGGTTTAGGGGGGGAAATTGGGGGGTAAGAAAAGGGGAACCTTGACATAGGGAAAAAAGGATGAAAGGGATATTTTGGAGGAGTAAAAGGGGAGTAATGAAGGCCTTTAGGAGCACAAATTCTTGTAATTAGAGGGTCTTTAGAATGGAGACCAGCAAAGGGGATCATCAAAAGCAAAGGCCCAGGAGACTTCAAGGATGATGTGTCTCAGGGGAGATGCATTCATTGAAGGCTCAGAAACAATTTAGCCCCCTACTTTTCCTTTCAAAATTTACGCGGGGGCTAACAGGGGCCACAGGAGAGCTTAGTAATTGGTCCAATTCTTCAACACCCATAGTTTCTCTACACCAAGAGAACTTCTGAGTGCTCACAGACTCCATTACTGCATCCGTAACATTCTTCAAAGTGTCCACCTTTACCAGCAACACCCTTTTAGCCTCAACCATATCTCTAACAAAGTGATATTGGACATCAATGTGCTTTGTCTTTGAATGATAAGTAGGGTTCTTAGCCAAGAAAATTGCACTTTGGCTATCACAGTCTATCCTTATAGCTTGTTGTATCGACCCCATACTTGAACACAATCTCTGCAACCAAATTTCCTCCTTGCTTGCATGAGTGGCTGCTATGTATTTTGCCTCTGTAGTTGAAAGAGCCACTACAGACTCTCTTTTACTCATCAAACTGACTGCGCCTCCAAATAGGCTAAACACATACCCACTTGTAGATCTTCTTTGGTCCAGATCTCTAGCCCAATCTGCATCAACAAAACCACGAATGTCCAACATTCTTTCCAATCCTGGTCTTCCCTGGTAGCACAAGCCATAATCACTAGTGCCAAATGTCTGGCTTAGCTTCAGCATTTAATCGATACTCCCTTCCCACCCAGGTTTGACATAAACCTGATCAATACTCCCACTGCATGTGCAATGTCTGGTCTAGTACAGACCATTGCATACATCAAGCTACCCACTACACTTGCATATGGAGCATGGGACATATCCTCCTCTTCTTCTTGTGTCTTAGGACACTGTTCAGCAGACAGCTTTACACCTACAGGAATAGCAACATTTACTGGTTTACTATCCTGCATATTTAATCTCTACAATATAGTCTCAACATACTTCCTCTGGTTTAACCAAAGCATCCTCTTTTCCCAATCTCTCTTAATTTTCATGCCCAAAATATAGTTTGCAGCACCAAGATCCTTCATGTCGAATTTGGAGAACAGTTGGGTCTTCAAATATTGGATAATTTCTTTGTCATTTTCAATCAACAACATATCATCCACATACAAGACCAAATAAATAACATGATCACCAATTAATTTAAAATAAACACAGTGATCCTCCTTGCTTTTGATGAAGCCAAGTCCCCGTATATAGGTATCAAATTTCGGATACCACATCCCTGGTGATTGTTTTAACCCATACAGAGACTTCTTCAACCTACATACCAGTTCTTTCTTACCCTTCACCATAAAGCCTTCAGGTTGCTTCATGTATATCTCCTCTTCTAGATCCCCGTGAACAAATGTTGTCTTCACATCCATCTGTTTTATCTCAAAATCAAATGCAGCAGCAACAAATAAAAGTAATCTAATAGAAGTAACTTTGGCAACAGGAGAAAAAATATCACCAAAATCAATTCCCGACACCTGGGAATAACCTTTTGCTACCAACCGAGCTTTGTATTTCTTCACCTTGCCTTCTACATTCATCTTCTTCTTAAACACCCATTTGCTCTCGATGGGCTTCCTTCCAGCCGACAACTCCACCAGATCCCATGCCTCATTTTTGTGCAAGGATTCCATTTCATCAACCATGGCCTCCTTCTAGAGTTTTCCATCCTCTGAATCTACTGCCTCCCTAACATTTCTGGGATCATCATTAGTTATATTTAAGGCAAAACCTAAACAAAAAGAAGATGGACTATACCTTTCTAGTTGCCTTGTTTCCCGAATTGATCTTCTTATAGCTGGAGTTTGTGGCTCTTCATCTTCTGAGTCTTCTTTTATTGTAAAGTCTGATTCATCCTCCTTTAGCTCAACCTATATCTTCTCAAGTTCCTTTGGTAGGACTTCATGTTTAACAACATCTTTCACCTCTCTAAACACCACATCTCGACTGTACACAACCTTCCTTGTTTCTGGGTTCCAAAGCTTGTAACCCTTTAAACCATCCTTATACCCAATAAAGATGCACCTTTCAGATGTATTATCCAACTTGGTCCTTTTCTCCTTTGGAACATGTACATATGCATCACATCCAAATACCCTTAGATGTGAAAGAGAGGGTTTCTTACCAGTCCATACCTCATGTGGAGTCTTATCCTCCAACACTGATGAAGGTGATCTCTTAACCAAATAGCATGTAGTCTCCACTGCCTCTGCCCAGAATTCTTGTCCTAACCCGGTACCATTGAACATGCTTCTTGCCTTTTCCATCAGTGTTCTGTTCATTCTTTCTGCAACTGCGTTTTGCTGAGGTGTGTATGGAGTAGTCTTCTGCCGTGCTATACCACACTTCTTACAGAACTCTTCAAATTCCTTCTTGCAGAACTCCCCACCATTATCTGTCCTCAGTTCCTTTATCTTCTTCTATGTCTGGTTTTCCACTAAAGCCTTAAATTCTTTAAATCTATCAAAAGCTTCAGATTTCTTCCTCAAGAAATATATCCATGTATTCCTTGAGAAGTCATCTATGAATGAAACATAGTACACAGACTTTACTAGTGATGGAACTGACACAGGTCCAAACACATCACTGTGCACAAGTTCTAATATCTTGTTCGCCCTCTTAGCACCAGAAGGAAAAATCACCCCATTCTGCTTCCCGTATACAAAATGTTCACAGAAATCAAAATCTAGAGAGAAATTAGACATACCTTCTACCATACCATTTCTGTGCAGTATCCAAAAGCCCTTCTTTCCAATATGTCCAAGCCTTTGATGCTATAGCATGGTCTTTTCTCTAGAGACGGTTAGGCTTTCCGCTCCACTTTCAGGAACCACAGAACTATTACATCCATCAATAACAGTGCTACCTTGTAGCTTGTACAGAGTTCCAATCTGAACTCCCCGCATTAATACCAGTGCTCCCTGAAACATCTTGCAGGCATCTTTCTCGAACACTGTTTTTACACCTGCATCATCCATCTTTCTTACATATATCAAATTTCTGGCCAATGCAGGAATATGCAGAACACCAGGAAGTGTTCTAATCCTTCCACCTTGCAGCTTCAGCTTGACCTTTCCATGTCCGATGATTCTGGCCTTCCTATCATCCCCTAGGAAGACATCACCACCATCATATTTCTCATACTCGCAGAACCACTCCCTATGGGGAGTGAAGTGAAAGGATGCACCTGAGTCAATCAACCATGACTCATGATCTACATGTGTATTTGAAAAAGAAGCCAAATACACATCCCCACCTTCATCCGAGGTGGTTTTTGCCTCTGTAGAAGGAGCATCATCAGATCCCTTTCCTTTCTCAGGAGCTTTAGATTTGTAGTCCTTTTTGTAGTGCCCTTCCTTTCTGCATTTCCAGCACACCTTTACAAACTTTCCAAGAGATTTAGATCTCCCTCTAAATTTAGATATCCCACTCAAAACTTTATTCGTGTTTCTGTTTTGGGACCTTCCTTGTACAGATAAGGCAACTCCATTCTAGCCCTCCATATTTCTCTGTTTCATTTTCTCCGACAACAAGGCTGAGACAATGTCATCAAAATTCAAGGTAGTTGTATTTCTACCTATTGCAATAACTAGACTGTCCCACAAATCTGGTAGAGAACACAACAAACTGATGCACTTATCTTCATCTGATATTTTAATATCAACAAATGACAACTGACTTACCACAGTATTGAAGGCATTCAGATGCTCTTTCACCGAGTCTCCATCCTTCATCCTCAGGTTATACAGCTTTTTCCGTAGGAACAACTTGTTCACTAGAGACTTAGATTGGTACAAAGTCCCAAGTTTTTCCCACAAATTCTTCGCCGTAGCTTCCCCAGATACATTCAACAATACTGAATCTGAGACACACAACCGTATTGTGCTCTTAGCCTTCTGATCCAGTTTCTTCCAGTCTTCATTTGACATTTCCGTTGGTTTAGTACCTGGATCTACCGCGATCCATTGATCTTTATCCACCAGAAGATCCTCCATCTTGAGCTTCCACAACTCAAAACTCTAACCATTAAATTTCTCGATCTCTATCTTCCCGCCACTCACCATCTTCTTTTCTCGCAAGAATCAATCCCGCAGATCTCCCACTGAATAGGGTCTACCTCAGGCCCGAGAAAAAAACCCTCAGTAGCAAAGGCGTCCCCTTGAAGCCGAAACAACTCTGATACCAAATGTAGGTTTTAACCCTGAACAAAAATTATCTACACATGAATCTTATAACAGAAAATAAACAATAGTGAGAGCATAAAACCTAAAAAACAAATAAACAAAGAGATTTTCCCCTGGATCCCAAATCGGGACGACCAAATTTATATTTCATTATATTCCTTTTAGTGTTACAACACATATATATACATGTCGTAGCATACAAACCCCCAATCCATTAACCCTGGATTAGAACATAATCGTAGTTCCCTTGACCGAATCTACAAAAAATACTAGGGGTCGAAAACCAGCATACCCCAAAACCATGCACAAAACCATGCACAAAACCATGGGCGTGGACCGCCCATTGGAAATTTAGGACCAAAAAATTTTCACCGGGGCGTTGCCTGTGACCCCGCCCCCGTTGCGCCCTGCGCAAAGGGGGTGCTATCGCCCCCCCGCACGTGCTTAGTCGTGGAAAGGATATAACATATACCCAACAATTATTTCCTAAATAGGTGTGAATCTCATACTTAAAAAGCTTGGTTTAATTGGGATACCACTAACTAGGAATCAAGAAAAACATGTAGATGAGAATGCCCTGTTTGGAGGTGTTAGGGTCCTATAAATTTTTATAGGGTCACTTGATTATAGCTGATGATTATTATATTTCATATGTTGCAAATAATATTCAATATTGTAAATTATTTCAAAAAAAGGGCAAAACCTTAAGAAAAATAAAAAAAATATGCTTACAAGATGAAAAGCAGCATTAGAGGATAATTAAGTATGCTTAGATTAAATTAATCACTTCATTTAAATGTGATTAAATAAATTTTAATAAGGCTTTGGCCCTATAGTTTTATTTTATTATAAATTTGAAAGCGACAAAAGGATTTTGTCGTATCTGGTTAAGTGGTGCGCTCCAATCAACAACTCGACTATCACCCGCTCAGATCTACGGCCAATAGAGTTTTTCAGACCCCCCTTGCCATCCTACATTTATTGGCATGGGATGGTTCCAAAAATTATTTTCCTCCCCGCCGATCCCACGCAACGTGTCACCCCCGCATCATTTCGTACCCCCCCTTACAATACCACAAACTACTTTGACCCCCCTCCAAAAATCACTCCCATTTACCATTCCATTCCTGCCCCTTCCTTCCGCTCTCACACGTCAACTATTTTTTCCAACCATGTGCCTCCACATCATCCCCCACCTCCATTTCACCTTCTGCCTCCACGTCATATGTTTGTTTCATGGTCAATTAAAACTATGTTTTTTCCCTATACATCACAGTAATTTCAATCCTGATTTAAAAACAACAGAGAACGAATTTTCAAAAACTAAAAGAGGTTTTTGTTGATAACATCCTCATATACAAAAATCTCCATCAGTTTTCTAACAACAATTATGGTTTGAGAGATTCAGAGATATATTTGCAGGCATATTTTCCCAAGTTTTCTTGTTTTTAGTCACAGTTTGCAAATACGATTTTTGAACAGATAAAAATGAATTTTCGAAACCTGAAAGAGGTTTTTGTTTCAAAAATGTTTATGGAAAATAAATATCTTCTTTTTTACATATACATTATTGTTTGGGAAATACGAAATAATCTTTGAAGGCACATTTTCCAGAAATGTCATGTTTAGTCATATTTTTGAAGAGCAGATTGTGGCCTATAAAAGATGATTCTTGAGAAAATGGAGGATATTTATGTTCCTAATATTCCAAAATAAAAAATCCTATCTCACTTTTTATACAGGTAATACATAATGATAGACATATTCACATCTTCACAACCTATTTTTCTGATTGTGCAAAGTCTTGTTTTAGACATGTTTTTGCAGAGAATATTGTTAACAACTGGAGCAAAATTTTGGGAAACTCAGAGAGGTTTATCTCAAAAAAATATTCCTCTACAATAATATCTTTCATGTTTGACATAGCTATCTCATATTGAGATATTCAAATGGAAAACTTGTCCCTATTTTTCAAAAATTCAGGATGAAAAAACTCAAAGACAGTTAGTGAGTTGGAGGCCACCTCATCAAATAAGAATTGCTATCAAATTCGAATTTCTCTTATGTTTCATCAGAAATCCACAAAGATAGTGCCAATTAGATTCATTAGTTTTGAATTTCCTATATATTATTTCTATTTGTGTAACACAATTAAAGACATTTGTAATAAATTTTGATATTTTTTCAAGATATTTTAGTTTAGAAATTGTATAAATACTTCATCATTTGAAGTAATTGATGTTGGGATTTGTAATGAGGAAGACTACCATTCATTGTAAATTTTTTCACTGAGTTCAAGTGAACTCATCAGTAATACAAGGACATTCTTCACGGGATTCATGTGGTGTATGAATTGGTGATTTTTTTCTCTCGTTCATGCGTTAATTCATTGTTTTATTTCACTGTTATTTCTTAAAAGATTAATTACATAACAGAAACTGTGATGAATATGATTTGTTATAAAGAGCACCCTATTCTGGCTGTGTGTAATTTATATGTTTTATGCTGAAGTCAAATTAAGGAATTCTTAACTTCTCCTTAGTTTCTACAAAACCTTTCATTTCTTTTGTTTCATGTCATTTAAATTCTCAAAAGATCCAAATAGTGCAACCTAGCTTGCCCTATTAAACTCCTTTAAAGTTTGATGCAAATCCAGTTAGCTCTTCTGACTCCATTTCCCAATGGCCTTCCCTTGTTGTTCCAGCCAAAAAAATTCAAAAACCAAACTTTGAGCCCATTAACTAGCCTAAAATTCAAATAAAACATACCTAAATTTTATAGAGAGATCCTTCTCTGAGTTTAGAAGGGCTAGCTTCTAGAATTAAAAGTGGTTTTGATGCTACCTCTGAGTTTTTTTCTTCAACCTTGAAATTACAGAGTGCTAACATAGTGGCGACCATAATGGGGAAAAACATTTTATCTTCCTCAAAAAAGTGTATCAGTTCCATATCTTATTATTGATGGTGGATAGTGATCAGACACAAGAAGGTTGAATTATTCACCTGGCGGCTCCATGTTCAAAGTATCCAGAGCTTCAAAGTTTTTAGTGTGACTCCATTGTTAGAGAATCTAGGTTTTAGATCATTCATGGTGACTCCATTACACGTTGATTAGATTTATTTCTCAACAAGATGACAGGGTATGTGGAAAATCCTCTATCTTGTGAACTTTTAAAAGAATTCAGGGATAAGTTAGCAGAGTTTCAAACTGATGAAGATTTTTTAACGACCATATTTCATTGTTTGAAATTAAGAAAATGTTATCCTAAAAGTAAAATTTGTTTTCTTGAGTTAGTTGTTGAAAGACTCAAGAAGGGTATTGAACTTTTCGATTTTCAGATTCAATAATTTCCAAGACCCTAAACAATTCCTAGAAAATCTTCTTTCTCCAAAACAAGAGGAGATTGTACTTCCTTTTGATTTTCATATTGATGAGAAATATGTTTTGAAGTACAAGACTAAAATTGAAGAGTTAGAATCAGGGTTTAACCTTGAGGATACAGCTCATGAAATCATCCATGATTGACTGGTCATTGAAGGCCTGAAAGCTAAGATAATAAATCATGTTTTTATTAATCCTATAGAAGACTACATGGAGGTTCTTTTCAGCTTAGGTGTCCATCCATGTTTTCATTATAAGGACCAGATCCATCATTAGTTTCCATTACATGTTACAACTTTAATTTTGTGGAAAAATAGTCAAGTTGTCCTTTTTATTATGCTAACAAGCAGTCATCCATGTTTCAGTAGCTACTTAAGTGGCTTCATTGGAATTTTTGTATTACTTGATTCAGCATAATTTTTAGTAGTATAGGGTAGGTATCAGTGTGCAAATAAGCTCAGTGCTTTGAGAATTTTTCCAAGAATTATTTGGAGTTTCAGTTTTAGATCACATTTCAGGTTTCAGTTCAGTGTGTTTCAGATTTCAGTTTGCAGAAAGGTTTTGATTACTGTTTCATATTTTGAGTCATAGATATTTTGCAGCAGATCATTTTGCAGGCTTAGGATCAGCCCAATGGATCAGACTACTAGTTTACGGTGTTCTTGGCACCTCACAGGGAGAGTGCCATCCCTAGTTGGAGCCTATGTTAGGGTCCTATAAATTTTTATAGGGTCACTTGATTATAGCTTATGATTATTATATTTCCGATGTTGCAAATAATACTCCATATTGTAAAGTATTTCCAAAAGAAAGTTCAAAACCTTGAGAAAAATTAAAAAATATGCTTGCATGTCGAAATGTAGCATTAGAGGATAATTAAGTGTGTTTAGATTAAATTAATAACATAATTTAAATGTGATTAAATAAGGCTTTGTCTCTTGTTCATTTTCTTCCTCCTCTTCACAATCTATGTAAAATAATTTCTTCTCAACACACTTATGACCTTTAGTGTATTTGCTATCACAACTGTAGCAAAGCCCTTTTTCTCTTTTCTTCCAATTTTTGTGGTATAAACCTTTTAGGTTGTGGAAGTATAGGAGTAGCAACACTTACATCTTTATATATGTGAGTGGTAGGCTTCCTTGTAGCCATAATTTTACATTCAATTTTTCTTGCCAACCTAAATGTCTTCTCCAGTGAGTCAGGTTCCCAAATACGAACCTCATGTTGGATGTTATCCTTTAACGTCCCTATGAAGACATCAATCCTATGTTCCTCTGGAATATAATCTACCCTTATATTCAATTTTTGGAAGTCCTCAATGTGCTCCACCACTGAACCCTTTTGTTTGAGATTTATCAATTGGATAAAGAAGGTGTTTCTCTTTGTATCCTCATAATGTGCTATCATTTCCTCACTACAAATTGACCAAGTGACAATTTTTTTACAGGAGAAAATCCATCGATACCATACAAATGTATTTTGTTCTAAATATAAAGTTTCAAGGCATATCTTTTGTGTGTTTTTCACATTATTGAGATCAAAATATTACTCCATCTGTAGTATCCATGTTATGGGATCCTTGCCATAAAAATTCCTCATATCGATCTTTGGAATATGGTGGGTATTAAATCCAACATTAGATTTTATGAAATCATGATTAACATATATTTTTTTCTCATCGTGAGTTTCCTCTATTATCTTTTTACCATTAGGAATCATTTCTTGTATCAACTTTTTCAAACCTTCCTTCAATCCTTCCATGTCTTGTTTTAGATAATTCTTCATATCTTCCATGTGCTCTTTCATTTTTTCTTCCCTGTCTTCTATTCCATTCTTAAAACCATCCATATTAGCTTCCACGTCTTTCTTCAAAACTTCCATTTCATTTTCTATTGCTTTTTGCGAGAGCAAAATTTGTTGCACTTGCTCTTGTAATTTTGATATATCATGTTGAACTTATTGCTCTTCATGAGTCATAGTAGAGCCTTATGAGGGCATAATGGGTATTGAATTATTTTTAGGGGGAATTTTAGAACCCAATACTGATATATAATCTTCAATATGCCCTTGGAATCACTTCAAACTGATTTTTCAAACAAGACTTCTGCAATTCGAAAAAAAATACACACCTTTTTCTTGTTTTTGAGGAGCTTGATATTGAAACTAAATTATCTCTGTGATTTCATACCTTCAATGTCTGGAATTTGGTCCTGTAGTAACCCTCTAAATCTTCTTCCAAATTCCACAAGTCTGACCTGATTTGGATTCTTCAAGACAAAGTTATTCCCATTCTCCCACAATGACATAATTATGGACTGGTTCAGTAGAGCGAAATTGTACGATGTGCCATGTGTCACTGTTTCCTCCTTAGGCTCTAAAATTGATACAAAGGAAACTAAAGTCCGTGTAATTTTAGTCAATTTTTACATAATTCCAATCCAATGCTCAGAGAGAGTTTTATGATGATTTTGGATCCTGCAAAAGTCCTAACTTCCATAGATCATATCTCCGAAAATATTGCGAACCAAGATCTAAATTTTTTACAAAAAGTTCCTCAGGATGTCTTCACAAATGGGTTTTTTTGTTTAGCATATTAACCTTCGTAGAAAACAAGTTATAGCAAAAATTCCACAATGACATGTTTGACGCAGCAAAACCTTAGAATCCAAAGCTATGATACCAAATGTTATTAAACCAACTGAAAAAATAGAATAAAAGAGAGATCAACGCCTTATAAATCAGCCACTTCGAGGGGGAAACCTCCTTTACATTACATAAATGAAAAATTATTCGATGATACAAATGATAAAACCTCCTTTCTATATATAGGAGTCCATGGGGTCACAATATAATCCTAGCCAACCTAACAATAATAATGTAAGGGCACAATAATAACTATAGTGGCTTTTTATGGGGCACAATAATAAAAATATGGGGGCTATAGGGATACAACATGATGCAGGAGAGTTAGGCTCAAGAAATTCTTTGTATTTTAGTAGACATAGGAGGTTTTTGTTTTAAAGGAATTTAGTTTCCTATGTAACAAGTTAATATAATTATTAATACTTTGAGTGATTTTAATGAGAGATATTTTATAATAGGATTTAATTGGTGAGGCATTTGTAAAAGTTCTCGAATGTTAGAGAACATGAGAGAATTAGGATAGTTGATATTCCATAGGGAATGAGAGATTTGAGAATTAATTGTAAATCCTAAATTAGAATTGGTTTCATGAATATGGGGATTTATCAGAATCCTTAGGGATAATAGACGATATTTAGGATTTGTTTGAGAATATAGTGGATCTAAACCAAAATTGGTTTTAAATCCAATTCTATAAATAGAGAGGGAGATTCAGGATCAGGAAGGTATAGCTTGGATTGTAAGCCTACGAGAAGTAGGAAGAAAAAGGCCACTGATTGAAAATTAGGCCAGAAGAGAATTCCTATGTAAATAGTGATTGTTAATACAGTGAACGGATTCATATTCCTAATTCATATGTTGCGTAAGTGTGCATTGAGAAATTCAATCTTGAATTTGTGTGATAAATCAGAGTTTGGCACAGTATATACGTGTGCAGGTGAAATTGGGTAGAATCGAATGAATTTCTATCATTATTTATGCAAGCTACAATTTATTTGATTTCATGAAACTGTGTGTTTTAAGAGGTTGCACATTCTATTTATAGTTGAATTCTGGGTGGATTACATATGTCGAAGACTGGTCATTGATCACTTAATGGATTGATGCCCATGAAATTGTTAAACGTGACCCTGAAATTTATGTTCAATTCCAACAGTGTAGAGGCGAGAAAAAAAAACTCGGTAATTTTATTTTGAATTCATGAATAAATTGGCTTCTCAGAGCAATTGAAAAACCACAATTCTCAAATTATGGAGTGTGTTGTGGTGAAGACAAAGTATACTGTGCGTATGAAACACCTGGTTTAAATATGCTTAAAGGAGAATTAATGGCAGAATAGCTTAGGAGTAATCTCTGTTTGTTGAGATCACATTTGTGTGTTCACTTGGAAATTCTGAATCTGATTTGCATCATCAACAGGCTTTATAATTATAAAGTGACAGATTTAATTTGAGATCGATTGTTATGATAAATCATGACTGGATTGATTTCTTACTTCCAGAATTATGCGTTGAAGAATTTCAAGTCAAAGGGAGAACAGAACCAAATGCGGTATCACAAACCACTTAGAGGTATTTGCATACATAAAGGTAGTAAATGGTATTTTATAAATTTGTGCAATTAATCTCCAGAAACGATGCGTGGCTATATAAAACTGCCTATTTCACATAGCTTCAAAACCTTTAACTTTCGTGCTATTTGAAATGTGATTATCGTTAGATCGATGGATGTGCAGTGATCGATGGTAAAGATGAAATAGGTACGTTTGAAATAGCTGTGGTTCCCAACATACATATGTTGACCACTTTGGGTTTTTAACCATAGTAAATTCGTAAATATGAATTTCCATAAAGTGGATATTTTCATATTGTTGTAAACGTGAAGTATGAAGAGGATGTAATATCCCAAAACAGGGATTCAGCAAGACATGAGTTGTATAACAATATTGTGATGATTAATAAGCTTAAAATAAGTTCAATAGACAAATATACATCATTTTGAAGTACAAAAACAACTTATATTCTGATCTATGATCCAAAAGATGGGGAAAATAGTGCTTTATGCCCTAAAAAGGTTAATTTCAGATATGTGCATAAAAACAAGGGTAATTGATGGTGGGATCTAGTATATTAGGTCATGAGGGACTTACATACCAAATTTGAGCTAAAACAAATGACTCTAGCTATGTTAAATAGATCTCCCACTCCCGATACAGCTTAAAAACACCCAATCCCCATGACTTGTGGTATGCAAAAATTACTGAAGCTTATGCAGTGTGATTTTCTGAAGGTTCTAGATTCAATATGGTACAAAAATTATTAAATAATATTCATAGTGTTTCTCATACAGTATAAAAGGAAGAATGAAGACTTTTATGAGAAAAACCCTCTAAAAGAGGTGTTGCAACAATTGTATTTCACTGTAAAACCTTGACAGTGTTATTTTCTAAAGCATACTGAATACTGAATGTGTTCAAGAGCTAATCTAACAACTTGACCTACTTCACACAAATGGATCTCATACTGTAACCTGTAACTGATGCCCTTGGCCTGTAGCACAACAGATCAGCGTATAACAAATTCACATAATCAAATTAGCCAATTGTTCTCTCGTCCCTGTAGAACGTCAAGAATGACTAATTTAAATAATGCTAAATTGTTCATAGTTGGTTCTGCACTATACACATCTCACAACAAATGTCACATAATATATATCTAACAAGCAGCTTTAATTTCTCTAGCAGTATAGCACCTTTCTTCCGAACATTTCTAGCAATTGCAGCCTCCGTCTTCCTCAAATAAATTTGCAGCTTCCATCAAACACAAGGCAAGAAATATATCTACCCTCTTATTACATATATTTGACCAACAACGCAGTTGGGTCAACTCAGATGATACCCAAATACATGTTCCTGATGAATGAATTGCCCGTAAATGTGTAATAAACCCGCTAACAATAACGATGCCAGCAAATTTGAAATTGAAAAACGATTGCGCTGCATGTGATAATATCGGTTGATGTTGTGGCCGTCATTCACGATTAAATTGAACGCTTCGCCGTTGATTTTCTTTGCTGTTCATTGTTGACTATTGGGACATCTGAAACTACCCTGCCTTTGCTTTCAAACAGATAACGAAATAACAGGGTCTCGGCTTGCTTGATCACAAAATAATATTTCTGCCATACGAACCTGTATTCCTTTTACATCGACATTATCAATACAAATGCAATATTGATGCCATGAGTTTGACGTTTGCTATTCCACCTGAATATTTGTTACCACTTGTCGGTTCTGTCAATGGAAGCGGTCCATCAGATATCAATGGATAGATATAGATGGAGTAGATAAAACAGGTTACAGGTGGTTTCTGCAATTAAACCTAGATTTATATAGATGGATCTTAGAGAAGACGAGTAGGTAGGTTGGCTACATAAATTTGGCATTTGTATAAGTGGAGAGTACATAAAACAGATTACTGGTGGATCGTAGGTTGGCTACATAAACACAGCTTCTGCCTTTGAAATTAAACGCAGCTCCAGCTTCTTCCTTGATCAACGTAAGGGCCAACTCAACGCGGCGTTTGTTTCTATGTGTGTCCAAACTCAACGCAGAGTCCTTTTTCTGCGTGTGCTACCTCACAACAAACCAGCTTGTAGATTTTTGCCCAGAATCCACACAAATGCCACTATCTCTAATCACAAAACGCTGTCACAATTTCATCCCGGCGCTGGCTACCTGCAATGTCAAATACGTACACAATACATACAAAAATTCACACAGTAATCTACCCACAAATCCTATTCCTATAGAATCAATTCTCACAATTTTCTCCTCATCTTTCTGAGCACTCCCGTGAGGGATTAAGCTCAGCTAGGCTCTGATACCATATTAGAAAATTATGAGAGAACAGAAACGCACAGGAATAACACACAAATAATTAATTTCTATATTAAATCACACTAATACATTATAATATTTATAGTGCTGCTGAGATCCAACTAATTCCACTCTTGGAGGGAGTAGTTGAGTGAATCTCTCAACATCCTCCAACACACCAAATCAATCCCTAAACTGTAGTATGCATCATAAATGAGGCATTATCTCAATAGTATATTATGTCATGAGGGACTTACATACCAAATTTGAGCTAAAACAAATGACTCTAGCTATGTTAAACAGATCTCCCACTCTCGATACAGCTTAAAAACACCCAATCCCCATGACTTGTGGTATGCAAAAATTACTGAAGCTTATGCAGTGTGATTTTCTGAAGGTGCTAGATTCAATATGGTATAAAAATTATTAAATAATATTCATAGTGTTTCTCATACAGTATAAAAGGAAGAATGAAGACTTTTATGAGAAAAACCCTCTAAAAGAGGTGTTGCAACAATTGTATTTCACTGTAAAACCTTGACAGTGTTATTTTCTAAAGCATATAGCAGCTAGCAATTACATATTAGATCTAGAGAAAATATGTGTACAAAAATTTAGATCCATATCAGATCTGTACACTAGAAAGGCTCCTCTTTCAGATCCCCTTGGGGTTTTTAGAAAAACATGAATGTACAAGAGTAGATCTGAGATCTCATATCTGCAGAATGATTCAGAAATATTGAAGTGAATATATCAATAAAAAAATCAGATCTAAAACATACATGGATTGTATGGCCAATCCATGGATCACCATAGTGTAAGGAAGGCTCCTTAACACCAGAGATATCTCCTCCAAATAGTTGCCAAAACACCCTGCAACTTCTCACTTGCAAATAACGCAGTCTAGGGATAGAAACTGCATTTTAGGCTTGATGCAATGTTTGACCTGATGCCAAGATGTCGATCTAAAGCTCTAATGATCCAATACACTCTTCCAGGTGGTTAAAAGACACACTCACTGAGAAGAGGAACTAGATTTTCCTAGATCTGAATAGATCTAGCTTCCACTACTGCAGCTTGCAAAAACAATCAAACCCTCAACAGGATCTGAATTATGGTTGGAAGATGAAGCTTGGCCCAAAGCTTGATAGTGGACAAGAAATGCAAGGCTCCTCCAAGAGCTACTCAATGGAAGAGGTGGGATTCCCGATCAGGAACACCAAAGTGCTAAATAGCACTATTCTCTGCTAAAAAACAAAGAGTATAAGAAATGTCTAAACAGAAAATATCTTCTGAACTCATATGGTCATCAACAACCCACTCTTGCTGTCCTTCTCTTCCTTTTATAAGATGGAGTCCTTGTAAACCCTAAACCATCTCAAATGAATTAGCCCTGTTCACATGAACAGTCTCCAACTTGATCTATGTTGTTTATCTAGGAGGTTCAATGAATCTAGATAGCATTGTGATTTGGTCATGTTGACCTAGTCAAATAGTTCAATCCCCTTCACACATAAGGGTGTTTTAATGTAAATAGTCCAGATATGTCTTTGTTCACATGTGGCATTGATTTATTCATAGATTTAGGAGTTTTACATGTCCTCCTTTGTATTTTTATTCATCAACATGAAAAGAAAAGCAAAATTGAATATTCCTATTACCTGGGCTAATTTAGGAATATTAAAAGGAATAGCTTCCGCATATAAGTTGCCACGGTTGGGTTTATTATGGTTTATAACCATAGAATGTTTAAAAACAAAAGTTTTATTAAACTTGGGAAAGGAATTTCCTGCATACATATGTGATGTGCATTTTTACATAAGAGATTGTGGGTAAATGTAGCTCTGGCTGCGTCAAGTGGTATCAAAGCTGGAAAAGCTCTTTTGAAGGATAAAATATTGTTTTAGATTATACATAATGCATGTGTGATGGAAAAAATAAGAGGAGATCAGGTTTTGAATCTGATAAGCATCAAATACATAGAGTTGACGTGTAATAGGAATTTGCAGAAATACATGAGAACACTACATTCAAAGTACTAGCAATGGAAGAACAAGGTCATGTAGAGATCTTGAAGGTGAGATAATTTTAATCTAGTTTGAATATTGTGATTGTAGAATTTTGGCTGCAGACAAGATGAAGACAAAGGTTTTGATGATGATGGCAATGAACCTATCCAATTAGAGATTGGAAGAAAGAAGAAACGTGGCTGAGTGCAACATCTAAAGGAACAGCAGGTTCATGAGAGTGAACCAAAAGAATACCTAGGAAGATGTCAAGCTCAGAAAGGAAGCTTGATAGGGTATTGAGTAGCAAAAGGAGATTGCTACAAGAGAAGGCTATGTTGCAGATCACCATTTGAGCAAGGATGATCTCATGAGGAAGATGGTCATGGAGGATCAGAGAAGAGGTTCTAAATAATTCCACAAAGATAAGATAAGTGATGAGGATCGAGAGAGAGATATTGCATTGATGAAAGTACAACTGGAGATACTACAGGGATGGCTACAAGAGACAGGGAATGAATGCCAAAGACATGGATGGAGAATGAAGAAATGGGTTAGATGGAACCTATTACAAAATAAATGGAATGCTAAGCTAATGAACAATTTCAGAGAACTTCAACAGATACATACTTCTTTGTTGGAAAAAGAAAGAATCAAAGGAATTGAGTCACAATAAATAGAATCTGCTGGAAACCAGAAAGTACATTGTGAAATATTGGTGCTTGAAGAAAAAAAAGAGACTAAAATGTCTTGTGGTTTTAAAACTAATGATTTGTGTACGATTGCAGGTACAACACAGGATGATGAACAAACCTTAGAGTTTGTTAAGGAGAAGGAGTTGAATCTGAAATCTGTTTAGATTAATTTTTAGATAGGAAGATCTCAGAAAGAAAAGGAGACAAAAGGGTCTCATGAAAATATGTAGCAGAATATTGAGACAGAGGAAGAAGGGCCATCTGATGATTGGTCAACAACAAGTGAAGGTGTGAAAAACTATGTAAAGTTTCCAAGTTCTACCCCAATTGAAATTGTTGAGTTATATAGAAATTTATATCTTCAAATAAGAGAGTTGGAAAAGCAGAGGATCTATACTCAAGATGAATTGTTAAAATAGAAAAATAAAGAAATTTTCATGAATGAAATTCATGAAAAAGAGGGTAAGGATGTAATAATGATTCAACAAATCAAAGAATTTCATTATTGGGAACCAGAGCAAGGAGACATCCTTGAAACATATGATATGAAGGAGAGACTAGCCGATAGTCTCATGGAGAATTTAGATCAGCATACTGATGTGCTGACAAAGGAGTTAAATGAAAACTCAAATCAGCATACTGAGATGTTTCCAAAGGAGGAAGAGGCATTGAAACCTTGTATTTTTAATACTGATAAATATGCAGGAAAAGGAGGACAAAAAATGGAAAATGTCAGAGAATCTAATGAAAAGGAAACTATGTTAGCTGAAAACATAGTGAAGGATCATCATTCTAGCATGGTGATTGGCACAATGGAGATAACCTTGGAAACTGGGAAGGAAGACAGTTAATATTTTTTGAGTCCTAGAAGAGACGTAGAACTGGAAGAAGAAGATTTGGTGACTGGATCATCAAATGATACCATTGCGTATTGTGATTTTGAAATTAATAATTTGATTTTCTTTACAGGTGTTGCAGAAGGCAATCCATCCCTTGGAGTTGTCTTAAATGAATATGAATTGTTGCAGCAGAAAGAAACCATAAATTCCTTACTTAATAAGGACAACATCTACAAGGAAGGTGAGACAGTCATGTCTCATATGAAGCAACATGTTATTATTAATGACAAGGAGGAGTTGGCCTATCTATTTGGCCAAGAGAAGAGTGTAGGACAGACTTTTAGAACTATCATAGTGGTGGAAAATTAGAATTCTATTTTGATAAAGGGTGAAGATACAGTTTTTGAAGAATTTGAATTGATTTCCAGAATCAATCAAGGAGGTGAAGGACAATTACTGAAGGTTGTCAAGGAAGAAGAAGAAGAAGGATATGCTGAAACTGAATTGTAGCGTATTGAGGATATGTTTGAAATGAAACAAGTACAAAAGGAATGGTTGAAATGCTTGCTAGAAACTTTTGAACAAGAGAAAGGAATTGCAGACACTGAAGTGGAAATGCCTAAAGTTGTGGAGAAGAAAAGAGCATATACTAGTTTTCCAAAATTGATTATGCTTGCTAGAATACAAAGAAGGATGAATGAGTATATTGCTACGGTTAAATAATCAGAAGATAATATATTTTTTAAAACTAAAATTGCAAGTAGTGAGCAGAAGAACGATGTTGCAGAGGGAGATATCTTAAGAGATATTCAGGAAGTTTGGGAGGTAGCAACGGTATTTAGAGCAATATCTACCAGAGTATTTGCAGTAGAAATTGGAAGCAGCAAAAAATGGCAGAATGGTTACCAGTCGGAAGATAACCTGGACATAGAGATTGAAGGCATAAGAAGGTTGATGATGAAGATGTCTCAGAATAAGACAGCAGTAAGAAATCAAAGCAACAAAAGCAAGGAAAAGACAAGAACATATTGTGAAATCATAGCTAGTGGGAAGATGCAGAATAAAGTATGGAAGCCTGGAAAAGTGCAGCTGAAGAATGATACAGCTTATGGACAGCAACAAAATAGATTATGGGATCCAAGAGACAAAGGTTGGAAGCACATGATTAGGAGATCATGATTAATTTCTACTTTGGGAGTCTGATGCTAGAGTATTAGGCTCAGAAAATCCTTTGTATTTTAGTAGACATAGGGGGTTTTGTGTTTTAAAGGAAGTTGGTTTCCTATGTAACAAATTAATATAATTATTAATATTTTGAGTGATTTTAATGAGAGATATTTTAGAATATGATTTAATTGGTGGGGCATTTGTAAAATTTCTCGAATGTCAGAGAACATGAGAGAATTAGGATAGTTGAGATTCCATAGGAAATGAGAGATTTGACAATTAATTGTAAATCCTAAATTAGAATTGGTTTCATGAATATGGGGATTTATGAGAATCCTTAGGGATAATAGAGGATATTAGGATTTGTTTGAGAATATAGTGGATCTAAACCAAAATTGGTTTTAAATCCAATTCTATAAATAGAGAGGGAGATTTAGGATCAGGAGGGTAGAGCTTGGATTGTAAGCCTATGGGCAGTAGGAAGAAAAAGGCCACTGATTGAAAATTAGGCCAAAAGAGAATTCCTATGTAAATAGTGATTGTTAATATAGTGAACAGATTTAGATTCCTAATTCATATGTTGCGTAAGTGTGCATTGAGAAATTCAATCTTGAATTTGTGTGATAAATCAGAGTTTGGCACAGTATATACATGTGTAGGTGAAATTGGGTAGAACCAAATGAATTTCTATCATTATTTATGCAAGCTACAGTTTCTTTGATTTCATGAAACTGTGTGTTTTAAGAGGTTGCACATTCCATTTATAGTTTAATTCTTGGTGGATTACATATGTCGAAGACTGGTCATTGATCACTGAATGAATCAATGCCCATGAAATTGTTAAACGTGACCCTGCAATTTATGTTCAATTCGCACAGTGTAGAGGCGAGAAAAGAAAACTCCATAATTTTCTTTCGAATTCATGAATAAATTGGTCTCTCAGAGCAATTGAAAACCCACAATTCTCAAATTCCGGAGTGCAATGTGATGAAGACAGAGTATACTGTGCGTATGAAACACCTGGTTTAAATATGCTGAAAGGAGAATTAATGGAAAAATAGCTGAAGAGTAATATATGTTTGTTGAGATCAAATTTGTGTGTTCACTTGGAAATTCTGAATCTGATTTGTAGCATCAACAGGATTTATAATTATAAAGTAATGGATTTAATCTGAGATCAATTGTTATGATAAATCGTGACTGGATTGATTTCTTAATTCCAGAATTATTCATTGAATAATTTCAAGTCAAAGGGAGAACATAACCAGAAGCGGTATCACAAACCAGTTAGAGTTATTTGCATGGCATAAAGGTAGTAAATGGTATTTTATAAAGTTGTGTGATTAGTCTCCAGAAACGACGTGTGGCTATATAAAACTGCCTATTTCGCACAGCTTCAAAACCTTTAACTGTCGTGCTATTTGAAATGTAATTATCGTTAGATCGATGGATGTGTAGTGATCAACGACAAAAATGAAATAGGTACATTTGAAATAGTTTTCGTTCCCAACATAAATATGTTGGCCACTTTGGGTTTTTAACCATAGTAAATTCGTAAATATGAATTTCCATAAAGTGGATATTTTCATATTGTTGTAAACGTGAAGTATGAAGAGGAATAACTTCTGCATATTAGTTGCCACGGTTGGGTTTATTATGGTTTATAACCATATAATGTTAAAAAAAAAAGTTTTCTTAAACTTGGAAAAGGAATTTCCTTCATACATATGTGATGTGTATTTTTACATAAGAGATTGTGGGTAAACGCAGCTTTGGCTCCATCACAACAATAAATATAAGGGGGCTACACTAACAACAATAAGGACTACACTAGTAATATAGGGACCTAAAAATCATCAAGGAGTTCAATAGTTGTGTGTAAGTTGGGAATTTTGTGTTCAATGGGAAGCACAACCTCCACTTTGTATACCAATTGGAAAGGTGTGAATTATGTTGAAGATTTAACTGTTGTGCGATATGCCCATAAGGCTAAAAATACCATATGGTTTGAGTTAGTTTTATGGTTGTTGACCATACGTTGTAACATTGTTTTGAGTACTTTGTTAAAAGCTTCTACCTGGCCATTGGACTGGGGGTAGTATGATGACACAAACTCGTGCGTAAATCTTAAATGATGGGTTAGATCCTGGAATATTTCATTCTTGAAATTCTTTCCATGGTTTGAGACAAACTCCTTAGATACGCTGAATCGTGTGATGACATGGTTGAAGAGAAATTGAGATGTGGTTTCTGTCATGTTGTCATACATAGGCATGGCTTCTTCCCACTTGGTGAAACATTCAATGGTTACAAAAATATATTTTTGATTTCCAGACGACGCAGGGTTGCAAGTCATAAAGTTGATTCCCCATGTACAAAAGGGACCTACTACAATGATCGAGTGTAGAGGAGCAGGAGGTGCTCTTGCCTTGTGGGCAAAGTGTTGGCATCGTTTGCACCTTTTGACTGCTTGAATGCAATCATGAAATAAGGTGGGCCAAAAATAACCAACCCGCAAGACCTTTTGGGCAATGGCCATCCCTGAGAGGTGGTCACCGCAAACCCCACTATGGAATTCATTTAGGACTTGCTCAGCTTGGTCGTGTGTGAGGCATCAACATAAAATAGTGTCAATGCCTCTTCACTAGAGAATGTCCCTCATGAGAAGGTATCAAGGGGGCTGATGGCGTATGCACCTTCACTCGTCACAGGTGAGGTGTGGTTTCAACTTTTGGGTTCACAGGAATAGGAGGATGTCGTCGTACCAAGGGTCCTCAGTCGTCACTAAGAATAGATGGTCATCTGGTAGCGATTTGTTAATTGGGGATCCTTGAGTCTGACATGGAAGGTCAGTAATGAACTCAACTAGGTTTAATTTTTTTTTCTCTTAGGGGATCTAAATTGTAGGTTGAATTCCTGCAGTGTGACTGCCCATCAAGCGTAATTATGATTCATCATACGGCAGGTTAGCATATATCGCATGGGGCTAATAGTTTCTATGACTATTTTAGTCCTTAGGATGATGTAATGTCGAAGTCTTTGTACTGCATGTACTAGAGATAGGTTATTTTTTTATTTTCGTTCTTATTTTAAAGAAGGGCCAGATAAGTTCTTGCTGGCATAATAGATTACATGGTCTTTATTATCCAGTTTTTCTTGTACTAACACCCCACCTATGGCAGTGTCTGATGTAGATAGATATAAGGTGCAGGCTTTGTCATAATTGGGTGGGTTGATCAAGAAGGCTAAAGGCAATGTGTCTTTCAGTGCCTCAAACAAATTTTGAGCCTAATCATCCCATTCTAACGGAATGTCTTGATGGAGTAGGCGTAAGAAACCTTGTGCTCAAGTGGCATAGTCGGGGACAAAGTGTCATAAGAATTTGGCTTTCCCTTGCAGGCTTTGAAGTTGCTTGAGAGTTTTGGGTGGTCGTACTTCTTTTATTGCCTGGACCTTGAGGAGATCAACTCTGATCCCTTGTTGGGATACGATGAATCCTAATAGTCCACCTACATTAACGTAAAAGACACACTTGAATGGATTCAAGTGTAGTTTGTAGTGTCGGTACCGTTGGAATACCAACCATAAGTCCTTCAGATGATCACTTTGTTTCTTGGATCGTACTGTGAGGTCACCCAAGTAAGCTAAGATGAGGTGAGCCAGATCGTGGAAGATATAATTCATGGCCCGCTGGAAGGTGGATCCAGCATTTTTAAGACCGAAATGCATAACTTGATATGCAAACATACCCCAGGGGGGTAGTGAATGTTGTCTTGTACCGATCTGTGTGCCGTATTTGAATTTTATTGTACCCTGAGAATCCATCCATGAAGGACAAGGCCTTGTGACCGACACAAGTATGAATGACTTGGTCGATAAAAGGGGTAGGGTAGTTTTCCTTGAGACAAGATTTATTTAAATCTCAAAAATTGGTCCAGGCTAAGATGGTGTCCTATCTTTTCATGATGGATACAAGATTAGAAACCCACGATGTGTAGGTGATTGGGTAGATGAATCTGGATTTATGAAGCTTGTCAATATCTTGTTTGATTTTGTTTGCTTTGAATGGGTGTAATTGATGCTGATTTTGGCGAACTCGTGATACGTTAGGCCAGTTGTCAATGTGGTGTTCTATGATGGTGGGGCTTAGCCCTGGAATTGCCGAATAATCCCATGCGAATATATACCTATACTTTTGTAATAAGTCTGTATAAGTGACTACCTCGTTTGGGGAGCATGCTACCCCTAGCGATATTTCTCTTTTTTTCCTGGTTTTCTTGCGATGTTCACCTTAATGGTTGGAAATTCGACATATTCCCTTCTTCAAAACAATCGGGTGCCAGGATAGGGTTTTTGAAACAATCTACATTCCTATATGGAAGGAATTGTTTGGATTCAATGGCATATATATCTTGGGTTTTTGGGTTGCTAGGCACGAATGTTTTTTCTGGTAGAAAAAATGAGTGGCGATGCATTGAGTCCCATGGACATTCTGGTTTTGTCATGGCTTCTAAAATATCTTCATCAGAGTGAAACAATATTTCTAAGATGGAATTAGTTTGTGCGAGGTTGTGAGGAATTGGTTTGGGCCTAACAGTGTTGTTAGATAGAAATGAATATGATTCTATGGTTGATGTTGTGGAACCAGATGAGGTTGACAGGGTGTACACAGGTTAGGTTTGCACCGTCAAATGTACTACTACCATTGTGGTAGTTGCAGCAGTCTCAAAACCAAGAAAATATGAGCAAACAAAACGAGTCATGGTTCCTGTGCATGATGAGATGAATCGTATATGGTGTCATGTTTCGTCAGCATTATATGGTGGAAGAATTTCCATTATGGTTATTTTTTTGAGAGAAAATTAATGCTCTTTTGGTGGTGTACTAAGGATATGCGCACCTTCCTTTACTTGGATTTTGCATTAATTGTAGAGGTGCTGAAATGTTTTTAGCATGGGGCACATCTTTATTTCATGGTTATGGCTCGTGTAGATGGTGCATGGAGTAAAAGTACCTAATGTGTAGATGGTGTGCAAACCAACACTACTCTACAAGCTAGATGTGGATGCTCGGAGATGGTTGGACATCGGTGCATTTTAGCGCTTCTGCCATCTCCGAGTCTTTGGTCTTATGTGGTGTGCCTCCTTTGGGGAGTCCTAACTCAATGTTTCTCGTGCCACTCATAACCTTGGGAGGTATTCAAAGTTCATAGTGTGATGAAATTGCGAGCATATCCTGCAATAGAAGCATGTGATATTATCTTGATTAGAGAGATGGATATGTGGTATGGTTGTGACCATCTGAAGACTGTCGGTGAGTTTCTTGAGCTCCTAAAATTGATTGACCATGTGGTACTTTCTATCGCACAGAGAACATGTTGTTCTTGGTTGGTTTCGTGCCTAGCTAAGATGATTGGTTTCCTTACCTTTCCTAGGGTTTTGGTGACAATGTGTGGAAGGCCACATTACACCTCGCTGCTTAGGTTCGAAACTAGTTACATCCAGATATTTGGTGACCAATGAGCGTATTACGTCTAAAATGGGTCAAAATTGCAGGATGTAAGGAAAATGTTGAGCTCGATGGTTATCTTTGAAAATAAGACAAGACTATTTCTCTTTGGTTTTCCACTCCTTTTTTACCACCTGAGTGATTGGGTACCATTTTCAAAATGATCATAAATCTGGGCATTGAGCAATCAAATGATTGCGTGTGTCACACAATGCGTAGGCTAGGATTATTTACAGAGGGAGAGAATATGCCCCCTTTTAGGCCATTTATCTTCTGATATGAAGAGGATGGACATGGTTTCCTCATTCTCTTGGTTTGTCAAACTTTCTACTGAGTTTGAATCTGATTTGTCTTCTGCTGCGAGACAGGTTATGGCATGGCATAAACAATTTAACACCAAACGGAAGTGGGGGATGTAGGTACAATGACAAACTGGGTGGTTATCTGAACACACTAGACTAGAATATTAGACTGCTCGTAGGTCATCTTAGTACACCAAGTTGACCAAGTACCATATTTGAAACAACTCTAGAGTTGCACAGTCTGTAATGAAGTGATCTCATTCATCATAGAGTGCGCATAGTTGGACTAGAGCCTAAGGATGGTTACCAGGAAGAGGTGGTCATTCAGGTGACTGTCTCTCCTCTGACACATATGATATGGTAATTTTTGCTTTCATACTTTTAGTTGTAGTTCTATTTTTGGATTCTATGTTCAAGTTGGCTAAGTCAGGGTTTTCGGCGACGAAGCGTTGCATGAAATCCAACATAGACCAGAATCAATATATATGGGGACAATGGCGCACATGGTGGTTTCTCTGAAAAATATGACACATATGTCATCTGTGCTGAACTAATTTGCTTTGGGAAACTTTCAGGATTTTATACTAATGGTTAAATGGCCTTAACTTGTGGCACTTTGTGATTAAGTGATCGGGCTCATCACATAGTGCACAAACTGGGACATGTAGTGTGGCCTCTATTTGTTGTCTCTGGGCCATTGGGGTGACTATATACGAGCAATATGTAGGCTCCTCTCATACGTACAGTATGGTTTTGGTTTCACCCTTTTCCATTTGCATAGGTGGTGCTGAGGGGTCCTCCTGGTAAGATTTTTATAGGGCTTGCAAGTCATCCCTATATCGTGAAATCTCTAGGAAGTGATGGGTATTGTTGGGGTTCCCATGTTTTGGCCAGGTTGACAGAGACCAAAAGATGAGACAACATAGAACCACTTTCAGACCTTCGGATCTAGCCCTCTTAGGTCCAGAGAGGGATCTCTCTATATGGGTCAAAGGATATGTCTTTGAGGCTCGGATGTTTATGATTTTAGGCTAGTTATAGGCTCAGGGTTGTTGGTTTGATTGTTTGTGTTTGGTTGGAGGGAATCAGGAAAAGAAGGACCAATATGAGACAAGGATGAGCAAAGAGGAAGCTTAGGCAGAGATAGATAACTCGAAGAACATCAAAGCCATTGGGCTATGGAGTCAAGAAAGGATTTATTTGTGTTCAATGTGCAAGCTTTCATTTGGGCTAGTCATCTAGAGCATTGGATCTTAAAGGATGATTGGTGGAATGGGACATTAAGGACAGAAAATGAAGGAGGAGAACCAACCAACTCTGCCTATAGATCAGGCCAAAGGTCATTTAACTCCAGGCCTACTTGGACAGAATTAGAGGTGAAACAAGGGATCTTGGAAAGGTTTAGTTGGGATGGAAAGCTCCTAGCGAGGCAGATACAGGGTTCTAGACCTCACAGGTTCTCAACACACTCAACTAAATCTTACCAAGAACATCTAAACACAGATTTCATTAATTCATACATCAGAGAGCAGGCAACATCATCCACTACACTGGTTAAATCAATTGAAATCAACGTTCAGATACACATATAAGCAGAAAACACTGAGGTAGGGAGAGCAGGAAACATAGGGCACCTATCAAGGGTGAATCCTATATTATACTTCTGTTGCCTACCAATAGAAATGAAATGAAATGGAACATAACATAAGAGCAAGTCAATCACAAATACAGAGAAAAAGGAAACATCACCAGCTGCTTTAGATCAGGATCCAAAGAAACATGCTTGTCATATTAAAAACAACACCAATCAGGTACATCGTAGCCCATAGCTTGAACATTCAGTCTGAATACATCTAATCTCAGTCTATCTTACAATATACACAGAGAACTTGTTCTCAAATCGGAACAATGCTTACGTTCCACTGATTTCTCATCAAAAACCATTACAATGTTTCCTTCTGTGCTTTATAGCAAAGGGTGAGCCTAAGATTGACTGAAGGAGTAGGTGAAAATTAAATGCATTTTTAAACACAACAATGAATGCAGGGCCGAAACCCATTCTGCTTGACATGCTGTATATTTAATCTCTGTCACCTTCCTTGTGAGAGAATGATCTGCTCCAGATTTGATCTTGACATCTTTTGGCTGAAGTACTCCTGAATGATTTGAACAAAATGAAATAAACTGCTAGGAAGGTCTGTCTCATAAATGTCTGACTGTTTTTTTTAAGCTGTAGTCTGGTGGAAAACTCTTCAGGGACACGGTGCATAAATAAGACAGTATGGGTGCCCGGTACCTGATATAGAAAAACATTCTGCTGACGAAAACCCTGATATTACCTTTTGTCTGCGCTCAGGATCCTTTGATCGATCCTCGGGGCCTGTAATTTGCTGCTTTGTCCTTTAAACTTCGGGTTAAAAGCTCAAGATCCTCATAAACTAGCTTTAATCTTCCTTTTTCTCTGCGCTGAAACATTCTGCCGCTCCATTTTATTCTGACAGGTTATCTCAGGTTTTAATGGTGATGGGAGATTCTCAGAGCTCGAAATCTGCCTCTTCCTTAATGTAAATCCCATCAGCAGCTTTCTTTGACAATTTTATGGCAGTGCCGGCCCTCGGATTTAATTCTGCCTGCAACCTCTCCATTTAAGATGGTACGACAGAAACATGGAGAATTTCACTTCCAACAACCCTATAAAACAACAACTATGAAGAAATTTCACGAATGTGAACGGTGGAGGAGACGAAGACATACTGTGGACGTGGGAAACAGCCATGCGGACGGAGAACAGAGGAGAAAACATGACGAAATGATGAAACGAGCTCTGGTGGAGGTTTAATGATCTGCAGGGTAAAAATGCATGAAAAACATTAAAAAACGCGAGAATGGGACGTGTATATGCAATAGAACGACAGACTGTATGGAGGGGAGTACGTGTAGCTGACGTGGCGAGGCGGCATACAATGGAACGGTCAACGGCGGAGGGATGGATCGGAACCGTTGATCGTGGGAGATCGACGGTGGAACGCGACGCACAGTGGGCCATGGGGGCGAGGGAAAGCAGGTTAAGCAAGGTGCAGCTTCAATGAATTACGATCGTAGGATGAAGCGCTCAAGATCGGACGGTGACCGCGAATTCCGCTGCCCGGCTTTCGTCCGGGAGATAATGCGTGAAATGGCAGTTTTCTGAATAGTACAGGAGGATGCGTGTCGACAGACGTGTGGAATCGCTGGGTTTCGGATGAATACCGCCAGTTCGCAGATGGTGGTGCGGAAAAACCACGTGGATTTGGAACAGTGCAAGTGGGTGACGTATGCAGGTGGGGTCCACTGTTTTGGGCGCGCTCCGTGCCGTCGATCCGGATTTTTAACGGACGGTCGAGATCCGTCGATCAAACAAAATGTATCAAAACCCACCAATGTGCGTTTGCCGAGGTTTTTTTTTTGATGATTTTCGCCCGGAGAAAGGTTTGGAGGGGTTAAGCGCCTGGAGGGTTTAGCTTTGGGTTCCAGCACCAGGTCTTATGAGAGAGGAAGGTGCGGGGGCTAATGGGGGAGGGGGCTAAGGCCCAAACTGATGAATTTCATCATTTTAACTCATTTTGAATGCAATTTCAGGCCTGAGGGAGGTAACGATAAAGGGGTGAAATGGAAATTTGGAGGAATAAAGAGGTGATGGTGGGGTTTAGGTAGGATTTTAGGGGAAATTTAAGGAGATAATGGGAAGATTAAAGGAGAATTTTGACAAATGGAAAACAGAGGTTGGGATGGGGAATTTGCAGGGTATAGGGGGAAAAAAGGGGCCTTTTGAGAAATGAAACAGCAGAGGGGCTATATGTTAGGCACAGCACACAGAGACTCCAAGGAGGATGAATTTTTAGGGGAAAGGCATTCCTTGGAGGCTCCAGAGCAGACTAGCCCCCAGCTTGCTTGTCAAGAATTTCATAGGGGGGCTAACAGTGGCTCCATAGGGGGATGGCTTCTCCTTGGAGGAGTCAAGAAACCAGATATGATCTTTGGAGTAGGCCAGATGCCTACTGTCATAAGCCATCTTTCTTCTTCAATTTTAGCTGCCACAGTGTGATATAAACATCAGCAAAAACATTTCCCAACCAATCTACCTACCCAAACTAGAGCTCTAACAATTTTCCCTTGGGTGCATTTGAACTAGCAGACCCTTTCCATTTATTTTGCAAAACAAAAACAAACCTATTCTAATTCTACCCTTATTGCTCCATGAGGCCAGATTAGACTGTTGAACTCATCTATTTATCTACCTAATCTACTACCTGTTGGGATTAAACTGTCCAACAGGTTTCTTCACCTACATTCTAAGACAGGAAATTTAAACACAACCAAGCCAGGATTAGATTGTCTGACTTGCTGGGCAGAAACTTGTAGAAAACAAAACTGTGAAGGCTCGGAACTCTGCAACTATGAAACATCCTTCTTTCTTTCTTGTGTCTCGGGTTTTGAGCATATTTGAGTCACTTCTTTTCTTTGCTTCAGCTCTGGTTTTAGGCATATTAGAGCTGATCTCTCTTTCACTGCTGATCCAGATTTTGAGCATATTAGGATCAGATATTCTGCTTCCCTTTGGTTCAAATTTTGATCACGTTTGAGATATGCTTTTTTCTTCAGAGGTTCACTTTTTGAGCATATTTGAACCTCCATCTTTCATTCTATTTTTTGGAACATTTTCTCTTTTTCTGAAAATGAAAGCTTGCAATGGTATGTACAATGGAGATGAAACTGGAAATGGAAAATCAATAGAAATAATGTTTGAGCATCCTGCCATTGACAGGATCCCCAAACAATTATGTGCCATCAAGCTCTTGCAGAAAAAACGCATTAGGACCCACAGTGGATTGAATGATGAATGGACCTTGCCACAAGCTGTCAAATTTGCCATGTTTACCTTTGTCCTCTCTTCTCGAATCCCATCTCAGAACTTTATCTCCAACATTGAAATCTGAAGCTTTGGTTATTTTGTCAAACTGTCTCTTTATGCCTTCCTATACTCTGACAGCTCTGCTATAAACCTGCTCTCTTGTTTTTTGAAGATGGATTGTTTCATTTATTCTCCTTATCATGTCTTCCTCCTCTGATTGGATCTCCTGGACAAGTTTGATCACTGGAAATCCAAGACTAGTAGGAAATATTGCTTCAGTCCCATAAACCAGCTGAAAGGGTGACATGCCAATAGATTTCTTTGTAGTGAGCCTGTCTGCCCACAAGGCATGTATCAACCTTTTGTGCCATGATCTTTTGTTCTCTTCCAGTAGCTTCTTAATGATTGTAACCAGGCTTTTGTTTGATGATTCAGCTAGGCCATTACCCTGGGGGTAATAGGCAATTGAATGCCCAAGTTCTATTCCGTACCTGTGATAGAAATCAATCATTCTTTGGATCCGAAAGCAGCAGCATTGTCAGTGATTATTTTCCTTGGACAACCAAAACGAGATAGGATGAAGTCTTCTAGGAATCTAATGATGACAGAGTCAGTGGAATTCCTAGTGGGTATAGCTTCTATCCATTTAGTAAAGTAATCTGTAGCAGTTAGGATCCATTTATGTTGTCCAGAGGAGGCAGGGTGAATTTCTCCTATAAAGTCCAGACGCCATTGCATGAAAGGGCCTTCTATGGTGATGGGCTATAGAGGGAGGGGAAGGAGTTTTCTTTTGCCTTCAAAGATTTGAAATTTATGACAGACAAGTATCATTTTATGGACATCACTGAAGAGGGTAGGCTAGTAGTAACCAGCCCTGAGTATCTTATTTGCAGTGGTTTTCCAACTTAGATGGCCTCCACACTCCCCAGCATGGAATTCCTGTTTGATTCTTTCAGCTTCGGTTTCAGACAAACATTTCAGCAAAAGGCCATTTGGATTTTTCCAATATAGACTCTCATTCATAATGCAGTAATTCCTAGCTTTGAGTTTTATGAATCTGGCCTTTGTTTTAGATAGTTCTGGAGGGGCATTGAGGTTAGTGAGCACATAAAGGATATCAGTATACCAAGGAGAGTTCTGAAACCACTCCTCAACAGTTGGATGGGGCAATCCTTCCTGCTCATCTAAGGCATTCATCATGTTAATGTCCAAGGCCTGCAAATTTCTTTCAGCCATTAATTGGGCCAGGCCTTGACCTTTGATCAGCTTGGTGGGCTTTATTTCAAGGTCGTACTCTAAGATGGTAGCAATCCATTTGCCCCTCTTCCCATCAGGGTCTTGGGACAAGATATCTTTGACCACTATATTTGGTACATAGGCAATGGTGTGAGAATGCAGAATGTACACCCTAAAGTATTTTAAGGCCTTAATCAGGGCATAGGCCTGTTTTTCAATGATGTTGTACTTTAAGGGTGCATCTCTTAAGGCTTTACTGAAGAAGGCTATAGGCTGTTCATTACCTTCTGAATTTTTCTGCAGCAAAACTGCAACTATTGTGTGTTGGGAGGCAAATGAAAAGATCAGAAAATCTTTTGAGAAGTCAGCGCTGATAAGTACTGGGGCCTGAGTGAGCACGAGTTTTACTGACTCAAAAGATTTCTTGGCTTCAACAGTCCACTTAATTCCTGCATCTTTCTTTAGCATTTCAGTCATTTTCCTAAGATGCTCAGCAAGGTTGGGGATAAATCTTCTAAGGAAATTGATCTTCCCAATGAAGGACTGTAGCTCCTTGATGTTTCTTGGATGTGAAATTTGAAGTATTCCCTCAACTCGCTATGGGTCTATCCTAATCCCTTTCTCAGATATGATGTGGCCAAGAAGTTTACCTTCTTGCAGCCCAAAGACAGTTTTCTTAGGATTCAGGGATAGACCATACCTTCTACATTTTTCAAATACTTTCCTCAGATGTTTCAAGTGTTCTTCTTCAGTTTCAGAAAAGACAATCAAGTCATCCAAGTAGATAACTATAAATTGTCCTATCTCCTCTGAGAAAGCTATGTCCATCGCTCTCTGGAAGGTAGCTCCAGCATTCATCAGTCCAAAGGGCATTTTCACATACATGAAGGTGCCCCATGGAGTGGTAAATGTTGTTTTGAGTTGATCTTCTGGGAGTACCAGAACTTGGTTGTATCCTGAAAAACCATCAAGCAGGGAGATTCTCTTAGAGCCCACTACCTTTTGTAGGATATGTTCCATTCTAGGAAAAGGGTAGTTGTCTTTTAGGGAGGCTCTATTGAGGTTTCTGAAGTCTATGCATAGTCTGATCTCCCCTGTCTTCTTCCTTACAACCACTAAGTTTGACACCCAATCAGAAAACCTCACAGGGACTATTATTCCTGCTTCATACATCTTTTTAATTTCTTTCTCTACTACAGGCAATTTTTTTGGATTGATTCTTCAAATTTTTTGTCTGAAAGGCTTCTGATTTTCCTTCAGTGGTGTTTTATGCTGTATGATGTTGGTGTCATAGGCCTTTAAGTCTTCATAGCTCCATGAAAACACATCAATGAATTTCTTAAACAGGTCAATGTACTTCTTCTTCGTGTTTGCAGGTATAGACTTAGCCAGTTTTATCATTTTGGGCTTATCTTCAGTGCCTATGTTGCATTCTTCTATATCTGATTCTACATGTTCTATTGTGGGATTTTTTTCTACATCATCAAAATCAAAGAGGTCCTCCAAGGGTGCCAGGCCTCTGGGTATGTTCCTGTCTTTGGCCTGCAGCACTTCGACCTCTTCATTTTCTGCGTTTTCACTGTCTTTATTCAAATCTCCAGCTTTATCAGAAAAAAGGTTTATTGCTATATTACAGGGTGTTTCTTCCTCATCTGAGGAATCTTCATCTAGGCAGAAGCTATCATATTTGGAGTCCGAATCGGAAAATTCAAACTCATTTCTACCTATCAGGAAATCCTCAATCTGTTTGTCTCCTTCAAAGACCTGCCAATATTTTTCATTGTCTGGCACTGCAGGCCTGAATTTGGTCTGAATGATAATTTGTTGGTCAACAGGGGCTTTAGGATATGAGATGGCTAGGCAAGCTAATCCATTTGCAATTGTATTTTCCCCCCTAGGAATGAATACTAACTCATATTCAACAAACGTTTTCAGCAAATCTAGAGTATCATTCCTGTATGCCCTAAGCCTAGGGTGTTTTGCTGAATACTCACCATTTACTTGTTTGATCACTAACTCTGAGTCTCCCCTCACAGCTATCCTACGGGCTCGTAATTTTTTCAACAGATTTAAGCCCAAGATGAGAGCTTCATATTCTGCAATATTATTCGTGCATTTGAAATGCAGATTGACAGCGTGGCTCTCTACATGATCATTTTCAGTGTTATGCAGCCACACTCCTGCTCCAGCACTCTGCCTAGTACAGGACCCATCAAATTTCATTTCCCACAGGGTTTCGTTATTTACTTCATTTTCATATCCTCCCCTACAGCTGGTTTCACCATTACGTGGAGTTGTGAGGCTTGTGCTAGGAGGGGGGTCATTTTGTGATTCAATATGGGCATGGAGATCAGGGAGGTGGCTAGCTTGCTATTTTTGTTCTGTTTCTGTTTCATTCAGAGTTATATTTTCAGCAGTTTTCCCATGGTCTTCTTCTTCGTATTCTTCCAGAGTAGCCATTGTGTTGAAATCCAAGGGTTGTATGTTTGTATTTCCATTAGCTGATTTCAGCTCTTCTGAGGATTGGTCATTGTAGAGAATGAAGGAGTCTAGATCTGTATGTACAGAGTATAATGGTGATTTTTCAGGTTTCTCGGGGCTACTGACTAATAATTTCATCTGAGACTCTCTATACAGTCTTCTAAGTTGGCCAAATATAGGGATAGTGGCATATGAGCCATCCATCTGCATTGTTCCTTGCAGTTTGGCTCCCCATGATCTTGACAACAGCATGCCATACTTTGGTTGTACATCTGCCACCACAACATCCATGACCATACACTTCGCAGGAATCTAGGTTAAGCTCACACATAAGTCTTTGATGAGGCCTAGGCATTTTACTCTGCTAGAGTCAAATGAATATAAGTCTTTGTAGGGTCTAGTGATTTCTAGGCCTAGCCTCTCCATCACTACCTTTGGCATTAGATTGTGTGATGCACCAGAATCATGCATGGCATTGTGGAGTATCTTGTCATGAATGTTAAGACTGATATAAAAAGGTGGAACTACCCCTTCCTGAAACTTTCCTTCAATTTTTGGACCAAAGAGCAGGGCTGGTTGATCATCATTCAAATTTACAGAATCATTCATTTCTCCCAGATTTAATGCTTTCAAAATTTGGCCTTTATATACATCCTGAGTGGCTAGCTCAGATAATGGTACAAAGATTTTGATTTTTGCACATTCACTCTCTAAATTGAAAGCGGACTGTGTCTTGGAACCACTTGACTCTGTTTTATTTGTTGCCTTGGTATCTGAGTCATTTGGTGTTTTCTCACTATGTACAAGGTTTGGAACAGTTGTATCAAGAGTACTAACCGAAGTGCTAGTACTACTGGTTGGTTGGCTTCATTTCTCAGTGTCTTGGTTGTCCTTCTCTTTATGCTTACCAGAATTTTCAGCTGATGTTTTATTGTTTACAGATGTTTCTTTAGAAGTTTTGTCAGGTATTTTCTTGATGGTTAACTCAGGAGTCTTTGTTTTGGACGTATCTTGGCTTTTATTGCTCCTAAGTTCATATTGTTCCCTGACCTGTAGCATGGCATCTTCAAATCCTAATCTGTAATTCTCAGCTTCCAGCCATTCCTCATCCCAAAATGATGGTGAGGGCGGATCTTCTTCTGAATCACAGTTAAGGATTGAGTCCTCTGCTTCAAACATGTTAATTGTGTTCCCTTCAGACTCTTCAATGTTTCCCTCATCTTCATCTAAAATTTTTTCTTGAAATGGGGGAATAATTTGTTGATCTGACTCTCTTTGTCTGTTGGGGGCAGCATTGTTTCTTCTAATGTTTTGGTTCTGGTTTCTGTTTTGGTTGTTGTTTTGGACAACCATCCTCTTTATCATGTGTTGCAGTTCTTCCACATTTTTTGAAATTCTATCATACTTGGGATCAGACGTGGAAGCTATGTTGTCATCCCTATATGTTACCCTTTTTTCAGCTTTTAGTCTTGCCCTTTTTTCCATTAAGTTTTCTTCTATGGTTATGGCCCCTTTCTGCATGTCTTCCAGGGTGGTGTATTCTTTATCTCTAAGCTCATAGGCCATGTCAGCATCAAATCCATCAGGATATTTTGCTAGGGCCATACCTTGTGGAGGTTTCATGTGTGGAGGGAGAGCATTATAAATGCTGTTGAATCTAGTGGTGTAATCGTGAACACTCTCTCCTACGTTCCTCTTAAGGGACATGTATTCTGCAAGGAGCTGGCGAGGGTTTGCTCTAACCTCCCACTTGTTTATGAAGGTCTGGTATAATGCAGGGAGATCTTGAATACTGCCAGGAGGTAAACCTTTAAACCATTTCTTCACCTCACCTCCTAAGCTTTGGGCAAAGATCCTCATTTTGATTGTTTCATCATCAATTTCCATATAATCAAAAGAGTCCTCCATATTATCTACATGTTGCTGAGCTGTTATGGACTCTTTAGCAGTGAAGTGTGGGATTTTTGACTGATAATCATTGGGCAAGGGTAACAAGGGTTGAGGTAAAAGCAAAGGTGCATACCAGGCTGCCATAATGATGTTCTGATGGGGTATAGGGTTAGCTTGAGCAGCTGGTATTTGGATGACAGGGATGTTTGGACCAGCAGAAGTCTGTTGAGCAGATCTAGGGTGAGAGAGCCCCAAGTTTTGAAGGAAGTGAAAATCAGGTGGTGTGGAAGGAGGGGTTTCACTGTCCCTAGTGTTTGGCTGGTCTGAAACACTAAATGACCTAGTTCTAGGTAATATGTTTTGAAGGTCTAGGTCGAAGAAAGGGTCTAATAGAGCTGCAAGATCTTCTGGTGCAGAATTAGCTCTAAGAATGTGGCTGGAAATGGTTGGTCTTTTAGGTGTAGGAGCTCCTTTGAGGATGCTCTCTGGGTTTTCAATTATTTCCGGTGGGTCAGGGTTGGGATAAGCTCTTGTGTGGATGGTTCTGAAAGCCAGAATGTTGTTTCTAAGCCAAGCAGCTTAACCCTATTTGTCACTTCTACTGTGGTTAATGTTGTCTCAGGGCTGGTCTCTCAGTGGAGTCTGATTGTGAAACCAAGATAATCAGCAGGCCTACTGATCACCAGTGGAGTCTTTTAACGTTTAGGAACAATGGAGTCGCCAGGTGGAGGTTTTAGGATGTTTCTAGGGAGTACACTGTCCACCACAGTGCTCAGGCACTATCACCTTTCAGGAATCTCCTCTAAATCAGCAAGCTCCAACCAGAGATTGACTGGGAGGGAATTTACCGGATATGTCACCTCTGAAAAGAGGATGAGATCTGGAGGCTACCTGGCCCTTTCCAGGCTCTGTCTAAGAGTATGGTGGATATTCAATAATGGAGGTTGATTCAAGAAAGGGGTGACTTACTGTCAACCTAACCAGAGTTCTAAGTTTCTGAGGTTTTTACGAATGTTTAAGGTGAAATGTACTCAGAATTCCCCAGCGGAGTCGCCATTATGTTGGGGTTCCCATGTTTTGGCCAGGTTGACAGAGACCAAAAGATGAGACAACATAGAACCACTTTCAGACCTTAGGATCTAGCCCTCCTAGGTCCAGAGAGGGATCTCTCTATATGAGTCAAAGTTTATGTCTTTGAAGCTCGGATGTTATGATTTTAGGCTAGTTATAGGCTCATGGTTGTTTGTTTGATTGTTTGTGTTTGGTTGGAGGGAATCAGGAAAAGAAGGACCAATATGAGACAAGGATGAGCAAAGAGGAAGCTTAGGCAGAGACAGATAACTCAGAGAACATCAAAGCCATTGGGCTATGGAGTCAAGAAAGGATTTATTTGTAATCAATGTGCAAGCTTTCATTTGGGCTAGTCATCTAGAACATTAGGATCTTAAGGGATGATTGGTGGAATGGGACATTAAGGACAGAAAATGAAAGGAGGAGAACCAACCAACTCTGTCTATAGATCAGGTCAGAGGTCATTTAACTCCAGACCTACTTGGATAAAATTAGAGGCGAGACAAGGGATCTTGGAAAGGTTTAGTTGGGATGGAAAGCTCATAACAGGCGGGAGCACAGGTTCTAGACCTCCTGTGTTCTCAACACCAACTAAATCTTACTAAGAATATATAAACAGATTTCATTAATTCATACATCAGAGAGCAGGCAACATCATCCACTACACTGGTTAAATCAATTGAAATCAACGTTCAGATACACATATAAGCAGAAAACACTGAGGTAGGGAGAGCAGGAAACATAGGGCACCTATCAAGGGTGAATCCTATATTATACTTCTGTTGCCTACCAGTAGAAATGAAATGAAATGGAGCATAACATAAGAGCAAGTCAATCACAAATACAAAGAAAAAGGAAACATCACCAGCTGCTTTAGATCAGGATCCAAAGAAACATGCTTGTCATATTAAAAACAACACCAATCAGGTACATCGTAGCGCATAGCTTGAACATTCATTCTGAATACATCTAATCTCAGTCTATCTTACAATATACACAGAGAACTTGTTCTCAAATTGGAACAATGCTTGCGTTCCACTGATTTCTCATCAACAACCATTACAATGTTTCCTACTGTGCTTTATAGCAAAGGGTGAGCCTAAGATTGACTGAAGGAGTAGGTGAAAATTAAATGCATTTTTAAACATAACAATGAATGCAGGGCCGAAACCCATTCTGCTTGACATGATGTATATTTAATCTCTGTCACCTTCCTTGTGAGAGAATGATCTTCTCCAGATTTGATCTTGACATCTTTTGGTTGAAGTACTCCTAAATGATTTGAAAAAAATGAAATAAACTGCTAGGAAGGTCTGTCTCATAAATGTCTGACTGTTTTTTTTAAGCTGTAGTCTGGTGGAAAACTCTTCAGGGACACGGCGCATAAATAAGACAATATGGGTGCCCGGTACCTGATATAGAAAAACATTTTGTTGAAGAAAACCCTGATATTACCTTTTGTCTGTGCTCAGGATCCTTTGATCGATCCTTGGGGCCTGTAATTTGCTGCTTTGTCCTTTAAACTTCGGGTTAAAAGCTCAAGATCCTCATAAACTAGCTTTAATCTTCCTTTTTATCTGCGCTGAAACATTCTGCCGCTCCATTTTCTTCTGACAGTTTAGCTCAGGTTTTAATGGTGATGGGTGATTCTTAGAGCTCGAAATCTGCCTCTTCCTTAATGTAAATCCCGTCAGCAGCTTTCTTTGACAATTTTATGGCAGCGCCGGCCCTCGGATTTAATTCTTCCTGCAACCTCTCCATTTAAGATGGTACGATAGAAACATGGAGAATTTCACTTCCAACAACCCTGTAAAACAACAACTGTGAAGAAATTTCACGGATGTGAACGGTGGAGGAGACGAAGACATACTGTGGACGTGGGAAACAGCCATGCGGACGGAGAACAGAGGAGAAAACATGACGAAATGATGAAATGAGCTCTGGTGGAGGTTTAATGATCTGCAGGGTGAAAACGCATGAAAAACATTAAAAAACGCGAGAATGGGATGTGTATATGCAATAGAACGATAGACTGTACAAAGGGGAGTACGTGTAGCTGACGTGGCGAGGCGGGATGCAATGGAACGGTCAACGGCGGAGGGATGGATCAGAACCGTTGATCGTGGGAGATCAACGGCGGAACGTGACGCATAGTGGGCCATGGGGGTGAGGGAAAGAAGGTTAAGCAGGGTGCAGCTTCAATGAATTACGACCGTAGGATAGAGCGCTCAAGATCAGACGGTGACCGCGAATTCCGCTGCCCTACTTTCGTCCGGGAGATAATGCGCGATATGACGGTTTTCTGAATAGTATAGGAGGACGCGTGTCGACAGACGTGTGGAATCGCTGGGTTTCGGATGAATACCGCCAGTTCACAGATGGTGGTGCGAAAAAACCATGTTGATTTGGAACAGTGCAAGCGGGTGACGTATGCAGGCGGGGTCCACTGTTTAGGGCGCGCTCCGTGCCGTCGATCCGGATCTTTAACGGACGGTCGAGATCCGTCGATCAAACAAAATGTATCAAAACCCACCAATGCGCGTTTGCCAAGGTTTTTTTTTTTGATGATTTTCGCTCGGAGAAAGGTTTGGAGGGGTTAAGCACCTGGAGGGTTTAGCTTTGGGTTCCGGTGCCAGGTCTTATGAGAGAGGAAGGTGCGGGGGCTAATGGGGGAGGGGGCTAAGGCCCAAACTCATGAATTTCATCATTTTAACTCATTTTGAATGCAATTTCAGGCCTGAGGGAGGTAACGATAAAGGGGTGAAATGGAAATTTGGAGGAATAAAGAGGTGATGGTGGGGTTTAGGTAGGATTTTAGGGGAAATTTAAGGAGATAATGGGAAGATTAAAGGTGAATTTTGACAAAGGGAAAACAGAGGTTGGGATGGGGAGTTTGCAGGGTATAGGGGAAAAAAAGGGGCCTTTTGAGAAATGAATCAACAGAGGGGCTATATGTTAGGCACAGCACACAGAGACTCCAAGGAGGATGAATTTTTAGGGGAAAGGCATTCCTTGGAGGCTCCAGAGCAGACTAGCCCCCAGCTTGCTTGTCAATAATTTCATAGGGGGGCTAACAGGTATAATGCCCACAATGGTCGCATATGGCACACACATGATTGGTGCGTAATTCTTTCCCTTGATTTTTCGTGGTCTGTTCCTTTTTATGGGAATTCAAGGTCGTGACATTTATTTCAGTGTATAGAAGGGGTTTCAATTCTTTGAACTCTGAGAACATATTAGTAGGATGACCTATGACATTGCACAATGTGCAAGCTTGTAATGCCCTTAGTAACTTGGGGGTTTCAAATTTTTTCCCTCTTTTGTTATTTTGCTTGGTCGTGTCAACTTGTGCTGCTATAGGTATTTCTTTAACTGCGATGACCACTTGAGGGTAAATAGGGGTTATTCCTATAGAGGTGATTCTTGGACTTCCCAGCATGGATGGAGGGACAAAATACCACATGGGTACTGAAAAAGCCATATTTGGCAATCTCATAGTTGTCATGACTTGTTTTGATATAAAGACAGTGGAGGATACAAAAATGGGGTGTGTGAAATGGCATATGGTAAGAATTTCATACCAGTGGCTTCGGCATCCGTACTACTTCTTTCTACATCTTCGATAGTTTCGGTGTTTGATGAGAGCATCATGCACAGTGGTGCCCCCATACTTTTCGGGACTCCTTCTGGTATAATAGGGGAGTCCCGTAGGAATGACCCTAGGATGAATGATGGTTTGAATTAGCCTGGGAAAAATTCTATATACTTTTTGAGTGGTTAAGTGGTTGTGTCTACGTATGGTAGCAAGACATCGATAGCGATCATGGGTTTCTTATCGTAGTATATGATTTGGTCGATGGTGATGATCCAATCATTATGGGAAAACATCATTACCCTAAAGACAAAGGATGTGACTACAATCATGGAATACATATAACTCCACTCGAGGAGTATATTGTAGTCTAGTTGTGCGTATAAGACCTCAATGTCTATGAGAATTGTTTTTCCGACAAGGTTTACCGGGACATTTTGATACAGACCGATGGGGGCTGACAGGCGACCGTCGTATGCTCTAAGCATGATGTCAGACGGTTTTAATTTAGGTGATCCTAACTTTTTCCAAACTAATTTGGACATGATACATATGGATTCTCCTTCATCGGTGATGCATCGGTGTATGGTGATGTTCTGAACCAAAATCGGTATTTGGAAAGTGACTAGAGAAGGAAGCCTTGGGCTTGCCTTATCTAGGTCGAAAACCATTAAGCGTGAATCAGAAGGATCAATTGCGCCTAATGCAAAAAGTAAGGCTTTCCATTATCTTGGGCATGATTGTAAAACCTCCAAATCTAACATATAATTTGGTGATTGAACTAAATAATCCACTATGTTATAGCTATAAGCGGCTCTAGAGTGATTTCATGTGTGCCTGGTTGGTCCCTTCACCATTTTTGGAAAAGGCTCCATAGGTACTTTGGAGATAGTTAATGGTGTGGTAGGTGCACTCGTACTTGTACTTGATGGGTTGGTGTCTGGAGGTGTATCATAGTTCCTATACCTTGTTTGGATGAACAATTCATCGCAAGCCATGTAGATCTTGTGACTACCTCCTCCGGTATCGTTTTGGGGTGGTTGTTGTTGCTGGGTGTTAAACACTCCTTGGTGGGGGAAGGGTTCTTGCATTATAGTAGGTTGTTCAGTAGGTCCCCCTTGTCCTTGGTTACCCTGAATTTTTTTCAATTCGGGGAGTTCGAGACAGTGGTGAGTGTAATGGCCATATTCACCACATATGTCACAAGAATGATTTGTCCTTAGACTAGGTCTCTTGTTTTTCCCTTGAGAGATACTATTTGGCCCTTGGTTTTGATTTCGTTTGGGGTTGCCCCCAGACTGAGATCATGGATGGCATTGTTGATTACTGCCCCCATGTCCAGAGTCTCCCTTTTTCTTATTCCTAGGCTTCTTTTTGCAGCATTTGGAGGATTATTATTGTTCTCATGGCTGTACGATTTTCACTTCTGAGCCCAGGATGGTTGCAATAGGTTCACTAGTGCGTTTTTTTTTGTTGGTGGTGGATTTTGTGCGGGAAAATGGGGATATAGGTTCCCTTGTCCTTGATTGGTGTAATATTTCTAGGGAGGCTCTCTTGTATCAACATTCCTAGCTAATTATTTGTTCCCCTACGAGGGAGGGTATGAGCCTCCCTGCTATTGGTCGTATGGTATTACCCTATTCATCATATTCTGCAAAGGTGCAAACTGACTTTGATGGTAGCCAGGTTGCAATACATTCGGAGTAGTCAAACCGTCTGTAGTATTTGACGTGCCTGGTAACTCTCTATAAGTTTTCAGGCGTGAGGCATTTGGCAGGACATTGTAAATATATCCTAACTGGGTGTAAATGAGTTCAAGTTGTTGGGCATTGCTAATGTTGTCCTCCTCAGAGGTGGGTTTCTGCGTTCCTACATATTTTTAAATCTCAGCCGTGAGAGTTTTCAAAAATACTTCCAACAACACTATATCGTTGAGTTTGGATTTACACAAAATATGGCATCATCACCATTCAGGGAGATGGTCTGATATATGGATCGTTGGTGTTTTCCTAAAAGGTGTCAACAGTTCCATTCTAGAATCATGATGAATGGGGAGCTAAAAATAGGTGAGGAATGCGGTATCAAGGGTGCTAAAGGTTCCATGAGAAGCGAAAGGCTGCTCAACATACCATTTCGCTGCAAGCCCTATTAGGGTGCATTGAAAAAGTATTAGTCTAATGGTATCTTCAATGATACTATTGGATGAACACCATAGGTGGAAAGTCATGATATGATTTCCTGGGTCTTCTGCTTGCTTCCCTTCAAATTTTGGTATATCTGAAGGGAGCTTTGTGGGCATGGGAGGCTAGTTAAGGCCATGAGCAATGGATTCATTAGTTAACTTAATTATATCTTGAAGATTAAGTTATGCTAAGAAGGGTAACTATGTATTTACTGCCATTGTATACTATAGAAAAATGGGTATCTGAATATGATGGTTTAGGGGAGGTTCCTCAGGAATATTACCTTGTGGCATGCCCTGATGGATGTTTTTTTTATTCCTCAAAGGGGTAGCGCTCCTCTGCCCTCTAGGCATTGTAAGAGGGGTTGAGTGTGGTGACCCTGTTGGGGTTTCCACTGCTGTGGTGTTGGGTCTTGGGGGTTTCCAATGACTGATGCCCTGATAAAGGATGAACTGATAATGGTGGCAATGTGTCATATTCGATGCCTAAATGGTGGGAGACCTCGCACTCCTCCCTCTAATGGGGGGGAGTTCCAAGAAACGCCTGGATCAACGAGGTCCTATTAGTTCCATTATGGTGTCGACTAGCTTGATCTTGGTGATATTTTTCATTTGTTGGAGGGTGGAAGATTTTTATCAAAGAAAATATGATCACATGAATAAAACAAAGAAAAAAAATAATAGAAAATTTTTCCTTTAATTTAAAGCTATGTGATCAATCAAGAAAAAAATGTGGTTTTGTTTTTTTTTCATATGATACTCAAAATCCTATATAGACCTACTTTCATTACACTCTCACCATAACTGGGCCTTACGAAGATATCTCCTGATGGATATTGGTGCTAACGTCTCGAAAGATCTGGCGACGCCTTCCAGTAGCCGAAGAATTGAAAAAGGTAATGGTATGAGGATCAAGTGTTGCCTACACTGTCGCCTATAGGGAAGTATGCCCTAGTTTTGGCCACTAAAGTACTGTCATCCCACGTGAGCATTCGAGTCTTGAGCTTCTTGGTAATCATATACTAGTATCGAGCACTAGATGGGTCAGGTAGCCCCAAAAAGTACCGCATGCACTAGGACTAAGCTTAACCCCCTCTAAAACAGGTCTCTGGAAACACTCGAGTATTCATTCTGTGGGTGGATAGATGGATTTGAAGCTCCCTAAAAATTCAACATCTATGTTTCAAAATTTATTATGACCATGGCGGCTTATTTGATGCTTACCCCCAATGGTCCTAACCTGAACTATAATTTCTTTTTTGGCCCCTTTTGGGAGAATTTACTAAGTTCGGTTAATGATTATTTTTAGAGAGTCTCAATTTTCCTTAGGGTGTGATTTGGTGAAGAAAATGTAAGAAGAGGATAAAGGTCGCAACACACTAGGTGCCTTTTGGTCCAATGCTTACCTATGGTTCATGTGTGCTTTGGAGTGTACAATCACAAGTTTTATGAAATGTGGATATGCACTGATCCTTTGCAATCCTTTTCTAATTACCCTATGTGTGATTGTTCCTTGCAAAAAATGATGTGTGGATTATGGGTCACTTACACCTTGCCTAGTTAGACTATGTTTATACTATAGGTAGATGGAAAATTATCTTAGGAAATTGTTCATGTGCATACCCAAGCTCACCATGAAGTGTAAGGGTGGAAGATATTACTTGCTTTCTTCTTTGATAGTTCGGTCATAGTCCCAATTCCTAATGAAAAATTGAACTAATCTAATGCAGAAATTGAAAAAAAGTGAATTAGCTAAAGATATGTGGATATATGGGCCACTTAATTTTATGCTAATTACGCTATGTGTTTTATATCTTTTATCAGAAAACCATTTGTTTGAACATCATATGTGGATTCAAGGCCAATTACTTTTGCCTACTTAAACTATGTATGATTTTCAAAAAAAAAAAAAACTAAAATTAAAACTACTTAGTTGCTAAGCTAAATTCTAGAAAGTAAGATTCTTAATTAGTCATGAAATACAAGAACACAATGATGGAAATTTTTGTATGGTTTTTCAAGCACTTTAAAACTGAAAAAATGGCAAAAAATAATTAAAAATTAGCTTGTTGGCCTACCATGTGGATTATCTTCCCACAGGCGCGGAGGGCGTGTCTATCAGATCAAAATGCGCGTTGTCCGGTAGAATGAAGAAAAATACTTCCTCTATTGTGCAAAACTTTTCATTGAGTGTGATTGGAGGTGTTTTGAGGATGTAGGGGTGGTTTGCAGCAAACTGAGCAGGAATAAGGACCTGCATCAACAACCATTAACTCGAAAAGAAAGAATCCAGTGGAGTCGGAATTCTTGTGGTAGTGTATTTGGCGCAAGGGCGTACGAAATACACTTTTCTTAGTAGGTGGTTTTCTTACCTACATAATATTTACAGGTCAAAATGGTTTGTTAAATGTTAGTGAACAAGTTCAACATGTAATAAGCTAGGATAGAGAGGAAACATAGCATACTACACAAACAATAAAAACAAAAGTAAAAAAATATGCACAAGATACATGCTCGATAGATAAAACACACTAATAACTCAAAATGGAGAGCTTCTCCCTTTATTAGGTGTTGGTGGCGATAGAAGATAGAATTTTAATTCTCTTTTAGTGGGTCCTTTGAGTTATGGAGCTCAAATATCCAAGGCAAAGAGGTCTCTTCCCCTCAAGTTTTCTGCAAGCTTCTCTTTCCTCTCAAAGAAAGGTAGATCAACGAACACATGGTGAACTCCTCTCTCTTGGACTGATAAGTTGGGTGGAAAACAACTGAGTCCTTCCAATCCCTCTACTACTGGACTACACAAGCTGGTTTTCTATGGAGAAATTTAGCCAGCATAACAATGTGTCCTCAATTATTCTTCCAAAGGCTAGCTTATATAGACCATTTTCAAATTCTCCCTCCTTCTCTTGGCTTAGGATGGATGGTGACACAAGAGTGGAGGTAGGATTCCTCTGTGTGTTTCATTAAAGCATCAAGGTGGCTCAAAGAGGATTGTACTTGGTTAGGTTGAGTGAGAATATTTTTAACCAAGCGTGCCAAGTGGTCCCAGATGGTGACATTCTATCATCCCCAGGACCACACGACTATCGAAGGGATAGCCGCGTTGTGCACGACTATCAAAGAAATATTAACATTGTGTGCCAAAAGTCTTTGTTGCCTATGCATTGTCTTTAAATTTGTCCTTTTACCTTAGGAAGAATTAAATTTTTTGGCTCTTCCTAATGTATTCCTTCTCTGGAAACCTTTATATGTACCTTTTTCTTGACTTTTCTAATGTCTTTTGCCCGCACAATTTTCCAGTGTTAACAAGGGGGTTTGAGAATTTGCTTTCCCCTAGATAAATATATAAGCATATGTGTTGAATATTTTCTCATGTTTATCTTGTGATTTCTTGATTTATTAATTTATTTTCTCTAATGAGTAGAGTAGATTCAAGTCTTTTGTTTTAGAAAATTACATAAGAATTTTTGAATCTACAAGGAATTTCTACATGGTATCAGAGAAAGAATCACTATAGAAGAGAATAATTTGAAGTTTTCTTTGCAGGTGAATCAAATTTTCAAGATCATTCTTGAAAGCGAGCAGGATGGATTTCTATGGAATGAGACTTGAGTATTTCCTTGAGGGAAGCTCAAATTATGTTGCTTGGAAGGACAGGATGGAGGCGGTGTTGGAAGACAATGGGCTAAAGGGATTCGTAGATAATGATAACTTGAAGCATTCAACATATGATGCTCAAGATCTACAATAATGGCGAGGAGGATCATATTGGAGGGAGTTCAAGACCATATTGTCTCGAATCTCCATGGGAAAGAGACTCCATATGCAATGTCGCAAGCCTTGATAGACTTGTTTCAGGACAGTAGCGATGAGAGGAAGCTAGCACTGAAGGACAAGCTTCAAAAGATCAAGATGGAAAATGGTGACACAATACCACAATACCTGAGTAGGTTCACCCAATGTTGGGATGAACTTGAGAGTGTTGGTATTATGGTTGTAGTAGATGGTATGGTAAGCCTAGCACTTCTGGGCCTTCCCAAGAGCTGGCACAACTACCAGGATTCAGTAAATGGGAGGGAGAAGCTACTGAATTCGGAGTGATTGTGGTTTGACTTAGTTCAAGAAGAAATAAGGTGGAACACCAGAGACAAGACCTCATCCATGTGTGATGATGAAGAGAATTATTCCTAGGATGGAAAGGAAAAGAAAGGGAAAGGGAAGAAATCCAAATCCAAAGTAGAATCTGGTCAGGCGGGAAAGAAGAAAGACTTTTTGAAAATCAAGTGCTTTCACTATCATGAGCTGGTACACTATGCCATGAAGTGTCCACAAAATATGGTAGGTAAGAATCCCTTAAGAGGAGTGGTGAATGAATATTTGGCTTCACATATCGAACTTGATTTCACCCTCATTGCTTGTATGGTGAGCATAGTGATGGGTAGTGTGTGGTATCTAGATAGTGGAGCCTCATTCCATATGATAGGAAACCGAGAATTTTTTAGATACTTGGAGGAGAATGACCTAGAGATGCACAACAACATGGGAGATGATGGAAGGTGTTATCACTCCCCCCTACTTCCCAAGGCTGATAATGGAGTTGAAGGAAGGTAACCACAGACCAACCTTTAGGTCAGGTAGCTAGCCCTACCAAGACAAGAGAGGGCTCTCTCAATGTCACTTTGCAACCAAATGTTTGGCTGAATAGAATGTTTTAGGCTAGTTATGATGCTCAGTATATTAGGGTTTTTGTTTGTTTGGAGTTTTGCTGGATAGGAATGACAATTAGGAAACTAGTTCTAGGTTTTTTATTTGAATCAAAGGTTTAGTTGCAGAGGTAATGGTGAGGTTAGGAAGGTAAGATAAGAATCATGCTTAATTTTTCATTGTGTATAGAGTCAAATGAGAGGGATTCAGAATGATAATTAAACTAAATTCATTCATCATAAGAGTAGAGACATGTTCATGTAAATATTATAAAAAAACAGAACATGGAAAGCATGACTTCTGTCAATAAACTGATAAGAATTAGCATAAATAATCATATATGTGAAATATGGATAAAATAATATTAAACATGATAATTTTATTCAGAAAAAAAAATGCTCAAAGGCATACCAATGGAGTCTCAACACTATGTCTGCAACATTGTCTCTGATTTCATTAACAAAATCTTGTACAATAGCTCCACTGCAAATAACAACTATCCAACCTCTAAAAAGAATTGAGGTGGACTAATTATAGAAAATAGAGTTCATGAAACATAATAGGATCTAAATCCTATGCAAAAAGCATCATAATTACATCAGATAAGTCACTTCCTAGATTCTAGGGAAGTTAGAAACTAATCCCTGAAATTTAGCTAAAGACTAGGAGTGAGTGTCTCCTCCATTATATTACATGTTTCCTCATCATAGAGCTAAAAAAAAAACTAAAAATCATCCAATGACACCTCATGGGACAACTAGCATCGAATTTCTAGAGTTTTCCTAGCATGACAGTTGTCTCAAAAGGAATCCTATGCAGAAACATCGCGCCTATAGCAGAAACGTTGCGCTTGTCTAGCAAACGAATTGCACCAGTTAAAGGGTGATTGTGACCCACTTAGAAGCATCCAAATGTAAATATGAAAGTTTTTTTGAGTAGCCCTATCAGTATGGTTTCCAATGCAACTTTAATTTTAGGAAAACACCCATAGGAAGGCTTTCAAAAAAAAAAATTCCCAACCTTACTCTAGAAGCACCGCACCTAGTCCAAAACACTGGCAGAAGCATGTAAATGAGGCATTTTTTTGCATTTTTCTTCAGAACTAGAGTTTTTCATGGAAAAAAAAGTCTAGATATCGCATGTACTAGTCAAGATGCACCCATCCATGTAAGAAAAACTTGACTTTGATGCCTTGAGAGAAAGCTTCGCGCCTCACCGCGACGCTTCCGAGGAGACAAAATTTCCAGATTTTTGCAAAAATCATAAAAATTACAAAAAGTTCTCAAAATTGACCAAAATTTGTTCTATAATACATGTGGAGGATAGGCTAAATAGCCATGGATGCCTCAGCAAGGAGTTCTAAGTTTTCTATCTCCTTGAGCTTCATTTGAGCTTCTTTAAGTTTTGTCTTCACTTGTTTGAGCCTAATTTGGGAAATTTTGTTCATGACACAATAGTGATTGGCCATAAGCTTCTCAAGGTTCCTATTGACCCTGTCATGCCAATACTCTCTATCTTGATTGATTTCATCAAGATTTAGTTCATTAAAAGTCTTTTGACCTGATTTAGGAGTTGATTCTCTTTCTCTGTGAAGCGCCCTCTTGAAGCCTCGTCCTTGGTCTTCCTTTTGTTCCAAATTCAGAATCCTCTAGCTTATCATCTTCTATTATTTATTTTCCCTTGCCTTTATCTGCATCAACAAGTACCTTTGGTTTGTCTTGGAGGAGTAGTTTCACCTTTAACTGAAAATTCTCTTGTTGTAGGAATGTGATCTAAGAATTTGTAATTGAGAAAACCTCACTCAACTCTGCTATTTCTTCATCTTTCTATTTTAGTGATTTCCTCAAATGAATTATCCTTCACATGTTTTGTCATGTCAACTCCTAAGGGTTATTTTTCATCACGGTACTGCAATGGTGACTCACCATCATGGCTTGGTGGTTGGTCCACTGTTTGTCTCTGCTCAAGTGTAGTTTCAGGTGCCAATACACCTCTGATGGTCTTAGGAGAAAAAAAATAATCTCTTTCCCTTATCATAGGTTTGAGTGATCTCAACCCTAGGTGCTTTCAAAATCTAAGCCTACCTACTAGAAGAACCAACCTCCTTTGGTTGTATTGGTGTTGTGGTATGAACAATGGGTAGACTAGTAGTAGGAGTTGATGCTACTTTCTCCATGAAAAGTTCCCAAGTCATATTGTTTGATGAGAGCTGGTGAAAAACAATCAGCTTAACCAAACCATGGTGAAATAGACTAGGATGAGGATTTCTACCTTTGTTCTGTACTTTTTCCACCATCTTGACCAAACTTTTGAATAGATGGTTTGAAAAATTTAATGATTTGATAGCTGTGAAGTGCATTAGGAACCTGACATGGCATTGGTATAGTCTTGAAAATCTTCCCTCACATGTAAAATACTTCATGATCAACTTCATTAATGGGGCATACTTATCAAGTAGATTCGTGAAAGGGAAAATATGTTCAGGTTCATCTCTGCAATGAGGTTTTAGGAACATTGAGTAGTTTTCAAGATCCACTTTCATGCCCTTGAACTAGAATTCTCCTTCATTTGGAATCCTTGTTGCTGAAGTGATGGCCTCTACTGATAAATTGAATGAAATTCTTGCTATGGTGGGTTTGTCTATGATGAAGTTAGTGGCATAAAGGGTATTCAATGGGGCATGACATTCTATCTCCATGATCTTCTCACAAAATCTCAAACATCCAGTCTTTTAAAAACATTTGTTGGCATATGGGGAAGCATTAAGTTCTTGCAATGTGGATGGCTCAAATATAGAATGGTGGCCTCCCTTATTATCTTTCTTTTCAGTCTCCATAGTAGCTGTGAATAGAATGAAAACCTCCTAGATGAAAGGAGTGAGTAGAGAAAGAAAATTTTGGAAAACAGGTGATATGGATAGGGTAGGTTTAGGGGTTGTGATGAGGTATAAGGAGGTTGAAGAAAATTCCCCAAAAAATTGAGGCAGTGGGGTGATGTGTTAGCTTGAGGATACTAGTGGAATTTCTTGAAATAGGTATGGGGAGGTGGATAAAATGGGAAAACACAAATATTTCTGGTTTTCTTGTGAAAGTGTAGTGGGTATTTAGGGTTTTAATGAAAACAAGGGTAAAGCGAACTGTGAGAAATAGGAGGTGTTGTGGTAGGTTTTTTGAAAGATGAGTGAAGGCTTAGTTGGTGGGAAAAGGGGTTTCTAATGGGTAAAACTAATCAAGAAAGGAGAAACTCTAAAACATAGGAGAGAAAAACCCTAAGGATAGAAAACACTCATTACTTATTGATCTGAAAATGAAAGTATTTGTATTGTTGTGTAAAGTATTCATTTCCATTTAATTAAGTGTGAAATGTGTTTGCCATGTCTTGCAAATTAAACAAAGTTTTTTTGGTAACTATTTTTGAGTTTATGTGTGAGGGATTGTTAATTAAAATTATTTTTTAACATCTTGAATCAGAAATACACAGTAGAATAACTTCACCATAGCAACACAACAACATGATGAGGCAGTTCACCCCTCTTGGGCTACATCTGCGGGGTCCAAGGCTCCCAATGGACATGTCCTTGCTATATTATGATGCTCAAATTGGTTTTATAGTGAGAAAAAAGCCTAAATAGGCTGAAACAGCTATGAAAATGAATTCAAAAGACAGAAATAAGCTAAGAATGGATTTTATTTCACCTCAAACAGTTAAGTGTAGCCCAATGCAGCTCCATTTCCCTCATGGCCCTAATGACTCTCCAAGCTTCCCTGAAGAAAAAATGGCTGAAAAACACCTCTATGGGCTCTGCAACCTATCCCAATGGCTCCAGAATGCTTAGAATACCCAAAATTGACCAAAATTCTGTCCAAATTTGTCCAATATTGAAGAAGTTATGATAAAAACAAGATTTTTCCCAATGTCAAGTGAAAACCCCACTAAATGTGGGAGAACTGCAAATAGGGGCACTAATTTGGAAATATGACCAAGAATGATGGACTCCGCTCTAGAATTGGCGGGCTAATAAAGGTGGAATTTAATATTATGGGTTGGTGGTCACATGGACCGTCCAAACCCGCCGACGGAAAGTGTTATGGTTAACGTAACAACCAGTGGCAATTATCAAAACCATGGCATAATTCTCTAATTATGTTGGCCACATGGGCACGGTTTATTAACCATCCACTCCAACCATTGCGGATGGCCCTAGGCCATGGTATTTGCAACATGATCCCATGTGTTTGGGGCTAGCCCTTTTCTTTTTCTGCCCAAACCATTTTTCACGTTTAAATAGACATGGTATTCCAATAATTAATAAGAAACATCGTGTGGCACAATGGTAAGACGCGGGCTCTGTGCATGAGAGGTCATGGGTTCAAATCTGTTAAGTCACAAAATATTTAAAATACCGCCCACTTCTGTCCGACCTGGGGCTACATGGTGGCCTCCGGGCCTACCACGTGGCGGCCTATTATTGGTCAAAAAATTACACAGTCAACCTAATGACGAATGAGTACTTGCCACTTGTCGATCACCCATTCGTTCCTGTGGAATATTTCAAGGAATATTCCAAAAATATTCCAAGGAATATTCTCTTTTTAATAATTCCAAAGTCAAAGTCAACCTTGGTCAAACTGGATTTTTGAAGGATACTCAAAACTTCAAACCTACATAACTTTCACATACGATGTTGGATTTAAGTGCCATTCACAGTGCCAGAATCACAGTGACGAGGCCTATCTTATCATTCAAGTTTCAACCAATTCTGATCAATTCCATTTTGAGCATTGTTTCAACTTAGGACATGATCACCTAATCACACCTCCCAAATGGGAAGCTTTTGGACCCCAAAAGCTCTCTGATTCACAAAAATTGAAGACGAAGAGACTGATTCTCCACTCTTCCAACCTTGAACCATTGAGATCTTCCTGACTTCGTCAAATTGAGCTTCTCATAAAAGGATAAATTCTTCCTTGAATCCACTGACTGACTATTGCTAACCTTCACTGAGTCATGATGCAAATTTTTGAAATTTGCAGAACAAAAACTGAAATTTGCAGAGTACATATTGTAACTACAATGGTCTAACTTCAAAGGAGACTGAAAATAAGATTCACCTTGCCAACTTTCCTCATGGCGAATTTTTAACAAATGAACCCTGTGCTTGCATCAAATTCTGACCAAGTTTTCTCACCATACCAATCTGTCGTTCTGAAACCAGCATTGACCCATGCTAAACTTTTTGTCCTCTTTGCTTGCATGCCTTTCCATATTTTGGATTCTTTCACCACTCTGCACCAACACTTTGTTCTTTGCATCAATTGACACTAAAGGCACTTTCTGCAACATCTTTTCATCTTCAAAATACGACTTGCTTTCAGGCTGAAACATATCATCATTTATATCAGCAATAACATGAAAAGGTTTATGTACAAAATATTTTTGCTTAACCATCAACAAAGTCAAATTTTGACTTGCATTGACAAGCCATTTCAATTGTCCTGTGTTGACTAAAGAAGATTCTAGCTTCTTTCGATGTGCTCTCACAATAAACTCTTTTCCATCCTTGAACAGATGAAACTTGTTCTCATGGCGATGGAATATCACTTTTCTGTCGTATAAATATGGACTACCCAACAACACACCTGTAATGTCAAGTGGTACTACATATAGTTCAACCCAATCAACATAATGAGCTATTATGGCGAAGCACAACATGCACTTTCTTGAGACTTGTAAATTAGCATCCTTGCAAATCCATCCAAGTGGATATGGCTTTAGATGAGGTATGGTATCAAGTTTCAGCTTCTTGACTAAGTATTCTAAGATGAGATTATCTTGTGACCCACTATCAAATAGTGTGTCTATCTTTGTGTGTTTGGCTATTATCCTCACATGAAACAGTTGTATCCTACTTTCTTCATTTTGAGTTTCTATGTGACAGTTTAACATGCTAGAACTGGGATTTGTTTCATTTACAATCTCTTTCCCCTTTATGTTCTTTAGTACCATAGCTATGATTTTAGTTTCATCACCTGATTCAGACCCTAAGTCTTGTTCAACAGTTGCAACAGTTTTGCCCTTTTCTTTGGCCTTATCTTTGTTTTTAAATTTCTCTGGTTTCAGCTCCAAATGAAGCTTCCAACAATGCTCTTCATCGTGGCTTTTTTTGGAATAGTTTTTACAAAATAACTTTCCTTTTTCTTTCCTAGAGTTTTCATTTCTTTTCCTCCCTTTTCCTTTGAATTCACTATCCATATTCCCATCAAAATATTGTTTCCCTCTATCCTCTAAATGCGTAGCTTGCACACAAACTTCGTCTAGACTAGTATAATTGAACATAAGGATAGTATGTATAAGATAAGTGTGTAAACCACCTATATATTTCAGCAAGGTATCTTGACTGTGCAAATCAATTCCAAGTAGTAAAGTCCTTCTTTTAAACTCTTGACTGTAATCTTGAACACTTTGTCCCTTAAGTTGTCTAAAACTTTTCCAATTCATGATAGCCTTTTGTAAATGAGCTAATGGATAAAATTGTTGCTTAATTGCGGAAATCAATTCAGCCCATGATAAAGTGATCTTACCATGTTTTTTCATTTCATCCTTGGTCTTGGCTTCCCACCATACCAATTCTGCTCCTTCCATTCTTAAAGAGGCTAACTAAATCTTGGTGTCGTCTTCATGAAGGTTTTGTATCCTCAAGTAAACTTCCAACTATCTTATCCAATTGTCAATTTTCTCTGCACTGACTTCACCGTTAAACATAAGCAACTCAAATGGAATTTTACCAGTGGTTTTAGACTTGTGATATTGATTCACTTATGTTGAGGATGACGATGTAGAGGAAGAGGATGAAGATGGGGATGGTGGATCACCATTTCCTCCATGTCCTTTCTTTGACTTGTCATTTTTTTTATTTCCTCCTGAATAACTCTCTCCTTCTTTCTAGTTTTTATACCCTTCTCCAACAAGCCTATCATTCCTTTCTTGGTAGAGTATCCTCACCATCTCTGTCATGTCTAGGAAAGATTTTCGAAATATCCGTTTCTCTTCTTTGGGATCCATATCTTTAGGAGCTTCTCCCTCTCTTGAAGACATGCTTGAAGTTGCTTCTATGGCTCTTGGAGGTGGTTCTTTGACCCTTCTTGGTTGTGGATTACTTTTTACACTAACCAAATGTCCTTCACCTCTCTTGAGTTTAAGCCTAGTAAGCATCAAAACTTGCAAAAAATCAACTATATCTTTGCACAAAACAAATGCTGAGTAAAAATCTAGCTCTTAATACTCAAATCCTGAGCTCTGATACCATATGATCTAAAAATGAAAGTATTTGTATTGTTGTGCAAAGTATTCATTTCCATTTAATTAAGTGTGCAAAGTGTTTGTCATGTCTTGCAAATTAAACAAAGTGTTTTTGGTAACTGTTTTTGAGTTTATGTGTGAGGGAATGTTAATTAAAATTATTGTTTAACATCTTGAATCATAAATGCATAGCAGAATAACTTCACCATAACAACACAGCAACATGATGAGGCAGTTCACCCCTCCTGGGCTACATCTGTCAGGTCCAAGGCTCCCAATGGGCATGTCCTTGCTATATTATAATGCTCAAATTGGTTTTACAGTGATAAAGAAGCCTAAGCAGGTTGAAACAACTGTGAAAATGAATTCAGAAGATAGAAACAAGCTAAGAATGGCTTTTATTCACCTCATAAAGTGAAGTGTAGCCCAATGCAACTCCATTTCCCTCATGGCCCTGATGGCTCTCCAAGCTTCCCTGAAGAAAAAATGGATGAAAAACACCTCTATTGGCTTTGAAACCTATCCCAATGGCTCCAAAATTCTTAGAATACCCAAAATTAACCAAAATTCTATCCAAATTGGTCCAATATTGAAGAAGTTATGATAAAAACAAGATTTTTCCCAATGTCAAGTGAAAACCTCACTAAATGTGGGAGAAGTACAGATAGGGGTGCTAATTTGGCAATCTGGTCAAGAATGACAGACTCCGCTCTAGAATTGGTGGGTTGATAGAGGTGGCATTTAATATTATGGGTTGGTTGTCACATGGACCGTCTGAACCCGCCGGTGGAAGTGTTATGGTTAACGTAACAACCGGCGACAATTATCAAAACCGTGGCATAATTCTTTAGTTATGTTGGCCACATGGACACAGTTTACTTATCGTCCACTCTGACCATTGCGGATGGCCGTAGGCCATGGTCTTCGTGACGTGATCCCATGTGGTTGGGGCTAGCCCTTTTCTTTTTCCGCCCAAACCAATTTTCACGCTTAAATAGATATGGTATTCCAATAATTAATAAGAAACATTGTGTGGCACAATGGTAAGTTGCGGGCTCTGTGCACGAGAGGTTACGGGTTCAAATCCGTTAAGTCACAAAATTTTTAAAATACCGCCCACTTTTGTCTGACTTGGGGCCACGTGGCGACCTATTATTGGTCAAAAAATTACACAGTCAACCCAATGACGAATGAGCACTTGCCACTTGTCGATCGCCCATTCGCTCTTGTGGAATATTCCAGGGAATATTTTGGGGAATATTTCAAGGAATATTCCAAGGAATATTATTTTTTTAATAATTCCAAAGTCAAAGTCAACCTTGGTCAAACTGGATTTTTGAAGGATACTGAAAACTTCAAACCTACATAAATTTCACATAAGATGTCGGATTTAAGTGTCGTTCATAGCACCAGAATCGCATCTACAAGGCCTATCCATTCGTTTAGGTTTCAACCAATTCTGAGAAATTCCATTTTTGAGCATTTTTCAACTTAGGACATGATCACCTGATCACTTATGAATTAACTTGAAGAAGGCAATTAAGGTAGCCACTTACTGATTTTGGAGGCCACAAGAGGTTTCTACAGTTGTTTTGAAGCTTGGGTAGCTGATTTGAAGAGTGAAACCCAAAAATTTAGCGTTGCCCCATACGTGTAACACCACCTCTTACAAACGTCGCATTGCCCCAGAAACATCGTGTTGCTCCCTTAGAAACGTCGCGCTACCTCTAGAAGTGTAGTAGAATGGATTTTATTGCAATTTTTTTCTAGTTTTCTTTCACCTTTGGCAATGGTAGGGTATTCTCAAGGTGAGAGATGAAATTTATCGAGTAAGAGAAGATAAAATGAGTGAAAGAAATCACATTTTCCCTTTTATAACATCAATAAAACACCCTTTTGTCATTTAGTGAAAACGTGACCCTTTTTTGGAACACTTTCTTTTTGAATAATTTGGCAATGTTACAAGCTTTTGAAAGAAGAAAATTTGTCTTTTTTTTTTTTTTTCCTACCTAAGATAACTCCCCTTTGAAAGATAACTTTGTATGATGGAAGTGAATGACCCTTATTTTACCTTCTTTATGACAAAATTTGGACATTTATGGTGGCGAAATGAAAGATATATAGACACTACCTAGGTGAAAAAATGGTGACTTGACCTAAGACTCTAGATGATAATGAAGAACATGACCCATGAAATGACAATAACCATGAATAAACTAGAGGGGGTAGCTTTTAAAAACCTAGACATATCCAGCGATCAAAATTTTATTTGAAAATTGACTTGGAAATGTAAAATTTTGACCTAGGACCACTACTAAACAAATTGAATGAGTACATATTGATATCTAAATATTGGACGCTAACATTGGCTCCATCTAGGGATGGAAGCTCCTTTAGGAGGTGTCAAGAACATCGTAGGTTAGGTAGCCTTATCCATTTGGCGATGGAGTCAAACTGAAAACTGAAATAACTTCAACAAACTGAAAAATAGACACAAAAACTGACTGAAGTTTTTGGATTTTTTTGAAAGAAAAACATCAGTTGAACATAGAATTCTCATAGCCTTCTCCTTTGGTTTCAAACTTCTGCAATAGCTTATTATTATTGACAAAAGATAAAAAGTGATATTTACAGTGAAATTGAACCTTTTTCTTCAAACTTAGGTAAGGTAGTGTTTGAGGAACTTACCATTCACCGGTCCTCTCATAATTTCTTGCCCATCAAGATATTTTAACAATAATGCCTCATTACCTCTGAATGATGTGATATTGTATGGACCTTTCCATATATTATCAAACTTACCTTGCTTACCTTTGTCTTCATTCTGGGCATCCCATTGAAGGACAACATAACCTACTTTTAAATCATCAGCTTTGGTCTTCTTTTCATACACTTTCTTGATTTTCTCTTGAAGTTTTGAAGTATGATTGAAGACTTATTCTCTTTTCTGTTTTAAATGAATCATTTGACTAATTCTTCATTGGATATCATTTGGTTCACTATCGATCTCTTGCAGAATTTTCATCACTGAGACAGCTAAAGAAGTGGGAAACATTGTTTCAACACCGTACACAAGCTGAAAAGGCGACATATTAATTGATCTTTTGTGCTAACTCTATCCACCCATAGAGCATTTATGAGCTTATTGTGTCAATTTCTCTTATTCTCTTGCAGCAGCTTCTCAATTATAATCACCAATGACTTTTTTGAAAATTCATCCAACCCATTTCCTTGAGGATAGTATGTTGTATAATGACCAAGTCTTATGTGATATTTATCACAAAAGTCAATCATTTTCTTAGACTTAAAGGTGGTTGCATTGTCAGTAATAATTTTCTATGGAAAACCAAAACGAGACAAGATATTGCTTTCCAAAAACTGAATGATGGTAGTATTTGTAGCTTTCCTCGTCGGAATGGCTTCAATCCACTTTATGAGGTAAGTAGTGGCAGTGAGTATCCATTTATGCTAAGTTGATGAAGGAGGATGGATATCACCAATGAATTCAAGACCCCATTGCTGGAAAGGTGCTTGAACTGTGATGGGTTTTAAAGGCAGCGACAAAAGCTTTCTTTTTCCTTGAAAATTTTGACATTCATGACAGCTCATGATAGTCTTATAGACTTTTGAAAATAAACTTTTCCAATAGAATTCAGCCCTCAAAATCTTATTTTTTGTAGTCTTCTAGAAAATATGACCACCACAGTCACCTTTATGAAATTAATTCATCACTTTTTCAACTTCTCCTTCTAACAAGAAATTCAACAACACCCCACCTGGATATTTCCAATACAAATCAGTGTTATTGATGCAATACTTAAGAGCCCTCAACTTCAAAGATCTAGATTTATTACTAGGGAAACCAAGAGGAGGATTTAAGTGTTGCAAAACATAAACAATATCAGTGTACCATGGTGATGAAATAAATATTTCAGATACCTGAGGTAATGAATTAGCCTCTTATTCCTCAAATAATGCAGCAATAAAATTAATGTCCAAAGCATGGAGGTCTGGGTCCACCATAAGCTTTGCTAAGCCTTTTCCCTTAATCAATTTTGTAGGCTTTATTTCCAAATCATACTCCAACATAGCAGCGATGCATTTGCCACGCTGACCTTCAGGATCATTATGTGTAAGCACATATTTGACAGCAACATTTGTGACATATGCAATCACATGAGAATGAAGAATATAGACTCGGAATTCCTTCAATGATTTAACTAGCGCCAAGGCCTATTTTTCAATGATATTGTACTTAAATGTTGCATCTCTAATGGTTCTACTGAATAAATCGATGGGTTGTTCTGTTTTCTTATTTTTCTTTCACATGAGGACAACAGCCAGAGTATGCTCCGAATAAAAGGAAAATATGATGAAATCAAGTGTGTAATCTAGACTAATAAGAATATGAGCATGAGATAAAGAAAATTTAACTTGATTAAAATACTTCTTTTCTTCCTCATACCATTTTACTTCACTATATTTCTTCAGCATGTTAGTAACTTGACTTAAATGTTCAACAAGATTAGGAACAAACCTTCTTAGAAAATTGATTTTACCATTGAATGACTGAATCTCCTTCTTGCTTCTAGGATATTCAAAGCTTTGAATTGCTTCAATTCTTGAAGTATCTATTCGACTGTCATCTTTTGAAATTATGTGGCCCATAAATTTTCCTACCTCCATAGCAAAAAAACTCTTTTTAGGATTCAATGATATGCCAAATTTCCTCATCTCTGAAAAATTGTTTTCAAGTGATGCAAGTGTTGCTCATATTTCTTGGAAAAAACAATTATATCATCAAAATATATGACCAAGAATACATCCTTTTCATTGGTGAAGGTGATTTCCATCGCTCGCTGAAAAGTCACTCCTGCATTTTTCAATCCAAAGGGAATTTTGGCGTACATGAAGGTATCCCATGGTGTTGTAAAGACTGTCTTTTCCTGATCATCTAGATGGACTAAAATCTGATTATACCTAGAGTATCCATCCAACAATGAAAGTATATAATATCAGACTACCCTTTGCAGAATATGGTCCATTTTTTGTAGTGGTTAATTGTCTTTCAGTTACAGTTTATTCAGATTGCTAAAATCTATACACAATCGAACTTCTTCGGTCTTCTTTCTTACTAGTACTAAGTTAGACATCCAATTTGAGAAGTGAAGTCATGGAACTATAATACCAGTATTAAATAACCTTTTTACCTCTTTTTGAATGGAGGGAAACATCTTGGGATTCATTCTCCTCAATTTCTGGCAGAAAGGCTTCTGATCCGGTTTCAAAGGAATATTATGTTGAATTATAGTTTTATCATAAATTTTTAGATCAGAATACTCCCATGCAAAAAAAATATCAAACTGATACATGAGCACTACATATTTACCTTTCATCTCTGGGCTCCAAGATTTTGAAATCTTGACTATCTTGTGCTTTTTAGGAGTGTCAAGATTAAGATATTCCACTCCTACTTCTATTGGCAGCATGGTCAGTTTGCATGCAACATCATCTTGGTCAAAAATATCCTCCAAAGGCACAAGACCTCTAGGAATGGAGTTTTCTTTCAGCTGAAGTACTTTAATTTCTACTTGTTGGACGGATAAGTCATTCTTATGGACAAGACAGACCTCGCAAGTGTCCTATGGACAGCTAGCAACAAACAGACAATTAAATCTATCTTTCTCTAGATATATCGCGATTCATAATTAAACGTTATAAAGGTTTTACGATCTTACCTTTGATCCAACGCTTGTTTTTAGTAGTCTTCCTTCAGTCGCCCGAAAGAGTTGCCTTCAAATATCTACAATCACAAACAAACAAACATCAAATATCACCTGCATAGGATATATTCATAAATCATATCTATTATGGTGATCAAGGAGTCCATAAAATAAACCAATCAATTAATATCTTATTGAGAAAAATGGACTTACTTGTATTAACTTAAATAAAGAAGAGCCTTACAACCGTGTCTGCCTTGGTGTCATACAGGCCTTCCTGGGGTCCGGAACAGGCATTTCCTTTACTTTGACCAGCCTTGCACTCTTCCAACCGAGATACATACAGGTATGTAATCTTTCCCACATGAAATCTCAGCTAAAAGGGTCTAAGTTCCAACAGCACTTCACCTCAAATAATACTAAAGCTTGAACCCCCTTTGAGGCTGCCCTATGCCTCTTTTTATACTGAAAGAGAGGAGGTTATAGCTCCAAACAAGAAGGGATAGAATCCTCCTTCAAAGGGATTAGCTCCTTAATGGATGGGATACATGAACCTGAAAAGAGAGAACTTTCCACCGCAGGAATGTTTCTAGAAGCTTCCAAAAATGACTCAAACTGAGCTTCTAGATTTTACTTGCACCTTTTTTGACCTTTTATAGGGCTTCGCACTTTTAATGAAGAAAAAGTGCGATACGTACCACAGTTTTCCTTTACAAAAGGTGCGGTACCATAGGTAAATCTAAGAGAAAGTGCGGTACAAGTGTTTTAAGGACTTTTATGAGCTTTTCTCTTATTTTCAAGGCTTGATATTAGGAGCTGATGTGTTTATAATTGCAAGGGAGAAATGTATGAGTGATAATGAGCTCATATGGACAACAAAAAGTCAAGGTGAAAATTTTTAGTGTAACAGATTGCCCCCTAAAGTGTGAAGTTTGTAATAGATGAAGAGTGATTCTGTAATGTATGAAGAGTGAAGTAATTTATCATTTCAAGGATCAGCCTGTGGACACCCCAGTCAGAACCTGTAAAAACATTCAATTTTAAATGTATATATGTATATATATCAGCGCTGAGGTAGGCATTCCCATACTTAGATCAAAAAATAACTAAACTTGTTCTGATACAGAAATTATTTTAATATTACATCAATATTGTAGACACAGCATGGACGCAGCCATCTGTAATGAATTGTCTACTGCATAATGAATAATAAAACTCCTCGTAGCCTGGATGGTGGAAACTAGATCCAGTGTCTTGATTTCTGCTTCTCGAACTAGTACAATTCTATCCATGCGATTAAATGTGTTGAAGTCGAACATGGTAGAACCCACTTGATTACCAGTCAATGATGTGAAATGTTAACAAGTGTGAGAGAAACCACCAATAATGACAATGGCTCTCAAATTACTCAGTACAATTCATGAGATGTGAATAAGTAATCTGAAGTCGAACATTTCACGGAATCGTTCAATCGAAGGTCAATGATGCAACTTGTCGTCGAAGGCGAGAAACCTGCCATTAAGGCATGTAGATTTCAAGGTATTGATGGCTTCTATATCAACTTCCTAGATGATGAGCCATTGTCGATAGAAAGTGATCCATCATAAGCAAGCTCATGACACGAAATCATAGATCAAGTTTTGAAGAAATTTTTGCAAGGACTAACCCAGGGATGGTCAACGCGAATAGAGACAAATTTTTGTAGATGAATGGTTTGTTTGATTGTCCTCTTGAACACACAATGACACTGTAGATGGTTTGGTGACAATTTTCCTAAGCTAATACCCAGAAACCGGCTTAAGACCTTCAATATGGTTTGATTAACTGATAGGCAAAGGATTTCCCATTCCAAGTAGAAGTGTGACAAAAAGTGTTGTGTTCAAGAGTGGTGTAATTCTTTTACAAATCAAAGTGTAAAAAATGAATCTATTTTCTCTCTTTTCCCCCACCATTTCTGGCAAGTACCTCTTTATTTTTGACAAGTTTGAGGAGGATAACATTTGCTTGTTTATAATCTCATCCTTCAGATGAGTCCAACTTAGTTTAAAATCGAACCCTAAGAAGGAGTGGTCCGTTCCTGTTTGTAATCGACAGGTCCTTTACTGTTAAATTTTAACAAGTCCAGTATAAGAGAAACTCGGTGTTTTTCATTTTTAGGGAGTCAGAAGAAAAAACTTAAGAAAACTCCATGGGTGTACTTTTTCATAATTTTAGTCTCTCAGGCCCGAAAAAGGATAAAATAATGCGAGAGGGAACTCTATTGACCATGAGTAGTCAATGTATACCTTTTTCGTAAATATTCCATTTCAGTCCGGAAAAGGGGTAAACTTATACTGAAGGGACGACTGTTCATTTCCTTTAACGAGTTCGAATATTCAAGTACTCAGCAATATTTTCATGTTTAGAGAGTCTAAAAAGGGCTTAAAAGAGGACTCCATGGTTTCTCTTTTTCGTAAATTTTAATGAGTTCAAAAAAGGGATAAAAATGTACTCATTTGGCCGACTTTCAATTTAATTTATGAGCAGGAAAAGATGGAAAGAATTGTTTTATGAGAATGAAAGATAGCAAAATAATCTCAGGATTTTCATGAGTTTAATGAGTCTTGAAAATAATAACCGAAATCAACTCAAGATAGGTTTCATTTTTATACAAGCTTGAAACATAGGAAAAATTATGCTTGAAAACAGGGTTTGTTTCATTTTTACACAAGCTTGAAACAAAGGAAAAATCATGCTTGAGATAAAATTTTAATGCCTCCCAAGCGTAACTGCTAGAGCGCATGCCCCCCCAGCTTCATTTCATTCAAACAGATAGACTACTAGTAATTAATAGCTGGATGGAATGAAGGTTCATTTATGAGATCATATGAAAGACCTGACCCAAAACTGTAAGAAAATAATGCAAAAACTGAAATAACCAACCTAAATATACGACTTAAAATTCACGAGATCTAGTCAAAGACTCGCTCAATTAGGGGAGGATTTGTTTCATTTTTTAACGAGCTTGACATAGGAAAAGAACCATGCTCATGGCAACGTGTTTCATTTTTTAACAAGGTTGACACAGTAACAGGAACTATCCTCACCTACATGTTTCATTTTTTAACGAGGTTGACATAGTAAAAAAATTGTCCTCAAATCTACTCTCTACAATCTACCTACTGATTCATTTTTTAATAAGGTTGACACATGAAAAGAACAATCCTCATACCTGATTCATTTTTTAACGAGGTTGAATCAGTAACAAGAACTATCCTCTGACCCACTGATTCATTTTTTAATGAGGTTGACACAATAAAAGGAACTATCCTCGCAAGAATCTATTTCATTTTTTTAACAAGGTTGACACAGGAAAATAACTTTCCTCTTGGAAGCTTGTTTCATTTTTTTTTTAAAACGAGCTTGACACAAGAAAAGGAACTATGCTCTCGACTAACTGATTGATTTTTTAATGAGGTTGACACAGTAAAAGGAACTATGCTCACCTACATGTTTCATTTTTTAACGAGGTTGACACAGTAAAAGGAACTATCCTCGCAAGACTTGATCATGGATTCCAACTGGAAGAAACACATGTCAATGGGCACACCTTGATCATGGATTCCAAGAGGTCTTCATCAGAAGGAAGAATAGTTCTATTGAAGGAAAACATGTCAAGGGACTCAAAAGGGATAAGAACATCGAGTTCAAATAATCCCATAGAGTTTTCCATGTCAATTACTGGATCTAAGTCAAAGGAAGACGAGCAAACAGTGAGAGGTTCGCTTGCATCGGTAACTGAAAACATGGGACTGGTTGCCACATAATTAACCCGTGGTGGGGTAGATACCACTTTATTATAAGGAACATTTAGGGGTGTTGGATTATTGGTAGTCGAATCAAGACAAGGGAATGAAAGTTGGTCAACAGTCACAATGTTTCCATTGTGAGGGAAAGACATCACGCGAAAGAGTGTCGATACGACAGCTTTCATTGCATAAACATAGTCTCTCCCAAGGAGTAAATTGAAATCTAAGGGGCCTCAAAATACCATAAGATCAATACAGAAATTTTTACCTTCCAATGTAATAGAAAACTTAGGAATGATCCCTAAAGGTTCACTAATGGTTCTGTTAAAAGCTTTCAGATTCTACGTAACAAGCACAAGCTGAGGGGAACCCAAATCTTTCCAAGCAGTTGAGGATAAAATACTAACAGAAGCACCTTCATCTACATGTGTGCGGTATATATTCTTACGACAAGCCTGCACAATGATTTGGAAAGGGATGGAATAAGGAAGACGAGGTTTTGTCAGTCTATTCCAATCAAAGGAAAATACCTTTGTACTTGGAGGGGATTCTGTAGAAACAAGTGAAATGCCCCCTGGCATAGAAGAATCTGATGTAACAAGAAGAACCGGAGTGGTATGAAGTTCACTCTCTTCAGGGAGAGTGGGATCGACTGAATGTGAAATTGAATCGACCACTTGATCAACTAATGGATCATCAACCTGAGTGATATGAGTTTCACTCTTCAATGGAAGAGTGGGATCGACCGAACTTGGAATTAGATCAATCACTCCGTCAGTTGATGGTAGGTTGGGAGAAAGTTGACGGTAACCAGTTGGAAGTTCTTGTTGTGGAACAGTAAGGTTTTCCAACAATTTTGAGGCTTCATCCATGTGAGGGAAAATGTGAGTTTGATGACTCCCTTTGCATAACCTACAAGGAAACCTAACGTTACCCTTTTTCCCAGGAACCTGACTATCACTAGTTGAGGGATCAATGGAAATTTGAAGAGAATTTTCTGACCATACTTCCAAGACCTTTGGAATACCAGGACAATTGATAAGGAAATGGTCACCCTTACAAAGCTTGCAAGGGAATTTGAGTTTACGATGCATGTTGGAGGTTTCCTCAAAATTACTAACACTTACAGCCATGGTTGTTTGGTTGAATTCTTTCTTATCTTGCTTCTTCTTCTTCTTCTTCCCTTTCTTCTTCTTCTTAGTCACCTGGTTACTAGCGTCAAGGCTTTTACCAAGGGAAGAGGAAGAAAGGGAGGAATAAATATTGGGTGAAGAAGGTAAAGGGTCAACAGAAGGTTGGTGATGTTGAGATGGTGAACTCTGTTGAGGTGAAGCATTCGGTTGAGGTGGAACAATTTAAGTATTCGGGGCTGACGAAGTTGAAAATAACCATATCAGTAAACCTATTGTAAATCCAGGTAATGACAATGTAGCCATATAAGGAGGACCAACATTTCAAAAGAAAGGAAAAGTACTAGGATTCTCGTTAAGAGGGATTCCTTAGTTGGTAAATTCTGGAACAATTGCAATTAGATTCAACTTCAGTGAATTTTATTAACAATTTAAAACTAAAATTAACAATTCACAATTCACACTTAACAATCAAAATTCACAAATCACACCTATGGTCTCTAAAAGTGAAAACAAACAAATGAACACGCGCTATCAAATCTAGGAGTCAAACCACATACAAACAATAGATTCCCGCACTAAAAACACTAGTTGGTGATGAAATCCAACGTCGCATAATTTTAATGCAGAAATGGCGGTTGGAATAGTTACCCCGACAACCTGCTTAATGAAACAGACTGGTGCAAGTTTCTCCACTATACCATCTCGAGTGAAGATAACCCTCTGGAGAGTTCAAGTGAGTCTAGCTGACGTCTGTTCCAGGTGCAGTGAGATCTTTCCTCCATTGTCACCTTGGGAAAGAATCCTAAAGTTAATGGCCACTAAGGTCACCAACAGGAAAAAATGTACCTGGGGGAACAGTCTACGATCTGGTACACATGCAAGGGCAGAGTAACAAAGCTAAATCCCCTTGAAGGCTCCTTGACATAATCCAAGGTTTACCGACAAGTGACCCCAGGCTCCTAGACAATGGTCAATCCGAGGTTTACCATTGTTAATAAGTGTATATCTTCTATCGTTCCCAATCAGGAAGGATTGATTACCTCACTAGTTCGGATATGATCTCGTGCTTAACTCCTTTAAGAGGAGCTTCCAAGAGCATACATGCAACAATTGGAATTTTTCCTACCGCAAGATTGACTACTTGTTTCTTTTACTGTCTTGGAGAGTTAACTAAAACCTATTCCAAGACACTAACCTAAGCTATGTTGGTGGAAAGAGCCCTAAAAATGGAAAAATTTATCGATGAATTTTAATTAAGCGTTGTGTTATTTGGGTTTTTATTACTAAAAGGGTAAATGGATATGAAACCAATGGTGTTATGACCCGACCCAAAACTGAATGCAATCGAATATGATAATGTAATCTTTTCAATTCAATGAATCCTAATTAAATTAAGGAGAGAGTTTCCATTCACTTCCAATAACGCAAAAATTTGATCAACAAGAAAATATAACAAATTCTAATGCACTAATTTCATCAAGAAAAACTAATGCTAATCAATTCCATTTTTTTTGTGTTTTTAAAACAAGCATAAAAACATATAAATTCAAATTAAAGAAACTGATCTAAATCTACGATTGATTTTTCAGAATGTAAACTATGCAGTTGTAATCTATGCGCAATTCACTTGAAAAGTATGCAAATGTAATCTATGCACATTTTTCATTCATATTCTGAAAATGAGAATTCTAATTATGCAAATGTGATCTATGCAAGATAATTCTCAAACACAATATGATTCTAATGTAATCTAAGAACCAATCAAGTGTAAGTAAAGAAAACTGGGTGAGAGTTCCAAAGATCAAAAAATAAAAACACTCAAATGCAATTAACACTCATACACAATTTAGCAAAAGGATGCAAAATTGTGAAAAGACTGAGACAAACCTCCAAGTAATGACCAAAGGAAATCAAATTAAGAATTTCTCAAAAAAGAGACTCAAACACCCAATTAACTTAATGGAGATTGATGAGATGAAAATTTTTCTGAAGAAAACTCATAAACAAGGTTTTTTGACAGAAAAATAAAGATCTGGGTAGATGCTAAGAATGCTAGACTAAATCTATACTAAGCCTGAAAAGGAAATTTTAAGTTTTCATAAAATTTTCCAAGGGTCCGCAGGCTCCAGAGTAAACAGGTGCGGTACCACACTGCTTACTCAAGAAATTATGGAGATGACCGCACTGTGCGTGAATGAAAAGTGCAGAGATCAGAAAAATTCAAGCAAACAAAAATTTTCAAAACTTTTTAAAGTACAGAAAAATTAAACTAAGCCACCCAAACCAGTATACATCAGTCAATAACCAAAAAAATCATTTTCTCAAGTCAAAACAAAAGGAAAACCAAAAATCCAATCATTCCTCAGTGGAGTCACCAATTTTTTGGACAGATAAGTCATTCTTGTAGACAAGACAGACCTCCCAAGTGTCCTATGGACAGCTAGCAACAAAAAGACAATTAAATCTATCTTTCTCTAGATATATCGTGATTCATAATTAAACATTATCAAGGTTTTACGATCTTACCTTTGATCCAAAGCTTGTTTGTAATAGTCGTCCTTCAGTCGCCCGAAAGAGTTGCCTTCGAAGATCTGCAATCACAAACAAACAAACATCAAGTATCACCTGCATAGGATATATTCATAAATCATATCTATTACGGTGATCAAGGAATCCATAAAATAAACCAATCAATTAACAGCTTATTGAGAAAAACGGACTTATTTGTATTAACTTAAATAAATAATAGCCTTACAACTGTGTCCGCCTTGATGTCAAACAGGCCTTCCTGGGGTTCGAAACATGTGTTTCCTTTACTCTGACCAGCCTTGCACTCTTCCAACCAAGATACATACAGGTATGTAATCTTTCCCACATGAAATCTTAGCTAAAAGGGTCTAAGTTCCAACAGCACTTCACCTCAAATAATACTAAAGCTTGAACCCCCTTTGAGGCTACCCTATGCCTCTTTTTATAGTGAAAGAGAGGAGGTTACAGCTCCAAACAAGAAGGGATAGAATCCTCCTTCAAAGGGATTATCTCCTTACATCAAGGGGTCAGCTCCTTAATGGATGGGATGCATGAACCTGAAAAGAGAGAACTTTCCACCGTAGGAATGTTTCTAGAAGCTTCCAAAAATGACTCAAACTGAGCTTCTAGATTTTAGTTACGCCTTTTTTTAACTTTAAGGGGCTCTACACTTTTAATGAAGAAAAATTGTGGTACGTACCGCATTTTTCCTTTGCAAAAGGTGTGGTACCGCAGGTAAGGCTAAGATAAAGTGCGGTACAATTGTTTTAAGGATTTTATGAGCTTTTCTCTTATTTTCAAGGCTTGATGTTAGGAACTGGTGTGTTTAGACTTGCAAGGGAGAAATGTATGAGTGATAATGATCTCATACGGACAACAAAACGTGAAGGTGAAAATTTTCAGTGTAACACTGCTGCATGCAATTCTTGGTGATTTTTAGAAAATTGGTCATCCATTTGTGAATTCGCAAATTACTCTTCTGTCTACAAGAAGTTGATGATATGTTTTTCATATTGAAAGAATTGCCAATATTGAACATTATCCAAAACAACAGGATGATGTTTGACATTTATCTCATACTTCTTATTGGGATACAATAGAATTTTAAACATGTTGGCCGAAATGGAAGGAGAATCAGCGATAACATTGTTGTCCCTTGGGATCAATGAAAAAGTATACTCAGTGAAGGTCTTGAGGATGTATAATAATGAATTTTTGTAAGCTCGCATCCTAGGATTCTTGGCCTAGTATTCCCCCTTGAATTGTTTTATTACCATTTCAAAGTCGCCATACACAGAAATTTTCTTGGCACCTAACTTCTTGAGGATTTTCAAGCCGGCTATTAAAGCCTCATACTCTGCTTCATTTTTCAAACAGTCGAATGCTAAATTTTAAGAGGAAATTTGAACATTAGGGGGAACATTAAGATACTGATTTATAGGGTTGTGAATCCACACTCCAATGCCATCCCCTTCTTTACCCAAGGCTCCATCGAAGTCCATGGTCCACAAACCACTTCCTTCATCGAGATGTTGCAAATCTGATGACTAAACTTTAATTGCTTCTTGAGAAAGGTATGTTGTACCAAAAAAATTTATGCCTTTCATAGTTTCATCTATTTTGTAGGTTGATGCACTTGGTTCCAAACCACTTGGCATATTTTCTAGATTTTCTACATTTTCAATTTCTAAAACAGAATTTGAAAAGTCAGAAATTTATGTCTTTTCTTCAATCAAAATTTCTGAATATGTTGAACATTGATCATTGAATAAGATAAAATATTGTAAATCCATTTAAACAACATGTATGGGGTGATTACTAGGCTTTTCTCTGCTACTAATCATGTACTTCATTTTACTTTCCCGATATAGTTTTCTGAGTTGACCAAAGACCGATATTGTAGCATATGAAAATTCAAGCTACAAGGTACCTCTAAGTTTCACTCCCCATGATAGGGAGAGAAATTTTAAATATCTAGGAGGGATATCAACCACAACAACATCCATGAGGACATTCTTGGCTGGGATTTTCTCTAAAGACAACACTAGATCTTTAATGAGGCCAAGACATTTCACTCTACTTGAATCAAATGAATAAAGGTCATGGTAAGGTCTTGTGATATCTAGGCCTAATATTTCCATGATGGCTTTGGGAATAAGGTTATGAGACACTCCGAAATCAATCATGGCGTTATGGAGGATAAAATCATGGATTATGAGGCTAAGATAAAATGAAGGGACCTCATTATCTTCTAAATCACCATCGATAGCAGGACCAAATAAAAGTTTCAGGTGATCATCACTTACATTAACCATATCAGACATATGAAATACCTTAAGAAACTTGGCTACTTGAAACTTATACTTGTCATTCTTGACTATTTTAGTTAAAGGAATGGATACCTTCAGTTCAAAGATTTCATTTTCAAGAAAAAAAATGGAAGAATGTTTTTCTACCTCTTTTGATGGTGCATATTTTTTCTCAAGCTGATCTTTGTGTGAGATTTCCCTCTTTTGTCCTCCATCTTGGACTTGCTTATCCTTTTTCTAACTGCTGGTAGAAGCCCCATTTCCTTTTGCAGGAATAGGAACAGTAGGTCCCTTGTCTTTGCTTTGATTTGAAGTAGTCGTCTCTTTATGACAAGTATCGGTATGAGAATTTTGCTTTTTTTATTGGAGATGATAGGAACATTCCTATTCCTCAAACCATACTACCTTTGTACTGAGTAAGAGCATTTCGATATCCCCTCTGATAATATTTTGTCTGTAATGATATCATATCATCATTTGACAAGACATATTGTTGATCATTCAGTGCATGAATTTCCTCAAAAAATTGATCTTCTATAGTGAGGATAATAGGTTTTTTATTTTCCGCAAATAAATGATTCTCGCCATAAATTTATTCTTCATATTCTTCATCAAGACCATTTGTGTAGTTTTTTTGAAATGGAGTGCGAATTTTTTGCTGACTTTTTGGATCTTGAACCCTTTGTTCCCTTTGCTTGATCCTGTATTGAGGCTGCTGATTTTTACCCCTAAAACTGGGATTTCTAAAGGAGGGTTCATCTTGTCTATTAGCAATGGAAATTTTTTCCATCATCTTCTCCATGGTTTTTATCAAGGTGTCGAGCTTTCCCTCAAATGAAGTTGATGTTTCTTCCTTGATAGTGACACTTTTCTCTGTCTTGATTTTTTATTTTTTTATAATCCGGTTCGCTTCCATGCTCACTGCATTTCTTCAAGGGTTTATGGATTTCTTTTCCTCATCTGGTAAGCCATATCAGGATCAAAACCATCAGGGTAATGAAGTAAAGTGAGGCCTAGATGAGGCTTGATATTTTCAGGAATAGAATCATAAATATTATTGAATCTAGTTGTAAAGTCTTGTACAGACTTAGTAGGATTCCTTTTCAAGGTGTTATATTCAGCTAGGATTTGCAATGGACTCTTATTCTCCTCCCATTTTTTCATAAACAAATCAATCAGGTGTTGTGAATTAGCTATTGAACTAGTTGTGAGATATTAGAACCATTTTTTAACCTCTCCTTATAAAATTTGTGTTATGATGCGCATCTTGGTGTCATAATTGTCGATCTCTTCAAGGTATATGAAATCAACCACTTTGACAATGTGTTGATAAGTAGTAACCTCTGATGTTCCATCAAAAAGGGGCAATATTTGACCATAATTATGAGGTAGTGCAGTGATTTTTTGGGGTAAGATCAATGGAGTGAATCTGGCCATGATCAATGGAGGGGGTTGTAAAGGTGTTGATGGAGTGAAAAATTGTAGAGGTAATGATGGAATGAATGGAAGAAATGATGATATAGCTGTGTGAGAAGGCATAGCAACATGTGCTGAAGAAAAAGGTTGGTGCTGGTATTGGAAATAAGCTTTGTCTGAAGTTACTTGAAACTTATCCACCAAACCTTTAAGTTTGTAGAAATTAGACCAGACTTCACTATCAACCTTGGAATAGGAAGATTCAGAAAATGGTACAAAGGTTTCAAAATAAATAGGATCAAATACAATTTCTGAAAGAAAAGTTTCAGACTTAGACCTAAATAAAGATGTTTCAACTTCAAAATTATAGGACAAATATTCTGAAGCAAATCTCGTAGGCAAGGATTTTGATTTTACAAGTGGAGGAATAACATTTTCGGCTTTCCTAGAATTTTTCTTCTTCTTTATTAAAAGACTCCCAGGATCATTAACAATTGGTGAGGGATTTGGGTCTGGATTTGACCTAGTGTGTCTTTTGGGAGCCAGATTTTCTTGAAAATTGGTACTTTGGCTCAAATTTACAGAATCAACCTTCTTTCATTGTCAGAACTTGTCACCCACATGTATAACCTTCAATGGACTAAAGAAATTTTCCGAGGGAAAGTTTTTCAATCGCTCCCCGACAACGGTGCCAAAATGTTTATCACTCCCCCCCTGCTTCCCAAGGATTAGAATGGAGATTAAGGAAGATAACCACAGACCAACCTTTAGGTGAGGTAGCTAGCCATACCAAGACCAGAGAGGGCTCTCTAAATGTCACTTTTCGGCCAAAAGGATGGATTACTATAATTTTTTAAGCTAGTTATGATGCTCAGTAGATTAGGGTTTTTGTTTCTTTCTAGTTTTTCTAGATATGAATGATAGTTAGGAAACTAGGTTTAAGGTTTTGATTTGAATTCAAAGGTTTAGTTGCAGAGGTAAGGGTGAGGCCAGGTAGGTAAGCTAAGAAGAATTCTTAATTTTTCATTGTGTATAGAGTGAACTGAGAGGGAGTCAGAATGAGCATTAAACTGAATTCATTCATCAAAAGAGTAGAGACATGTTCATGTAAATTTTATAGAAAATAGAGCATGGAAAGCATGATTTTTTTCAATAAACTGATAAGACTTAGCATAAAGAATCATATATGTGAAATATGGATAACATAACATTGAACATGATAAGTTTACTGAGAAAAAAAAAATGCTCAAAGGCATACCACTGGAGTCTCAACACTATGTCTGCAACATTATCTTTGATTTCATTAACAAAATCTTGGACAATATATCCACTGAAAATAATAACTATCCAACCTCTAAAAAGATTAGAGGTGGAATACTTATAGAAAATATATTTCATGAAACCTCATAGGTTCGAAATCCTATCCAAAAAGCATCATAATTACATCATATGGGTCACTTCCTAGAATCTAGGGAAGTTAGAAACTAATCCCTGAAATTTAGCTAAAGACTAGGAGTGGGTGTCTCCTCCATTAAATTACATGTGTCCTCATCATATAAGAAAAAAAAAATTCAAACACATCAAATGAAACCTCATGGTACAACTACCATCGAATTTCTAGAGTTTTTTTGGCATGACAGTTGTCTGAAAGGATTCCTATGCAAAAACATCGCGCCTGTAGCAGAAAAGCCTCGCCTGTCTGGCAAAAGTGCCGTGCAATTTCAAAGGTGATTTTTACCCACTTAGGAGAATCCAAATGAAAATATGAAATTTTTACTAAGTAGCCCTGTGATTCTAGTTTCCAATGCACCATGAATTTTTGGAAAACACCCATGGGAAGGCCTCCAAAAGTGGTTTTTCCCAACCTTACTCCTAAAGTGTCGCATCTGGTCCAAAACACTAGCAAAAGCACAGAAATGAGGCATATTTTTTCATTTTTCTTCAAACCTAGATATTTTCATGGAAAACCAAGTCCATATCTGGCATGTACTATTCATGACGCACCCATCCATGTAAGAAAAATTTGATTTGGATGCCCTAAGAGAAAGTGTCATGCCTTGACACGACACTTCTGAGGAGACAAAAATTCCATTTTTTTGCAAAAATCATCAAAAATACAAAAAGTGCTCAAAATTGACCAAAATTTGTTCTATAACACCTATGGAGGATAGGCTAAACATACATGGATGCCTCAGAAAGGAGGTCTAAGTTGTCTTTCTCCTTGAGCTTTATTTGAGCTTCTTTAAGATTTTTCTTCACTTGTTTGAGCCTGATTTGGGAAATTTTGTTCCTGGTGCAATAGTGATTGTCCATATGCCTCTGGAGATTATTTTTCTTTTCATATTGCTTCATAATCTTCTCAAGGTGCCTATTGAACCTTTCAATCCAATACTCTCTATCTTAATTGATTTCATAAATAATCAGTTCATCAAAAGTCTTCCAACCTAATTTAGGAGTTGATTCTCTTTCTCTTTGAAGCGCCCTCTTGAGGCCTCTTGTACTTGGTCTTCTTATTTTTGTTCCAAATTTTGCATCCTCTAGTTGATAATCATATACTATTTCTTTTCCCTTACCTTTATCTGCATCAACATGTACCTTTGGTTTGTCTTGGAGGAGTAATTTCACCTTTAACTGGAAATTCTCTTGTTGTAGGGATGTGATCTAAGAATTTTCAATTGATAAAACCTCCCTAAAATTTGTTATTTATTCATTTTCATCTTTTATGATTTCCTCAAATGAATTATCCTTCACCTATTCTATCATGTCAACTCCTAAGGGTGCTTTTTCATCATGGTGTTGCAATGGTGACTCACCATCATGGCTTGTTGGTTGGTTCATTGCTTGTCTTTTCTCAAGTGTAGTTCCAAGTGCCTATAGGAGAAAAAAAAATTCTCTTTCCCTTCTCATAGGTTTCAGTGATCTCAACCCTAGGTGCTTTTGAAATCTGATCCTCCCTGCTAGAAGAACCAACCTCCTTTGGTTGTACTGATGTTGTGGTATGAACAATGGGTGGACTAGTAGCAAGTGTTGATGTTTCTTTCTCCATGGAAACTTCCCATGTCATATGTTTGTTGAGAGTTGGTACAAAATAATCAACTTAACCAAATCATTTTGAAATAGACTAGGATGATTATTTCTACCTTTTCTTTATACTTTTTTCACCATCTTGACCAAACTCCTGAATAGATAGTTTGACAAACTAAGTGATTTGGTAGTTGTGAAGTGCATTAGTAACCTGACATGATATTGGTACAGTCTTGAAAACCTTCCCTTGCATGTAAAATACTTCATGATCAGCTTCATTAATGGTGCATACTTAACAATTAGATCCCTGAAAGGGAAACATGTTCAATTTCATCTCTGCAATGAGGTTTTAGGAATATTGGGCAGTTTTCAAGGTCCAATTCCATGCCCTTGAATCATAATTATCCTTCATTTGGAATCCCTGTTACTAAATTGATGGCCTCTACTGATAAACTGAATTCAATGCCTGCTATGGTGGCTTTGTCTCTACTGAAGTTAGTGGCAAAAAGGGTAGTCAATGGGGCATGACATCCTACCTCCATGATATTCTCACAAAATTTCAGACATCCAGTGTTTTCAAAACATCTTTTGGCATATGGGGAGGAATTAATTCTTTAAATGTGGATGGCTCAAATCTAGAATGGTGGCCTTCCTTGTGAGCTTTCTTTTTAGTATCCATAGTAGTTGTGAACAGAATGAAACCCTCCTAGATGAAATAAGTGAGTAGGGAAAGTGAATTTTGGAAAATAGGGGATATGGATAGGGTATTTTTAGGGGTTGTGATGAGGTATAAGGAGGTTGAGGAAAATTCCCCAAAACTTTGAGGTAGTGGGGTGATGTGTTAGCTTGAGGATGCAGGTGGAATGTTTTGAAATAGGTATGGGGAGGTGGATCAAAATGGGAAAACACAGAGATTTCTGTTTTTCTTGTGAAATTGTAGTGGGTGCTTAGGGTTTTGATGAAAACAAGGGTAAAGGGGACTGTGAGAAATAGGAGGTGTTGTGGTAGGGTTTTTGAAGGATGAGTGAAGGTTTATATGGTGGGGAAAAGGGCCTCCAATGGGTAAAACCAATCAAGAAAGGAAAAACCCTAAAAAATAGGAGAGAAAAACCCTAAGGATAGAAAACACTCATTACTTATGAATTAACTTGAAGAAGGCAGTTAAGGTAGCCACTTACTAATTTTGAAGGCCACGGGAGGTTTGTAGAGTTGTTTTGAAGCTTGGGTAATTGATTTGAAGAGTGAAACCCAAAAACATAACTGTTTTTGTAGAAATGTAGCATTGCCCCAGAAGCATAGCGCCACCTCTCAGAAACATCAGATTGCCCCAGAAACATCGTGTTTCTCCCTCATAAACGTTACGTTTCTTCCAGAAGCGTAGCAGAAAGTATTTTCTTGTAATGTTTTTCTATTTTTCTTCCACCTTTGGAAATGGTAGGGTATTTTGAAGGTCAGAGATGCACTTTATCAAGCAAGAGAAGATAAAATGAGTCAAAGAAATCACTTTTTCTCTTTTATAATATAAATAAAACACCCTTTTGTCATTTAGTTAAAACATGACCATCTTGAGGAACATTTTCATTTTAAATAATTTGACAATGTAACAATCTTTTGAAAGAAGACAAATTGTCTTTTTTTTATTTTCATACCTAAGCTAACTCCCCTTTTAAAGATAACTTTGTATGATGGAAGTGAATGACCCTTATTTTACCTTCTTTATGAAATAATTTGGACATTTATTGTGGTGAAATGAAATACATCTAGACACTGACCTAGGTGAAAACATGGTGACTTGACTTGAGACTCTAGATGATAATGAAGAACATGACACATGAAATGAAAATAACCATGAATAAACTAGAGGAAGCAGCTTTTCAAAACATATACATATCTAGCGATCAAAATTTTATTTGAAAACTGACTTGGAAATGTAAAATTTTGACCTAGGACCACTACTAAACAAATTTGAAAGAGTACATATTGATCACTTAATATTGGACACTAACATAAGGTATAGCGTGACTGGTATTGGTACAGTTACTTTTCAGAGGGAGTCTAGCTCCCCTCTCAAATTAAAATATGTCATGTATGTTTTGGGTTCTAAAAAGAATCTCGTTTCAGTTGCTATGTTGGAAGACCATGGTTACGATGTGATATTTATCAAATGGAAGACTTTCCTTAGACACGTCGCCACGGGATAAGTGAAGTGGATCGAGGTTCGAATGAAGAATCTCTACAATATAGATGTAGAATATTGTGTGGTATATAAACTTTTGTGGATATTCCACTAGAAAATTTGTCACAACAGATCTGATAAAAATATATTAAAATACCTTATTTTTACACTATTACAATTTTATTAAACTTTAATATATGTAGATTTTACTATAATTAGTGCATGTATGTGAATGGAAATTATGCAGAAAAGTATAGAGCGATAAAATAAGATCACACACACACACATAAGACACACTATATGCTCTTTGGGAAACCCTTTCGAGAGAGACCCGGTGTAATGTTCCAAATTAGGAAAATGCTACAACAATGAGAATATCTCAAGATATTCTAATGTTGGAGACCCAGAAATATGCAAACACAACATTGAAGCAGAAGCAACACTCAACTCATATAAATGTGATATAAATCCATACCCATCGGATTAAATAATAGCAGCAACAATAGAATACAAGATCTTGAGGAGAAATGTTACTCAAGATAAGAAATGCTCAACCTCAAGAGACTAGTACATGAATCATGACAAAACCACTGCTACATAATGTATACCAAGCTATGACAGCGCAGTTTTATAAAGCAACTGCATGATACATATTTCAAATACAGAGATATATTAATAGATGGCTCAATATAACATTGGGGATGAATATCTAATCTCCCAAAGGCTACCTCATGTCAATCCTAGAAAGATTGGCTGTAAAATACAAAATGTGCAAAATGTCAGAGTTGTTGGGTAGCAATTGCAACTTAGAAATAGAACTAGATGGAGAAGCTGTAGATGATGCCCAAAATGAATATGACTCCTCCAATGGATCTTTATAATTAAATTCTGATCCTCTCACCAAATAGCTTGCCCTCTAATAACCTGCAAGAGCCCCACTGCAAATGCTCCTCTCAAAATAACTCAATCACTAGATGGAACTATGTTGTAGGGCTAGGGAATGAGTTGGCCTTGATGAAAAATTCTACAATAATCTCTGGGATGCCTCCAATATGATCTCCCAAAGAGAAGAGAGACTCCTCCTCTGAAAAATAGCTGATGGAGGTGGTGTAGTGAACCCTCACTACAACACCCAGCAACACAGTATTATTTTGCTACAGAAATAACACTGTCTTGATGGAAGATGCTTGGCCTCAAGCCTAGATGTGAGGAAAATGAATAAAAATCCCTAAAAATACCTTTCAAGAAGGAGAAGGAATCCTAAACAAGAATTCCTCCCCGCAACTCTTGCTAAACAACAAAGAATGCACAATTTTCTGAATAGACAATGAGATCAATAATACAAGCACGAATAACAATGGTTTCCTTGCCCTCCTTTTAAACAAGTGAATGCTCTTTCTCCATGGGCCCCATCCATTAGGGTTTCCTCCACCAAATATCCCTTTCCTCATTCATACTACGTTGTCTTCCAAAGTAAGCCACTCCTCCTATGGCAACACTGTTGACTTGGTCAAACCTGACCTTGCCCACTTGAAAATAACCATGTTCACACACGAGGGTGTGCAAACCAGCTCCAAAGATGATCCCCTTTCATACTATGAGGGATTTTATTGATAATTTCATTATGCATGGGTCTCCTTACCCATTTATTCTCCTCCTAGGAGAAATTAGCAAAAATTAATGTTCCAATTATCTGCATGAAAATTTTGGAACATTACAGTCCTCCCCTCTCAAAGATTGCTTGTCCTCAAGCAAGTGCAAGGATAGAATGAATTATTTTCTCCTCTCCCTGTATCACCCTTGTATGATGATCTCCTCCAAGGAAAGTGATGCTATCTCATCAATCAAGTCTCCACAATGCTCCTCCTCAGCATGTAAGTTAGCTATCAAGCTATCATCATGTAAAAGTGAAATACTCAAGAGGATGACAAGGTGATGTCTAGAGGTCCCTTTGAAGAATGGGATCTGAAATAAAATGGGAATTATCTTTCCCATATGGATCCTCCATCTCCAAGCTATGCGCCACGCAAAATGAGTCACCTTCCAACTACGCAACTCCTGGAAACTGTCCTCCACCTTTGGCTCTGGCAAACTAGGTGGGATGAAAATCTGCTCATGGTAGACAATGTAGCCTACCCCATGCTATCCATCTCTCCACTCATGATAAGTATAGAGAGAGTGTTGATCTTGGGCTGCAAAATACTTGCCCTCAAGTGGCAAGATGAAGACTAGATCTCCAAGGATCCCTCCTCCAACACTGCAAATCATGATGGCCCAAGTATCTCCATATAAGATGAGTTGGAAGTCATCATCATATGGTATCTCCTCCATCATATGGCTCACCTCACAAAGTGAAAAATGTTTTTTTAAGGTAACCATATCATGTCCCATGTTCCGCTTAGAACATGTAGTGCAAAAAGTGTGAGGAATTTCTCCCTCAAAGGACACATTCACCCAATATGTCTCTCCTCCAATCAAGCTCACAAGAAAAAATCTATCAATGTCACTCAATGGAACCATAAGGAGAATCATGCTGGCTGCCATGTGAATTAAAGGAGAAGGAAAATGGTCCCTCAAATGTAGCTAGCGCAGTTTGACTCTCAACTGCTATATAAAATGAAATGAGGGGTGGCCTCCCCACCATCGACTTGTTTCCTCAATCTCCTGGAGAACTTAAAAGATGTCATGTGCAATGTGAGTATGTTCTACCCAATAAATCTCCTCCCCATATCCCCTTAGGGAGTGATCATCAATAATGGCCTTATGTATACCATCAAATCTGAAGGAAGAATATTCCTTCTTTGAGCAAATCCCTACACATGTATGGTTAAGAGATGCATATATATAGGCAAATCACTATACAAGTCAACAATACTCTCACCATATGTTTTGCTCATATAAATGGAGTGGCTCATAGATGAGTCTCCCCTCATCCTCAAAGGGAAAATACTTTACCATGCTAACGCATCCATCTCTTTATGATCCATGGAATTCCTCCTCAAGCTCTTCAAGTGGTTCCTCCCACAAAAAGAAAACAAATGTAATGTGGTAATCATGGTTGGCCCATGGTTCCTCCTCAAATTTACAACATGTATAGTAGGGAGAAACATGCTCCTAATGGGAATCCTCAATATCAATCCCACTCCCCAATAAAAGCCTCCCACGAACATACACATAGAAGTAATACACGGAAGAATAGTACAATAAGAGCAAGTTTTCAAATGAAAACCGAAGAGTGAATCATAATCATAGTTCCACCCATGGAACCAGCACAGTGCATCCCTTGCCTACATCAAATCAAAAAAAATCAAGTGTTCTTCCAACCACTTGTTTGCTATCACAATCATGTTACAAGATATAGACATGGAAGTACAAAAAGGTGTCAATTGTGCACACCAAAAATCATGTGGCTTTCCCCACAAACCACCAAAGAGATAGCCAATCTCAATGCTACAAATGGCTTGTAGGTTTTAACCCTGAACAGAAATTATCTACACATGAATCTTATAACAGAAAATAAAAAATAGTGAGAGCATAAAACATAAAACAGATAAAAACAGAGATTTTCCCCTGGAACCCAAATCGGGACGACCATCTTGATTTTTCATTATGTTCCTTTTAGTGTTACAACACATATATATACATGTCGAAGCTTACATAAACCCCAATCCATTAACCCTGGATTAGAACATAACCGTAGTTCCCTTGACCAGATCTACAAAATACCAGGGGCCGAAAACCATCGTACCCCAAAACCATGTGCAAACTCATGCACAAAACATGGGTCGGTCCGCCTATGAGTGGGTCCGCACACCAAAACAATTTTCGCCGGGGCACTGCCTCGAACCCCAACAGTGGGGGCTGCCTTCCCCCTTATGACCCCCCTGCTGCGCTCGGTGCAATGTACAGCGCGTGGGGCTAGTCATGAAAAGAATATAACACATACCCAACATTCTCCCACTTGTTGTTTTCTTTCCACAGGGGGCCACAGGAGAGCTTAGTCATTGGGCCAATTCTTCAACACCCATTATTTCTCTACACCAAGAGAACTTCTGAGTGCTCACAGACTTCATCAATGCATCTGCAACATTCTTCAAAGTGTCCACCTTTACCAGCAACACCCTTTTAGCCTCAACCATATCTCTAACAAAGTGATATCGAACATCAATGTGCTTTGTCTTTGAATGATAAGCAGGGTTCTTAGCCAAGAAAATTGCACTTTGGCTATCACAGTCTATCCTTATAGCTTGTTGTACCAACCCCATAATTGAACACAATCTCTACAACCAAACTACTTCCTTGCTTGCATGAGTGGCTGCTATGTATTCTGCCTCTGTAGTTGAAAGCGCCACTACAGACTGTCTTTTACTCATCCAACTGACTGCACCTCCAAATAGGCTAAACACATACCCACTTGTAGATCTTCTTTGGTCCATATCTCCAGCCCAGTTTGCATCAACAAAACCACGAATGTCCAACATTCTTTCCAATCCTGGTCTTCCCTGGTAGCACAAGCCATAATCACTAGTGCCACGTAAATATCTGAAAACCCGCTTCACTGCTGTCCAATGCTCCTTCCCTGGGTTTTACATAAACCTGCTCAATACTCCCACTGCATGTGCAATGTCTGGTCTAGTACAGACCATTGCATACATTAGACTACCCACTACACTTGCATATGGAACACGGGACATATCCTCCTCTTCTTCTTGTGTCTTGGGACACTGTTCAGCAGATAGCTTTACACCTACAGGAATATGAACATTCACTGGTTTACTATCTTGCATATTGAACCTCTGCAATATAGTCTCGACATACTTCCTCTGTTTTAACCAGAGCTTCGTCTTTTCCCGATCTCTCTTAATTTCCATGCCCAAAATATAGTTTGCAGCACCAAGATCCTTCATGTCAAATTTGGAGAACGGTTGGGTCTTCAAATCTTGGATAATTTCTTTGTCATTTCCAATCAACAACATATCATCCACATACAAGACCGAATAAATAACACAGTCACCAATTAATTTAAAATAAACATAGTGATCCTCCTTGCTTCTGGTGAAGCCAAGTCCCCGTATATAGGTATCAAATTTTTTATACCACATCCTTGGTGACTGTTTTAACCCATACATAGACTTCTTCAACCTGCATACCAATTCTTTCTTACCCTTCACCATAAATCCTTCAGGTTGCTTCATGTTGATCTCCTCTTCTACATCCCCGTGAAGAAATGCTATCTTCACATCCATCTGTTCTATCTCAAAATCAAATGCAGTAGAAACAGATAAAAGTAATCTAATAGAAGTAACTTTGGCAACAGGAGAGAAAATGTCACCAAAATCAATTCCCAGCACTTGGGAATAACCATTTGATACCAACCAATCTTTGTATTTCTCCACCTTGCCTTCTAAATTCATCTTCTTCTTAAACACCCATTTTCTCCCAATGGGCTTCCTTCCAGCCGGCAACTCCACCAGATCCCATGCCTCATTTTTGTGCAAGGATGCCATTTCGTCAACCATGGCCTCCTTCCATAGTTTTCCATCCTTAGAATCTACTGCCTCCTTGATAGTTCTGGGATCATCATCAGTTATAGTTAAGGAAAAAACTGAACAGAAAGAAGATGGAATATACCTTTCTGGTTGCGTTCTTTCCTGAACTGATCTTCTCAAATCTGGAGTTTGTGGCTCTTCCTCTTCTGAATCTTCTTCTGCTGTAGAGTCTGATTCATCCTCCTTTAGCTCAAAATCTATCTTCTCAGGTTCCTTTCGGTATGAGTTCATGTTTAACAACATCTTTCACCTGTCTAAACACCACATCTCGGTTGTACACAACCTTCCTTGTTTCCGGGTTCCAAAGCTTGTAACCTTTTAAACCATCCTTGTACCCAATAAAGATGCACCTTTCAGATTTATTATCCAACTTGGTCCTTTTCTCCTTTGTAACATGTGCATATGCATCACATCCAAATACCCTTAGATGTGAAAGAGAGGGTTTCTTACCATTCCATACCTCATGTGGAGTCTTATCCTCCAACGCTAATGAAGGTGATCTGTTAACTAAGTAACATGTAGTCTCCACTGCCTCTGCCCAGAATTCTTGTGCTAACCCGGTACCACTGAGCATGCTTCTTGCCTTTTCCATCAGCGTTTTGTTCATTCTTTCTGCAACTGCGTTTTGCTGAGGTGTGTATGGAGTAGTCTTCTACCGTGCTATACTACACTTCTTACAGAACTCTTCAAATTCCTTCTTACAAAACTCCCCACCATTATCTGTCCTCAGCGCCTTTATCTTCTTCTCTGCTTGGTTTTCCACCAGAGCCTTAAATTCTTTAAATCTGTCAAAGACTTCAGATTTCTTCCTCAAGAAATATATCCATGTATTCCTTGAGAAGTCATCTATAAATGAAACATAGTACACATACTTTCCCAATGATGGAGCTGACAAAAGTCCAAACACATCACTATGCACAAGTTCTAATATCTTGTTCGCCCTCTTAGCACCAGAAGGAAAACTCACCCGATTCTACTTCCCATATACACAATGTTCACAGAAATCGAAATCCAGAGAGCAATTAGACATACCTTCTACCATACCATTTCTATGCAGTATCCGAAGGTCCTTCTCTCCAATATGTCCAAGCCTTTGATGCCATAACATGGTATTTTCTCCAGAGACAGCTAGGCTTTCTGCTCCACTTTCAGGAACCACATAACTATTACACCCATCAATAACAGTGCTACCTTGTAGCTTGTAATAGGTCTGCACCAACTCCCCCGTGTCAGTCACTTCCGTTGCTCCCGAACGAAATTGCAGAATCTTTCGAACACTCGTTTTTTACACCCGCATCATCCATCTTTCTTACAAAAAATTTGATTTTCTGTCAATGCAGAACATGCAGAACACCGTACAAGTTTTAATCCTTCCACCCTTATGTACTTTCCACTTTGATCTTTTCCATGTCCAATGATTCTGCCCTTTATCATCCCCTAGGAAGACATCACCATCATATTTCTCATACTCAGAGAACCAGCTCCCAATGGGAGGAAGGAGGATGCACCTGAGTCAATCAACCATGATTCATGATCTACATGTGTATTTGAAGAAGAAGCCAAATACACATCCCCACCTTCATCCGAGGTGGTTTTTGTCTCTGCAGAAGGAGCATCATCAGATCCCTTTCCTTTCTCAGGAGCTTTAGATCTGCACTCCCTTTTGTACTGCCCTTCCTTTCTGCATTTCCAGCATACATTTACAAACTTTCCAGGAGATTTAGATCTCCCTCTATATTTGGATCTCCCACTCAAAACCTTATTCTTGTTTCTATTTTGGGACCTTCCTCGTACAGATAAGGCATCTCCATTCCGGCCCTCCATATTTCTCTGTCTCATTTCCTCCGACAAAGAAGTCGAGACAATGTTACCGAAAATTCAAGGTAGTTGTATTGCTACCATCGTAATAACCGTACTATCCCATGAGTCCGGTAGAGAACACAACAAATCATGTGCTTATCTTCATCCGAGATTTTAATATCAACAAGATGATGTACTGACTTACCACAAGATTGAAGGTGTTCGTATGCTCCACACCAAGTTCCATCCTTCATCCTCAAAGTTATACAACTTTTTCCGCAAGAACAACTTATTCACCAGAGACTTAGATTGGTACAAAGTCCCAAGTTTTTCCCACAAATTCTTTGTCGTAGCTTCCCTAGATACATTCAACAATACTGAATCTGAGACACACAACCGTATTGTGATCTTAGCCTTCCGATCCAGTTTCTTCCAGTCTTCATCTGACATTGCCGTTAGTTTAGTACCTGGATCTACCGCGATCCATTGATATTTATCCACCAGCAGATCCTCCATCTTGAGCTTCCACAACTCAAAACTCTGACCATTAAATTTCTCGATCTCTATCTTTCCGCCGCTCACCATCTTCTTTCACCGCAAGAATCGATCCCACAAATATCCCATTGAACAGGGTCTACCTTAGGCCCAAGCAAAAAACCCTCAGCAGCAAAGGCGTCCCCTTGAAGCCAAAACAGCTCTGATACCAGATGTAGGTTTTAACCCTGAACAGAAATTATCTACACATGAATCTTATAATAGAAAATAAAAAATAGCAAGAGCATAAAACATAAAACAGATAAACACAAAGATTTTCCCCTGGATCCCAAATCAGGACGACCAGTTTGATTTTTCATTATGGTCCTTTTAGTGTTACAACACATATATATACATGCCGAAGCATACATAAACCCCAATCCATTAACCCTGGATTAGAACATAACCGTAGTTCCCTTGACCGGATCTACAAAATAACAGGGGCCAAAAACCATCATACCCCAAAACCATGTGCAAACTCATGCACAAAACATGGGTGGGTCCACCTATGAGTGGGTCCGCACACCAAAACAATTTTCGTTGGGGCACTACCCCAGACCCCAATAGTGGGGGCTGCCTTCCCCCTTGTGACCCCCCTGTTGCGCCTGGCGCAACGTACAATGCGTGGGGCTAGTCGTGGAAAGAATATAACACATACCCAACATGGCTTCAAGTACATCATAATACAAAATTTAAGAAGGAATATTCCTCCTTGGTACAACATGTTGCTCATAAAAAGACAAGAAGTACAAGACATAAGGTGAAATTGTACATTCTCCATCATGTACTTGAAGACTTGAGCTGAAATGGCTCAACTGACAATGCTCCCTTACTCCCAATGAGTAGGAAGGTGGCTGTGACATCCTATCCATCATCATTCAGGCTCTGCATCTCTCCATATGCTGATGTATGTCTTGTTGGATGCCCTCCCAAATGAACTCCTCTTCCAAGGCAAGATATGCATGAAAATACATGGAAAAGAAGTCCTCATGTGTTGTTGCAACAACTTCTCCTTGAGACTAGAATATCTAGTCAAGAATACTTTGTCATGTGAATAGATGACCATATCATCTACCATGTATATGTCATATCCATCTAGGTCATCAAGAATCATGCATGCATCGAGATCCTTGGAGTACTCTACCAAGAGCTGAGATCTCCAGTAAGGATCAATCCTCCCAAGAGATAGCACTGGTGATCTGGCATGTGAAGCTCTCCTCCTGCTAGTGTCTGCTACTTTGACATCCCCCATGCCAAAGTTCTCCTCCAAACTCTTCACCTCTCCAAAATACAAGAGAGGTGAGTCCAAAGACAAAATGTCTCTCATCAATGATAGATCTGGTGGTCTCCCTGGCGGAATGCCTCTATCCAGTGAGACATCAATGTCAAGAGTGGACTGTATATATGGTTGGGAACCCTTGCCCTTGCTCTCACAACAAAATACAGTATACCTCCTCTTTGCACTATCTCTCTAAAATAGAGAAGGGTGTGTGCTTCTGATCACCTGATGTTGCTCTTCCTCCCTTCCTCCTCCCTTCAGCTGCAATGCTGCATAATCATGTTGCTTGTTGATTGTGCTTGGACCTCCATCTATGAGATCCTGGGGACTTCCTTACAAAGCTGCAAGAATCCCTCTAGTTAGAGCAAGAGCTCCTCCTCCCTCTGCATGAGGTGCTATATCAACTCTAGAAATGACAGCGTTGTTGCCCTCAGCTTCCTCAACATAATTGGGCAACCCTCCAATGATTGGATCATCTTTTGGAAAAGGGATCTGTATGCCTCCTTGTGCCAAAATGCAAGATTAAGGTCTTGCCTTCAATAAATTATCATGCAAGATATCATCCTCCTTCATGGTTCTCTGAAATGATTCTGAGTCTCTGGTTTTCCTCATCACATGGAAAATTTTTGTTTGTTTGAATGTGTTTGTTCCCTCCACATGAGTTTCATAATTCCTCCTACAAAATCTCTTCATCAAAGTTAAAATGAACATTGCATAGGAAGATTTATTTGCATTTTTCAAAGTAAATGACTCAAATAACCACCATGCATAGACCTTACCTCCCAAGTGTTGTGCTATTATTCTGATGGCCTCATCTTCGGGAATCTGATGCTGCTGCAAAAAGGTGTATAGCTCTTCTATCCAGGCCTTGGCTGAACAAGTAAGGGAACCATCAAAGATAGATAAAAGAAATATATCCTCATTATGCTGCTTTCACCTCCTTACCATGATCTTGCAAAACTCCGAAAAATTAATTTGATCTCTAAACCCTCGAGTTTGAGATTCATACTCATGCAAGAAACCACTAAGAGTTCCTTCCTTTGGCATTCCTCCTTCTTCTTCTCTTCTCATGTAAAATCTGGCCATGTGACTGCGCTGTACATCATAGGGTGTGGCTTTAATCTCACACTCCCCATAATAAAATCTAGAGTTTGACTTAGTTTCAAACCCTCTTTGAGACCCTGTACAAATCTCCCTCCTTATCTTCTCAAATTCTTCATGAATTCTCAGTACAGATCTTGGAAGAAGCTCGGTAAGGTTGTCTTCCCTTTTCTCTCCATGAAATGGAGTCTTCATCTTCTCTCTTCTTGATAGCATGATGGCTAAGATCCACTAGCTGAGCCAGAGATCATGCTCTAATACCACTGTAATGTTCCAAATTAGGAAAATTCTACAAAAATGAGAATATCTCAAGATATTCTAATGTTGGAGACCCAGCAATATACAAACACAACATTGAAGTAGCAGCAACACTCAACTCATATAAATGTGAGAAAAATCCATAGCCATCTCATTAAATAATAGCACCAACAATAGAATACAAGATCTTGAGGAGAAATGATACTCAAGATAAGCAATGCTCAACCTCAAGAGACTAGTACATGAATCATGATAAAACCACTGCTACACAATGTATACCGAGCTATGACAACGCATTTTTATATATAAACTGCATGCTACATATGTCAAATATAGATATATATCAATACATGTCTCAATATAACATTGGGGATGAATATATCATCTCCCAAAGGCTACCCCATGTGAATCCTGGAAGGATTGGCTGTAAAATACAAAATGTGCAAAATGTCAGAGTTGTTGGGTAGTAGCTACAACTTAGAAATAGAACTGGATGGAGAGGTTGTATATGATGCCCAAACTAAATATGCCTCCTCCAATGGATCTTTAGATTGAAAGGCTGATCCTCTCACCAAATATCTTTCCCTCCAATAACCTGCAAGAGCCCCACTGCAAATGCTCCTCTCAAAATAACGCAGTCACTGGATGGAACTGCGATGTAGTGCTTGGGAATGAGTTGGCCTTGATGCAAAATTTTGCAATAAGCTCTAGGATGCCTCCAATCTGATCTCCCAAAGAGAAGAGAGACTCCTCCTCTGAAAAATAGCTAATGGAGGTGGTGTAGTGAACGCTCACTACAACACCCAGCAACACATTATTATTCTGCTGCAGAAATAATGTTGTCTTGATGGAGTATGCTTGGCCTCAAGCCTAGATGTGAGGAAAATGAAGAAAAATCCCTCAAGAGACCTCTCAAGAAGGATAAGGAATCCTAAATAGGTATTCCTCCCAGCAACTCTCGCTAAACAACAAAGAATGCACAATTGTCTGAATAGACAATGAGATGAATAATACAAGCATGAATAACAATGGTTGCCTTGCCCTCCTTTTAAACAAGTGAAAGCTCTTTCTCCATGGGCCCCATCCATTAGGGTTTCCTCCACCAAATATCCCTTTCCTCATTCACACTACATTTTCTTCCAAAGTAAGCCACTCCTCCTATGGCAGTGCTATTGACTTAGTCAAACTTGACCTTGCCCACTTGCAAATAACCCTGTTCACACATGAGGGTGTGAAAACCAGCTCCAAAGATGATCCCCTTTCATACTATGAGGGATTTTATTGAGAATTTCATTATGCATGGGTCTCCTTACCCATTTTTTCTCCTCCTTGGTGAAATTATCAAAAATTAATGTTCCAATTATCTGCATGAAAATTTTGGAACATTACACCCAGCTAGAAAGTGAGGTCGCTTCACTCTCTTTCTATACCTAGAGATATGGTTGCAGGTACAAAGAAGTAATGTTTGTGGTGCATTGGTTGCTAGAGTGCATGAATACTCTCTGTGTGCTCTACCTATTATTTCTCTTATTTATCTTTTCTCATTTATGATGTTATCACTAAGTTGGTATTGATGGCCTGCTCCACCAACCAACCTAGAGTAACTCTTTCAAACCAACTTTTGACTGAAAATTAACCTCTTCAGCCTGAGAGGGCTCTCTCAATTAACTATGATTTCTTCAATTATGATTCAATCAAATGGATAACTCTGTGATATTGTCTTGAATGTGTTTGATTTCAGGTGAAAAATGTATAGGTTTTACTACCATTAGGCTTATGGAGTCAGTGTTATGAAATTCAATGACAATGGCTCTCCTTGTGGAAGTTGAGGCATGTAGTGTTTCAATGAAAAGATAACACACACAGAAATATTCAATGGCTTAATGTTCAAAGTAAGTTAGAGCATGAGAAACACGGATTCTAAGTAATTAAATATCAAGATATTGAAAGAAAAATATTAAGATACATAGGACATATGTTCATTGAAACACCAAAAGAATCTCAGGTGAAGAAGTAAAACACAGTCACTGTATATTACTGATCCTTAAAAAAAAATTACAAAGTGGTAGTGTCAAGTAAAATTCTCCAAACCTGTATTCTTTGAAGTATTACCTATTAATAGGCTTTATTCACTTACATAGGATCTTCCTATATGGCTAGATCTTTGAACCATTTTTTTGACACCTCACTTAACAATAAACTAGATACCTAGAAATAAAACAGACACCTAATGACTTTAGACTTAGAAGTATATTAGGACTCTACCTCCTATTTATTACATTCACTAACTATGGAACTGGATTATTACATCAATAATAGCCAAGTGCTCAAGTGGAAATAACCATCATCAAGACATAAATACCACCACTAGATTTAGAAACCAATCACCCTACTTTTAAGGAAAAGATAATCATGATATTTGATCACTATCTTTATGCTGAGCTGGATCAAATGACAACTTCGTTGAGGATAAAATATCTGCTGGAGTGTTCCATTTATACCCTTCAATGCTTCCACATGGCTGGCTGACCTTCAATATACCTTCAAGATACCAAAATGCTACCAAATGTTGCTCGTTGCAGAAACAGAGTAAAACAGGCAGTTTTGTAGCGTGGTTTTGTAGCAACTCCTCTTCACCTATCTATGCCATTTTTTAGCCTTGTTCTTTGATTTGGATGTGTTGGTTATACAAAATGAACTAAACAAAGCTTTCCTCCATCTTTGATTTCACCCAAAACTGTGATTTTTGACAGAAAGTCACCTACATGTATTTCGTAGCAAAATCTAGGCTTCAAGCCTGGGATTCGCTACGAAATTGCCTAATTGGAAAAAAAACACAGAATTTTCCCTTTTCTCCAAAATTTCACTTTTAAGTCTAGAATTTTGATTCCTAAATTCTGCAAAATTGTCAAAATTGTGTTAGGTCAATTTCTTCAAGCTTTGGGAACTTCATCTTTAGCAGCAGGAGGCTGGATCTCTTCAAGATCATTTATCAATGTGATTTTAAGTCCTCTTTTCTTCAGTTTTGAATGTATCATCTCTATTTGATATTTTAATTATTTGACCTATATTTTGAGCTTATTTTTTTCAAATTCACTAGAAAATTTGGCGGAAATTCCGACGGCCAATTCGTCACTATTCCGACACATAGTCGTCGCAAGAGTGACAGTTCGAGGGCAGACAAAATGTGGTTTGTCATGCCGTCACAGTTCCGACGCACTTAAAAAGTGTCGCGCTATCGACACTTCTTCCGTCGCTTCTGAACAAGTGTCGCTCTTCCGACGTCTCACGAACCGTCACGCTTCCGACGTCTCACGAACCGTCGCGCTTGCAACGTTTGTAAACTGTCGCACTTCCGACGAAATGTGGTTTGATGTTTTGAACGTCGCTCTTCCGACGTTTTTAAATGGTCACAATTCCAACGCAATGTGGTTCGACGTTTTTGACATCGCTCTTCCGATGTTTGTAAGCTGTTGCAATTCCGACGAAATGTGGTCCAACATTTTGAACGTCGCTCTTCCGATGTTTATAAGCTGTCACAATTCCGACGAAATGTGGTCCTACGTTTTGAACGTCGCTCATCTGACGTTTTTATACTGTCACTCTTCCGACGTTTCTGAGTTGTCGCAATTCTGACGCTTACAAGGCGTCGGTATACCGACGGCGGGTTCAATTTTTTTTAAAAATGAAACTTTAAAAGAGGAAAAATGTTGTTTTGAATATATTATATGAAGTAAAACATTCCATGAATTCATTACATTTTCACATCTGAAGATTGGAACCCAAATATCCATCCAGAAAACTGGAGGTCCCACCCTAGATAGTGATAGAAAAATACCCCATGTGACATACAGGGACTTGATAAAAACCCAGTAACGGTCCTTATGGTGATTATCAACAATCTGAGAAAGCATCCAAATATGCCCGAGGTGTCTATAAGAAAGTGAAATAGAAGTATGTAGAATAGTAAAGCAACAGATAGAGTACCGACGTTCATTGTTCCAAATACAAATTAAAGTACCCAAAATCCTTGAACAGAGAAAAACTCTAATCATGTGAGGAGTGTGATATGTCAAAAATATAAAAATACCATCATAGCATATCAATAAACCAATAACATAGACCAACATCGCTAGTTTTGAAGGCAGAGTGATAAACATTAATCAAAAAAAATTCACAAGAGAAAAGACGTTGTTTTGAATATATTATATGAAGTAAAATAATCCATGAAGTCATTACATTTTCACATCTGAAGATTGGAACCCAAATATCCATCCAGAAAATTGGAAGTCCCACCCGAGACAATGATAGAAAAATACCCCATGTCACATATAGGGACTTGATATAAAACCCAGTAACCGTCCACATGGAGATTATCGACAAATCTGTGAAAGCATCCAAATATGCCCAAGGCATCTATAAGAAAGTGAAATAGCAGTATGTAGAATAGTAAAACAACAGATAGAGTACCGATGTCCATTGTTCCAAATACAAATTAAAGTACCCAAAATACTTGAACAGAGAAAAACACTAATCATGAGAGGAGTGTGATATGTCCAAAATATAAAAACACCATTAGACCATATCAATAAACCAGCAACATAGACCAAAGATCTCTAGTTTTGAAGGCAGAGTGATAAACATTAATCATTTTTTTTTCACAAGAGAAAAAAATTTGTTTTGAAGAGATGAAGGAAGTAAACACCATGAAGTTATTACATTTTCACATCCGAAGATTGGAACCCAAATATCCATCCAGAAAAGTGAAGTCCCACCCCGTATAGTGATAGAAAAATACCCCATGTCACATACAAGGACTCGATATAAAACCCAAAAGAATCAGCCCACATGGAGATTATCGACAATCTCGTAGAGATCCAAATATGCCCATATAGCATCTATAAGAAAGTGAAATAGTAGTATGTAGAATATAGCAAATTGGGGAGTGAGTACTGAACAGTTTGTCTTAAATACACCAAAGTACCAAAAAATCCTTGAACAGAGAAAAACTCTAATCATGTGACGAGTGTGATATGTCCCAAATATAAAAAGACCATGAGACCATATCAATAAACCAGCAACATAGACCAGCATCGCTAGTTTTCAAGGAAGAGTGATAAACATTAATCATTTTTTTTCACAAGAGAAAAAAACATTGTTTTGAATATATTATATGAAGTAAAATAATCCATGAAGTCATTACATTTTCACATCTTAAGATTGGAACCCAAATATCCATCCAGAAAAGTGAAAGTCCCACCCCAGACAATGATATAAAAATACCCCATTTCACATACAACGACTTGATATAAAACCCAGTAACGGTCCACATGGAGATTATCGACAATCTGAGAAAGCATCCAAATATGCCCAAGGCATCTATAAGAAAGTGAAATAGCAGTGTGTAGAATAGTAAAGCAACAGATAGAGTACGAGCCGACGTCCATTGTTCAAATACAAATTAGTACCCAAAATCCTTGAACAGAGAAAACGCTAATCATGTGAGGAGTGTGATATGTCCAAATATAAAAAAGACCATCATACCATATCAATAAACCAGCATCGCTAGTTTTGAAGGAAAAGTGATAAACATCAATCATTTTTTTTTCACAAGAGAAAAAACGTTGTTTTGAATATATTATATGAAGTAAAACAGTCCATGAAGTCATTACATTTTCACATCTGAAGATTGGAACCCAAATATCCATCTAGAAAAGTGGAAGTCCCACCCAGACAGTGATAGAAAATAACCCCATGTCACATACAGGGACTTGATATAAAACCCAGTAACGGTCCACATGGAGATTATCGACAAATCTGAGAAAGCATCCAAATATGCTCGAGGCATCTATAAGAAAGTGAAATAGTAGTATGTAGAATAGTAAAACAACAGATAGAGTACCGACGTCTATTGTTCCAAATACAAATTAAAGTACCCAAAATCCTTTAATAGAGAAAAACGCTAATCATGTGAGAATTCTAAGTAAGTTGTCTTATTAATATTGGGAATAAAATTACACCGAAGTCAAAAACATCGTCTCGCTTTCAGACTCATGGAAAATTTGTCATCAAAAAATCAAAAAATTAACAAAACTTCCCTCATACGGGGAAACCAGTCTTGAACATTTAATTTACAAAATTAAAAAATATTACAAAGGTCCAACACAGTAAAATAATCTAAAAGCAGCACAATTAAGTGGGCCGCGAAGCAAGAAAAAAAAATTAACCAAAGTACTCCTCCGGCTCCTCGACGATTCGACACCATCCTTCGGAAGGCCCAGGATCTCTAGATGCTACCTCCACATTCATGCCATGGCTCCCCTCCTGAAGGCCCGAATGCTGGCCGACTTTTTCTGAGCTCAGACCTGCCGAACGGGTGCATTCTTCCTCTGTTTGGGCCTCCTCGCGGAAAACCACAGTGACTAAAGCTGTAATTCGAGGGTGGTTGAGAGAGAAATTAAAAGAAAATTGCGCAGTGCGCGTCGTGGGAGAAAGTGAACTAGCGGTGAGGAAACAAGGAGCAGGGGAATCCATACGGTGGCCAGATCCTACAACCCGACCCCGCCCACTCCTAAACCGCATTTGGATATCAACTATCGTGTAATAATCACCGGATCGGCCGAAGTCGACTCCGTTGAGGGGCCGGAGGGAACGCGTTGTGTGTCGTACCTCTGCTCCCCGTGGCAACGCATCCCATGACGCACGCGAGGCATGGGTGCAGCCTCGCGCAAGTGGGCACAAGAGGAGATGGAGAAGTAGAATTCCAAGAAATAGAGGAAGACAGACATATACGAGACCGAGAGAAATTCAGATATGCAGCAAGGTCTAAGCAGTAGTTCAGCTGGCCACTTCTCCTTCTCGTCACAGTGAGCAAGCAGTGTAACCCAACAACCGGCTCGTCTGAAAAACCATAGCAAAACACCATTTTATCGACCCGACTGCAATGCAATCGAAGGACGCCCGTCATAATTAATCTCTGATCATTAATGAGAGCCAAAGGCCAGATCATATTGGAGCATGTGGAATCGCTAACAGGAGTGGAGGTCCGATCTTGAACAGTGTTAAAACTTAATTAATTAATGCGGATTTGATGTGAAAACTTAATTGAACAGCGTTAAATGTTAATGCGATTGATATGAAATCACCTTATCCATGTCCCATTGCCTTAAACGCCATCGAATGCACCCACAGCCGGGAGCAGGGCAAGTTTTTATTGAGGACACGTGGCAGAAATTGATTGGAGCGGATCTTTGTTTGGGTTACTCGCGCAGTGGAAATCTGGACCCGAAAAATATTAGGGCGAATTTGATAAGAAATTCGCGTCACAACTATCCCTCCGTACGCCAGCCCAACTTCGGACCCGAAAAAGATTAGGGCGGAATTCATTTGGTTTTCGCGTCACAAAATTGGCCAACGTCAGCAGGCTATTTTGGAACGTGAATTTGGTTTGAATTATGGTTTATCGCCATTTGAATTCTGGCGGGCTCGACTTAAGAACAATTTTGTTTGATCCCATCTTATAAAATTTGTGTTGGTTTTCTTTGATAATACACATATTTATAATAAATCATGGGAATACCACACTAAACATGTGGAAAATTTATATAAATAATTATTGAGAACAATCATTTTTATGTAAAAATATCCACATGTGCTTTTGGGAAATAAGAATTCGAGTATTTGGTTCATATTGTTTTAAAGGAAGGAGTGAAGTTGGAGCCTCAAAAGATGCAAGCTATTACAAAATGACCTATTCCTAAGAAAATCAAGGTTCTTAGAAGATTTTTTAGACTTACATGATATTATTGATCATTTGTTAAGAATTATGCATGCATTTCAAGTCCACTCACATATCTCTTCAAGAAAATATCATTTATATGGAATGATGAGGCTACTTTGGCATTCTCTCTTTCAATGGATGCCATGTCTTCTACACCAACATCGGTTGCACCTACTTTTGGTAAAACATTCATAGTAGAGTGTGAGGCACTAGGACAAGGAATTTACATAACATTAACACAATAAGGGATATCATTGGCTTTTAAAAGCAAGGAATTTAAAGAAAATATTTGGTGAAATCTACGTATGAAAAATAAATGGAAGCAATATTACATGCAATAAAAAATGGGGATAGCATATCATTGGGAGGTACTTTAAAGTCAAGATATACCATGATAGCATAAAGTATTTTTTGAAGCTATGGATTTCATTAGAAGATTAACAAAAATGAGGAGAAAAAAATGCAAAGTTTTAATTTTGAGATAATCTGCAAAAAGGGTAAGGAAAATTTAGTACATGATGCTCTTTCTAAAATAGAAGAGGCCTCAAATTTATATCCAATTACATTTTCTATTCCTAGGTGGTTAGAAGAAGCTTGCCATAATGGAAAAATGACAATAGTACTAAACAAAAACTAAAATTTATAAAGGATGGGATGAACTCTATGGAGCATTGGGAGTGAAAGAGAGATATACTTTGGTGCAAATGTAGAATATTTTTATGCACACAAGCATATTTGAATAAACAAATATTAAGGGAGTCCCATGTCTCTCTGATGGTAGGACGCAGGGTTCCTTAAAACATCTCAAAGGATCAAAAAATATATTTTTGGAAGGAATGAAGAAAGATATTCAAAATTTTGTAAGAGAAGGTCAGGTTTGCATAATAAATAAAACAGAGATAGTAAAATCTCTAGGGTTACTTCAACCATTCCACATACATATTCAAAGACTAGAAGAAATATCAATAGACTTTATTACAGGGTTACTGAAATATAAAGGTAAGTATGACATTTTTGTGGTCATTTATATAGACAAATTTTGTAGATTTTTTTTGTAGAGCTCAAAGTACATAAACAACAAGCCAAGTGGTAGAAGTGTCCATGAAAGAAATTCATAGTCTTCATGGTTTTCCTAAAGTAATAGTAACAAGAAACTTTTGGAAATAATTATTTAATATGAGTGGAGAAACACTAGCTGCCATGAGTTCTACATATCAAACACAATCAAATGGTCAAACAAAAATAGTTAACAAATGTTTTTAAGGTTATCTACAATGTTACTCTTTAGAAAAGCAATCTTAATGGATGAAGTGGGTTCCTCAAAGAAGAATGGTAATATGATACTATCATACTACCTATCACACATCTACTAAAATTTCCCCATTTAAGGCCCTTTATGGATATCCAACTCCTATTATCTCATACTTTTTGCAAGATAAGTCCAAAGTATAGGAAACAGAGTCACATATGGAAAATACTAAAGAAACTTTGAAAATTATTATGAAAAACCTTCAAATGACATGAAACATGCTAAAACAACAAGGGGAACAACATTGAAGTGAAAGATAATTTGAGGAGGGTAATTGGGTATTTTTTAGATTATAGCATTATAAGCAATCTTCATTCAAGAAAAAGAAGAATAAAGAATTAGCTCAAAAATCATAACTGTTATGGCCCTAAATAATTATTCATAGGATTGCACAAGTAGTATAGAAGTTATATTTTCCTTCTTCTTGCATTCATAAGGTTTTTCATGTATCTTGCCTAAAAAAGGTTTTGGAAAAAAATATGCCAATGTAAATAGAACTTCCAAAATTAGATGAAGAATGAAAGTTGATTCTTGGACCACAAAAAGTTATAGATAAACATTTTGTATCTCTTTGACATATAACCATTATGAAGTACCTAATCAAGTGGAAGAATATTCCTCTAGAAGAAGGTACATGGTAAAATGATCAATTCGTGATGAAATACCCACAGCTAAAGGGTTCGTTTGAAGTTTTGACAAAGGTTTTGTTATATGTTTTATATAACGCACGGCGGAATAGTTTTATTGTTTTTTAAGGTCCCACACAGTGATCAAATTTAAGGGCAGGTCCGAATTTCAATTAGAATGGAATATATCTATGTCGCCCTTCCATAATGAAAAGCTTTAAAAAAAAAAATTTCAATTGACCACTATAAATTATTTTTACATTTCATTTTCAAAAAGACAAAACCATCAATCTTTATAGTAATAAAAGATTGTTACATATAAAACAATGAAGAAGGCTCCATATTTCATTGCTTAAATATCTCATTGGAAATTTCAACATAAGTCTTGAAGACACTATTATAAGAGTTTGGATACATACCACCGGGATATAGGAGATTCTTATGTGTCAGATTGTGTAATGCAATTTTGACTTTGTCTCACAAGGAGCAGTAGCATGGAGGTCTGGATTTTTCTTATAGAACTGTTTTATTATTATTTGAAACATTGTTTATAGATATGAATACAACAATGAAATTATGAGCATGGTGGAAAATTAGTCAAGCTCATGATGCCAAACCATGATGATGTAAGTTTGGAATTTAACATTTTTACATGTTAAAGACAAATAGTCAAAATCACTGACAACTTAGTATGCCATAATTAATAATCATTCCCTGTTCACTTTTGTTAATAGGTTTATGTCACACGATGATGCAGGGGCATTAGGCACTAGCCAAAAATGTAGGAGGTTTTGTCCACATGTTGTGGCTAGGAGGGTTCGAAAACATTTGAGTTGTAACAGCTAGGTGTCAATACTCAACTCACTGTATTACTTAGACTAGTTAGAGTTGTAGGATTCGAACACTTTCAGTTAGTTGAATTATTATAATTAGACCTTTTGATTTCTAGAACGGTCCTCTCAGAGGAACCGAAGAGCCATATGTTATGTATATAAATTGTAATTCCTCGGATGAATAAAATTAGAGAGGGAAGAGGAGAGTAGAGAGGGGATTTATGCAATAAACCTCTGTGTGTGAACAATTGTTTCCAGTTAAATGATTTCCAAGCTTAGTTTCCATTGAATTATCTCGAACTGCTAATTGTGAAGAATTGTTTAACTGTGAGGCGATTGGGTACTGATAATTCCATTCTTCTGTCTTTGAATTCCCATAAATTGTTGGATAACCCTATGAACTCACCCCACCCGAAGGCGAGGTCTGTGTAGAGAACCGAGGTCGTGAAAATTGTTCAAATATAAAAATTCTACTTAATAAAGAGACAAAATTGTTGTGTTTTTGGAACCTGACCCAAGGATTGGACATGAGTTAACAAACAAAAGGATAGCGGAACCAGACTTGCACCCGTGGTCAAGCCCTGTACCAAAACCACGAGCGGAATCACAAAAGCGGGTTGCCCATATCGCACCGCTTTTTCGGAGTAGGTGGTATTTTCTATTCGCGAGCGATTCCATAGGGAATGTGACACGTGGCGAAGTGACCCCCGGAAAACCACCGTTTAACCCGCGCCATCGCACGTTAAAGCCCGACGTTGGAAGCCGAGCAAAATTGCCAAGAGTTGTTGATTTGGAGAAGGGCCATCGGACGGTGGTCGCACGTTGAACTTGCCCGGAGGTTAACTAAGGTGTGCGGAGGATAGCCAGGTACAATACGAGTGTTTGATTGGTTATTGATATATATAGGTGGGGCCGGAGTATAATGAAATTGTTTAATTAAACGATTGGCGGATAATTAGCATAAGTCTGGAGCATGATTGTTGTAAGGCTGGGTGGTGAAATATAGAGCCGAAATTTCATTACAAGTTATTTATTTAAAAAGAAACGTGGAGTGTAAATACAAAGTGTTGAAAGTTAAAAATTGGTTATAAGGCTTGGAGATAATATAAAGTCGGGAATATAAATTAAATTCCAACCATTGTGGATAGTATTTATTTATCAAATTCTACGAATTTGATAAATAAACCCGAAGAAAGAAGAAGTCAATTAAGACTCAAGCTGGAGGAAAAGAACGGGGTAAACCAAGGGAAAATGCTGACAGAGCGATTGTAGACACACCAGCTCTCCTTGGGGGTCCAATTTCAGTTTTGTTGCATCACACGATGATCTCTCTTCTCTGGCATTTACTTTTATTGAAGATCACTATTCTAGGAATAAGGAGTTATTTTCTCCAAAAATAACCCTAGCCAAACATTGACAATGCATCAAGAATATCTTTCTATGCTTCATAAGCACATTTGTTCTACTTCTAAATCATGTCTTGGAATTGGTTATTTTGCTAGAAATTATTCACCAATTGGTTTCATACCAAAGTCTTTTTCACATTTTCAGCATCCAATACATGAAAAAGATAATGGTTTAAAACAACATAAATATTTGAAATTTTGCAAGAATTGTCTGGCACACTTTGAATATGAATTTTGAAGTCAAATGCATGATGCTGTATAGGATCAAGTGTCATTTTGAATAGAAAATGTTTCACAAGAAACTTCTCAACATGTTACCCTGCAGTAAGGATTAAATGACAATATTGCATCAACTATTTCCATAGTAAAAGTGCACCTCGGCCATAAGACTAAACAACTACAAATGTTGTAGATCTAACAAGACCACACAATAAAATGTATTCCACAAGGCCAATACTGTATGAAAAATTAAAAGGAGTTTGCAACCAAAAATACCTTAGGCAACTAATTCAATTAGATACACCAAACCATCAGCAAAAAGGAAAACCAGCCTACTCAAAAGGCAAGCGTTTACCTCCTTCGACAAAATTTTGAGTTCCGAAACAAGGGCCTTTATTGTCTTGTCAATGCCCCTAGTAATTTGAACGGGGTTTGCACCTGCTGCAACAACCTAAACAAAAAGGTTTCATTTCAAATTATTTTCCACAAATTTAAGATACAACCATTATCAGTTTTGTATTTCCTAACAAGCTCATAAATTTTGACAAAAGAACCAAAAATTTTTAATACCTGATAGCAATTTTTTCACTCAAAAACTATCTTAGACTCAATAATCCCAACCCAAAACTAAAAAACCAAACACCATAAGAACCTACAAAAATCAATAGATGATCTTAATCCAGTACTATCCACAAAAAGTTACCTTTACACCCTCACTTATTAAACCCTGTGTTGTTGAATTTTAACTTCAACTGCTACAGCAGAAGGACGGATGCAGCAGCAACAATTTTTTTCGGAGGTTGCTTGCATGCCATCCAGAAATTTAATTCAGCATTTAAAATTCCTGCAAGTTTTTTTTGTAGACGGCCGCAGCCATATTTCTGTACAGGATTGTATTTAAACACAACAACTAGCATTAACGCAATTCACCAACCAGAAATTAAACAAACAGAAATTTACCCGACAGTTTTGTAAATTAAAAAGGAGGACACGTGGAGCATTAATATTGGATCGCATGAAATTGAAGGGAATCTGAAAACCTGAAAACCGGACCCGAATTTTTTATAGGGCACATTGGATTGAGAATTCGAGTTAAAATTAGGCAAACGTTAGCATCCCATTTTGGAACGTGAATTTGGTTTGAAATTCAATCTATTCAGACTTTTGAAGTCCGATGGAAAGGGTTCTTTAATGTTTTGATAGTTTAATATATACATATGTTTTAACCATATGTTATATATATATCATATGCGAAATGAAAGGTGGGCCATAGAATTTAGTTTTAATTTTATTTTTTTTAAAAGAGGGTTTATTATAATATGTTTTATATGTTACGGCATATAAAAATAAAAAGGACAAAAAGCTTGGTAGTTTTTTTTATAGACAGTACGTAAATTTTTTATTACACAGCAGTGTGTAAAAAGTGAAAGACTGAGTGTAACTTTTTAAGTGTGTATGCACAGCAGTGCGAAAGGGAAAAACACAGCATAGTGTTTTAGAGACAGAGTATGTTTGTTTTGAACAGACAGTGAGTTGGTTTTATGCACTGCGTTTTGTAGCAGTCATAATTTTGTAATCCCTCTCAGTGAGGAAGAAGTGTAATAATTTTTTTTTGAGTTATTGAAGGGAATAGAAGTTTGTTTTCAAAGTATTGAAACTCTGTCTCCTGTCAAAGAAATTTTTATTTTCTCTGTGTTAGAGGAAGGGAGATTTATTCTCCATTCATTGTTCTCGAATTTTTCAATATTCCAACATGTGCAAGAACAACAGATGTTGTGGTTCCATCCCCAGCTAAATCATTTGTCTTTTCCACAGCTTGCCTTACCAACTTGGCCCCAATATTTTCAACTAGGTCCTCTAATTCAACCAATAAAAAGGCCAAAACCATAGCATTGAGATACATTTCATTACACTGTTAATAACAATAAAATTTGACTCAGCCATAACCCTTTCCTTTTATTGTTGTGAAAATATCTATGCATTACTCTAATGTGGCTAGTCCATAGGCCAAGTAGACCACTGGGCAACAAATATGTTTCCTTTCACCTTTGAGTTTTCAAATTATGCCTACCAAATCTAAGACATTTAAGAGGGGGAACTAATACAACGTTAAAAAGAAAACCAGAGCACACATCTACAAATTACCTCCTTAGCTACCGTCACACCATCATTAACTATTTTCGGAGAACCATGCTTGCTCTCCAAGACAACATTTTTCCCTTCGCCCCAAGGGTGACTCCAACAAGATCAGCAAGTTTGTTCACACCGCCTGCAAGACAAATTGACAATGCTTTCGGTAAGTGTGCAATTGAATGCCAGACCATATGCCAAAACAACCCTCCATGAAAAATTAAAATAACACATTAAAATCGAATATAAGTGGACAAGGAAAGATCCACCGCAATGAAGTTTCACGTGCAAGTGACCTTCCTTTAAACATAATTTTTTCTCTGACCTGCAATTTTTTTGTCACTGAGCCATCCTTGTTGAAGTACAACTCCTTTTCCATAGCTCTTGTATTAACTACCTTCTCTCTGTCGCGTAATCTCAGAGTCCCTCTTCTGCTCGAGCGATTAAAGGAAATGGGTGAAAAAACTGAAAGAGAAGACAATTGTCTGCCATAATTATCAAACATTGCACCCAACTTCTTCCCCTTTCGATTGTTACCCAATGAGGTAGATGTGGCAATTGTTGTCATACTGCCCAAAGCAGAGGCCATCTTCTATTATGCTGAATATAGAATTACAAGATCTTCATATTAGTATGAACCTTAAAAAACATGACTCCCATTGCTAAAAACCACTTTTAAGTTGTAACAGGCAAACTAAACAACTATCGCAACTTTTCGCAACTTCTGGAGCATTAAGAGAGAAACAACCAAAGAGAAATACAACCACAATCCTCATTTTAATGAGACCGGACTATATATTTGCATTAAGATAATAGAAATAAATCACGACTATATTAAGGCCAGCACAAAACAATCTTTAACCAGTGTCTCTCGCGGCCTTCATGTTGCCATGCTAGAGGTTGCATATTTTTAATTTAAATTCTTGACCTCTCGTGCCCATCTATGAATGCATCCAATGGGATATCTACATCAAATGCTCCTTTATATCCCCAAAAAACAAATTCCCTACTACAAGAGCACCAGTATTGATGGATCACCCCACACCATCCCACCCACTAGAAACGGTGAAAAAGGAAACCCGAGAAACCTTCTGAAATATCTCAAGATGACTATATGGGTGGTTCTTATGAATCAACCAACCATTCAGAACATGCTCATCGATCCAAACTATGAGTATTATGTGACAATATTCAAGCAGGCACTGAATCGGATTTCTGAAGCTATGTTAGAGAAACCCTAAACTCTCACTGAAAATAGGTGAAATGTGGCACCACTCAGAGATTGACATGTGCCAATTGGTACAAGTGGTATACAATTGGCATGCTCAAACAACGAGGTGATGTAGGAATGACATGAGGGAGAAAATATCAGAAAAGCCCCAAATCTGGAGAACTAAAGCTCATCACCAACCTGAGATTGACAACTTTACATGATGTAACCTATGAAATCGTAAATGGAGAAATCATAGTAACAATAAATTAACCTATGTAACAATAAAGTCGGATTCATCCTGGGAGTGGTAAATGGAGAAATCATAGTGAACAACAAGAAACATGCAGAGTTGCTTAAAATCAAATAGATGAAAAAACACATACAAAAAACCTAGATAATAATCATGAACAAGCTTAATATTGAATTATGAACTGTAAAGGAACTTACAAATGTGACATTACGAACCTGGTCAAGCGCACAAGCAAAAATATCCTGGACATGACCCTAGTTGACAAGTTGTATTGCTCATGATGCAAGAGGATTTGTACTTGCACTGCCAAGTCAATCAAAATCCATCATTATCTATACAATAAATACAAGTAATTGATGTAGTATTTTTTACTCTAAGATGCATTCTTATGATAATTTTAGAACATATGTTGAAAATGTCAAAACATACCTGAATAAGCTCCTCTTCATTTCAAGAACAATTTATTGGAGTCGCATGAACTTGGAACAAGCCTCCCACGATCTGAAAGAGTAGAAACTAAGTCAACAGTGACTTTTTTGTTACTACGCTGGATCGAGGGAGGTTTGCTCCAAGATTAAATCGTTCCAATAAATTATTCTCTACTAAACAGGGCCAACCACGTGAAGGTGGAAGCTCTTATGGCCCCTCCCCCCCCCTCCCTCACATCACTCTCAATTCCCCAATACCCAATCTATATTTCATTTTTTACTTTCATGAGCATAAAAAAAATATTCAATAACTAATAAAAAAATAATTCAACAAAAAGTACACAAGGAAACATTGCAATTAATGCTTGACATAAAAATAGTATGATAAATGAGTTTTTTATATAATGCAAAAAACGTTCCAAGTATGGTAACGTTTGTCTTATAATAATACAATATTTTACATTGTCAATTTTTCTTTTTCTTCTTCCTATTTTTAAAGCTCCTAATTACATCATCAATATCATCGTGCTCTGCTCCTGTTTCGTGCCTTTCAACCCGCACTGCTGACCTAGTTGCGTATTCACGATGTCCGGGCTCATCCAGTGACGGGGCATCGCCTACAAAAACAGATAATATTAAATTTTAATTTTCAGTTTTTAAATATCATTGAACTAGTTCGGTAATATTAATAAAAAAAATTGCAATGAGATTATTTACCTGGTGCACCAGTTGTCGCCGCTGACCTAGTTGTGTAGTCACGATGTCCGGTCTCATCCAGTGACGGGGCATCGCCTACAAAAACAGATAATATTAAATTTTAATTGTCAGTTTTTAAATATCATTGAACTAGTTCGGTAATATTAATAAAAAAATTGCAACGATATTATTTACCTGGTGCACCAGTTGTCGCCGCTGACCTAGTTGCATTGTCACAATGTCTGGTCTCATCCAGTGACGGGGCATCGCCTACAAAAATAGATAATATTAAATTTTAATTGTTAGTTTTTAAATATCATTGAACTAGTTCGGTAATATTAATAAAAAAAATTGCGATGAGATTATTTACCTGGTGCACCAGTTGTTGCTGTTGGGACTGTTGCCCTGTCTTCCTCTCTGGTGGTAAGATCCTCAAGGGAAACATTCTCTGTCATTTAAACAAAAAACGTTATAAGGACAACCATCAAGGTATAATTATAAAAATTTATAAGTGGAAATTAATTAGCGTCATGGCCCTCACTGATAGTAGCATTGTCGGCCTAGTCCCCACTACAATGATCAGGTTGCACGTGAGGAACATCTACATCTGGCTCTAAAACTAGGTTATTTGCCTCGTCGGTAGTGCTGCTCCCCTGATTTAAACAAAGTTGTTAGACATTAAATTTATGGACGAAAACAAAAATATTGAAAGGTTAATGTTTTACCTTATCAGGCATTCTGGATCTTGGGACCTACCCCAAGCTTCTGCGACGTTCAACTACAGCTTGATAGCCGAAACGGAAAGCGATATTTTTATCTTCCTCTGTAGTTTCTGTTACGAAGTCATCACCCTACATTACATATGATTGTGTATTTTTAATCATATTTGATAGGATTACAAAAACATTGGAAGGCGATACAATTAAGTATAAGATGTTTAGCTACTTAATTACAATTCTTGCAGCTAATTTCAAGTAGCCGCCCTGGCCTAGCTTGTGATGGCCCTTTTTCTCAATCCTAGCTTTGGTTGCCTTTGAGGTGTCAGGAAACCTAGCATCAAAATATTGAAGTCAGATATGACGTAGCACACTTTTATTTTAGACATAAAGAAAATTAAAGCTATTGAATTAAAGTTGTAATCTACCTTGCAGGTCCATTGGCATTTTTCCTTCTTTCTTTGCCCTTTTCTCTTTTCCATCATGGATGAGTGCTCTCCACTCACTCTCTGGAACTGTGAGAGGACGCTCATATCTAGGGTTAAATTGAAATTGCATCCTATAGGTGTCCCTGGTATATTTCAAATATTTACCGGCTACCCGAGCCACCGTTGTTCTATCAAATGTGCCGACCCCAAAAAGGGCTTCTAGATAATCTAGAAGTTTTTTTTCAGGTTGGAATTTTGGGAATTCCACCCTGTGCGTATGGGTAGGCCAAAAATTACCAACGCATGGCTCTCCAAAAACCTATAGAACTCATTATTTCCTACACAAAAAAAAAAGAAAAAAAAAAGATATTATCATTAATTTAAAAATAAAAATCATGATAAATATGTTTTAGATAAAGTACATGAAATAGTTAAAATATTAAAATTTACCTGGGAGTTGTACATGCTTATAGGGACACCCTCATCGTTCACCAACAACGTGCCATTAATGGTCCCTGTGGAGCTGACACATGTAGCTCCAGGAAACGCAATAATGTAGTTGGCCATATCAGCCTCATCATTGCCAACACGTTCAGCGGTTGGCTGGGTGTCTGCTTGGGCAGGGTGTGTTTCTTGGCTGGCACCTAAAGGAGTAGAAGGTATACGAGAGGGTTGTTGGGCAATCTCTTGCCCTTATGTCCCACTACCACCAATACTGGGTTCAGCAAATGCCAGAAAATTCTACATACAAAAGAACTTTTTGTTAGTTTAGTCAATGTAAAAATTAAAAATCAAACTATCACAATTCATCTCATGTAGAACAAAAAAATTATCCTTTTGACTTTTTATTATTACCTGATATCTTTCTAGCTGGCTCATAAGATGTTTTATCCTCTCTTTTGTTTTAGGTGTTTGAGGCGCGTCTATCAAAGTATTAAATTCCGACCTTGCATCTCATGCTTTTTTTTGCAACAAGAACACTGGAGATAGGGATGAAGAAAGCTCTTCCTCAAAGAGGGAATCATCACGCGTACCATGGCTAGGTGTCTGCATATTTGAACAAAATTAATATTATTTCAATTATGTAAATAACTAGAATACCTGAAGATAGAGAAATTCTGGTACTTTACATGTTCTTCCGCTGGCCTCTTTCTGCGATCATCCCGTCTTGGGATTGTTCCTGCACTGCTCTGATCATTCTACCACATTGCAATAAAATTATAAATGTAAAAACTTGAAAACAATATCTAACTTGAAAACACAAAATGAAAACTGAAATAATTTCTAATAAGACACCGGAAGACAGAGTTAGAGTTTCAAATATGCCTTGCATTGAATTCAGTCCTGGAAACATGTCATTGCACATTAAGGCACCCGAACATTCAATCCACGAATGATACATTTAAGTAGGCTTCTCCTATTCTGGGAAAACACCATACCCATAATGCATTCACTTGCATGTATAAAGGGAAAGGAAAACATGTTTTCATACAACGGTGACAAAGGCATCTTGGGGAAAGGTATCTTCACTTTTTATTTATGTTGTTCACCCACACCACTCTCGTGTTTTCACTAATCCTGTTTTGTCATTTTTGGATTCAAATTAAGTTAAGGTCTTAAGTATTTTTTGACCTTTCAGTGTAGTTTTTATAAGTGGCATGTGTGGATTTTCCATTAATTCTGCACTTTTTCTCTTCATGCGCATGTTTCCCTGGAAATAAAATGCATGATTTAGTCCCATACATTTAACAAGTTGTTGGATCAACTCCATTGGAAATATCATGTTTCCTATTCAATCAAAATTTATCTCAGTTAGGGTAGGTAGGAAGGTTTTTCCTTTGTATTAATAGGGCACTTCTAGCTTGCATTTTTATTATATCTTTCAAATTTAGTGTCGTTTCAATTAGGGCATGAATTTTTGCAACTTTCAAGGTGAGAATGAACAAAGACAAATTTTTGTGATGGATGACTATATATGACTCCATGGCCAAAGGAAAAGGCACTAATCTACTTCTTCAAATATCTATAGTTCTCATTCACCTCATACAGAGATGGTCCCTGATTTTGAGCCAAATGTTGTAGCAAAAAGTTCCCCCCCTCCATAATTTGATATTCAATGGAAATTTCTTAAATTGATGATGGGGCATGATTATGGAACATTGGCACATACATATGTAATGGAATTTCAAGATCATGATATATGTTTGCATATGTTTATGGAGGTGGTGGAGCAAAAAAGAGCTCAAATAGAGCTGAAATTTTTCACATAAAAAGGACTGTGGGCTTGACTAATGGTTCCATTTAAAAAATGATATCTAGACAAAGAATAAGTGTAGCATGCAAAAATGCATTGAAAATCCATCTGAGTTTGCATTGTATTACTTATGATGGATTCAAATTTGGGTTTCAAAATTCCAGGTTATGGCATGATTTTGTCGAGAAACCCTTAGTTGGATTCTCATGTTGGTTTAATTTATATTTTAAGTTTGTTTTGCAGTCTTTAGGTGATAGTAACTCATGAACTAGGTTACCAATGTGTAACAATCATATTTCAAGAATAAAGTTGTGATTTTTTTATATTATTATTATTATCTATTAGCTACGAGTATTGACACCTAATGCCTGGAATTTTGATATCTTGATAGCATGCATAATTTCGAAAATGTTTCTAGTAATGTTAACATAATAACTATCATTATGTGTCTTCACTTTTGTCACCATAATAGACCTGTGATATGGAATCATCACACAACTTCATATGCTATGTCCCAACAAGTTCAAACTGGTTGAACCTACCTCATAGTGTGGTTATTAAGGACAAGTTGCTTGGTATATAACTCGATAGCATAGACCGCGTTGCAGTTCTAAAAAGAATCCTCAAGTGTCAAAAAAACTTCACAATATGTTCTACTATAAAGCCTTTTGGGATACCCGAAATAATATATGTATCATTGATGACTTTTAAAGTATGACAAGATCCAGAGGGAAAGGAAATCAATGGAAGAGTGATCCACCAATGAGAACCTAGAATTTAGCATCAGATGAGTTATAGTCTAGGAAATTGAAACCCTATAATTTTAATTAGTGATGAAGGACATCACATAGGTAATTATATTTTCATGTAGAATAATCTGTTAATTCAAATTTAAACTACATAATATGAAAGGCATACAATAAATTTTTCCACGTAAGTCCAAACAACCTATAAAAAGGGAAAACCTTCTTTTTCCATGGGAAATAATTTACCTTTCCTTTTTCAAGATAATCTAAATCACAAAAAATATGAACTATACAACACACATTCTTGGATAATGTGAAAGTGGAAAAGGAATACCCTACAAAAGTGATGCACACATGTACATTTGAACACTAATAGATTTTTGTAGTTGAAATGCAATGCTTGTTTTCATTTAAATGTAGGGTTTTTAAAGCAGGGAGAAATAATGGCTGCCAAATTAATAAGCGTTTCTTTGGGAAAAATTTAAATCGTGTATTAGGTGATGAAAATAATAGAGGGTATTGAATCTTGATTCTTGACATCTAGAGAGAACCCTAGAGCCTAACACAATCCAATGGAATTGACCAAAAAAACCCAAATAGAGTCAACCCTACTATAGGAGGAAGGGCCTGCAGTAAGAACTTACCATTTTTCAAGAGCTGAGGGCGAATGCTGTTTTGCAAGAGCTGAGGGCGAATGTTGAGGGCAAATGCTGTTCTGCAAGAGCTGAGGGTGAATGCAGGGCAAATGTTGTTCTGCAAGAGCTGAGGGCGAATGCAGGGTGAATGTTGTTCTGCAAGAGCTCAAGGCGAATGCTGAGGGCGAATTCTGTTCTACAAGAGCTCAGGGCGAATGCTGTTCTGCAAGAGCTGAGGGTGAATGTTGAGGGCGAATGTTGTTCTGCAAGAGCGGAGGGCGAATGTGCGCATGATATCAGACGTTAATGTAGCACACATGTACATTTGAACAATAGTAGATTTTTGTAGTTGAAATGCAATTCTTGTTTTCATTTAAATGTAGGGTTTTTAAAGCAGGGAGAAATAATGGCTGCCAAATTAATAAGCGTTTCTTTGGGAAAATTTTAAATCTTTTATTGGGTGATGAAGATAATAGAGGGTATGGAATCTTGATTCTTGACATCTAGAGAGAACCCTACATCCTAACACAATCCAATGGAATTGACCAAAAAAACCCAAATAGAGTCAACCCTACTATAGGAGGAAGGCTACGGTGAAACACCATTTTGCAGGCGGGAGCAAATGTTGTTCTGAAGGCGAAGCGGCCGTGAGGCGAATGCGAGGAAAATATTGTTGCAAGCGAGGCGAATGTTGTTACGAGAGCGAAAGAGGCGTCTTGACGTGATATCAGACGTTAATGTAGCTATTGCGACGGATACGAAACAATAAAATCATTTTTATGTAGCGCGCATATAAGTTTCGAATTTTTATGTGGCGCGCATATAAGTTTCATATTTTTATGTAGTGCACATATAAGTGTCGTTATACCGACGGCGAAAAAAACGTCGCTATAGCGACAGGTACCTCCAAACGTCACAATTGCGACAATTGTGTCGCACTTGCAACGTTTGGAGGCAGTCGTCGCAATAGCGACGCTTTGGGCCATAGTGTCGCAATTGCGACGTCTTCCTCCAAACGTCGCAATTGCGACACTTTTCTAAGTGTCGATATTGCAACACTTTTCTATAAACGTCGGTATAGCGACGGTTTCGGGCGGGATGGAAAAAATTTGGGGAAATTTCTGACATTTGGTCAAAAGCGTCGGAACCAAGTGTCGGAATTTCCGCCAAACGTAGTAGTGATTGTAGTCAAAAGTTTTTTTTCTGGTGTGTTTCATTACCCTCCTCAAAGGAAGTGTCATTTTCAGCAACTTCTTGGCATTGTTTAGTGATTCATAATATTTTTTTAGCTGGTCATTTACTTCTTCTTTGAAATCCTCCATCAAATTTCTATCTACCTTGGCTTCCTGTAACTCTAACTTGGTGTCAATGACCTCTTCTCCGGCCTCTCTTAAATGCTCCTTTAGTACCTGCACTTCAGTTTTTTCCACCATCTTCCCTTTACCTTTCCTTTGTACAAAAACCTCCTCTATTTTTGGAGACAAGTCAGTAATGTCTTCTATGATAAGTTTCTTGCCTTTGTCAATATCTTTTGTCTTCTTATTTTCCATGACACCTTTTTCAAGTTGCAGCCTAGTAAGTGGTTTCCTTGGCTAAAATAAGAAACCTACATCTTCTCCTGCAAAATCAAGCTTTTTAACAGTCTTACCTTTCTTTTCCTTCTCCTTGTTACCTTCAATGTCTTCAGCTCTGAAAACTGGATTCTCCTCAATATCTATAGCTTGAAGGATTTCTTCAAGGTTTCCCTTTCCAATTGTTTGACTTCTAATTATCCTCCTGTGACCATGCTTACTGATATTTTGTTTGTTGCTTATAGGGGAAGGATGTGGGATTTCTGCCTCTCGTATAGGTTATGTTTCAACATCCATTGGGTCTAGGATAGGCTCTACCTCTTCTTCATTTAAACCTTTTGTCCCAGCTGGAAATCTATCATTTTTATTTTATGGAGTAGTTTTTGGCTTTGGGTTTTTCATAGATGTCACTGAATCAACTTCATAACCACTGAGGAAAAGGAAAGTGGACCAATCTCTGTTTAATTTCTTCAATTCCTACAGCGCTAAGATTTTAATCATACCATGGGGAAATATCAATGTCTCACTGCCTTTATCCCTGGCTTGAACCTTATTAGAAAATTTCCCTGAGCTCCTAAAGAAAAAGAAAGGAAGATCAAGGGACTTCTTACCACTGAAGTATAATAGAAACCTGAAATGGTACAGGTAAACCATATGAAATATCCCTTCACAAGTAAAATACTTTTGGATCACAAACAACAGTTTGGAATAATTCTCCTTCATATAACTCCTTGGAATCCCCGATGCCATGTCAGATCCAATACGTTCTGGCTTAACAAATTCATCACAACTCTGCATCTTAAATTTAGGGGCTTTGAACCACTCTTCACCCTCTCTTGGTATCTTGGTGGCTTGAGAAATGGTATCAAGTGACACTGTAAAATTTAAAACCCCCACCTTTGAAGTTGTGCCTGTGAAATTTACTGCGAAGCCCTTTGATATTTGAGTATGAAATCCTTGGAGTTTTCGACAGAATTTCAAGCATACAGCATTGTTGAGCGCTTCCACAAAAATAGGGTCTTCATTTAGTAGCTTGAGGTCCATGGGTTTGTACCTCATGCAAGAGCCTCCCTTATTTACTTTATTCTTTATAGCCATCCTCCTTTATAACTATGCTGCCTTTTGAACTATGACACCTTGATGCCTTTTAAACTGTGACACCTTCTACCTTTTGAGCTATGACACCTGCAAGGAGAAAAACTAAAAAAAAAGTTTCCTTCAATGAGACTAAGCTTCTAAGAGATGCTAATGGACTGATGCATGCAAAAATCGAACAACAGATGACAGAGAGGTGCTTTGGGGATAATATTTAAAGATGGAATTCGAAAGTGGAGAGCATGAAGGAAAATGTTGGGGTGAGAGATAATCATGAGGGCATTTTCACTTTTTCATGCTTGGGTGATCATGATAACGAATTAGATGACCTCACCTTTATCCTTAATCATTAGAAAATTGACAACTCATCGTCCTTTTTTTATGCAGAAAAACATGATTCTACAGCGAAAATAGTTATAAACATGGTAGATTCGCTACGGACTGGTCAAGTGATTCCATAGTGAAATATGCCAGTTTGTAGTTATATTCGTTGTAGAAATGTGAAAAAACATACATGTGGAATTACCTTGATTTTAAACCATGCATGTGAACCTAAAGCAGAATTTGGTTGATATGACTGATATGACATGACTAATGGAGTGTTTTAGACTTAGGATAAAATTTTATTCCATGTATTTTTCATCAATTTCATGAACCAACCTATTGATACAAAATGTAAACTAGGAGATTGAACCTATCAATAAAAATTAAAAATTTATGTGTGATAACATATGGACCAAAATTCTCTCGAAATAATGGAATGCCTCTTCCTCCTAGAGGCCCAGTTATAACACAACCCGATAGCCTACTAGTGGTTAATTTTGACAACATCAAATCTTAACTAGAGTTACAAAATATAATTTTCTAGATTATTTTACATCAAAAATGTATATATAGCCCCTTTTCATTGAATAATTGGGGTTGGTGTGGCATCCTCCCAAGATATAGGTGTGAAAACAGGAAGGTCAACTTCTGAGTGGCATAACTTTTGCATACGGACTTTGATTGATGTGCTTCTTATGTCGTTGGAAATATATATGGGTGTAGAATAGAATGAAAATTTGTGATGCTAAATTGAAAAAAAAATTACCCCAAAAACAATGTCTATTGATGCCTCAAAACGCTCTCGGAAGGTTTCAGACCCCATTTTTCGAAACTAGGTCCCGCTAGTAAAAACAGTCTCGTGAGCTAATTCCTCCATTTTTTCCACTCTTAATGCATTGATATGGATGAAAAAAAATATAATGATACCATATGGATCATTGTGCGGAATTTAGCACAAAATCCGAGAAGGTGAAAATCCGAGAGATCGGTGAAATATGGCACAAAAAACTTCGCCATTTGCACCATGGTGCTTTGAAGATCATGCAACATATTTCTACGAGCCTTCCCAAAAGTGCACTAGAGCAGCGAGATACATGAAAATTATTTAAATTAGGAAAGTACACAAAATTCACCTTCAATGATCAAGACAGTAAAGTGTAAGCAGTCCTTGAAAGGATTCACTCAGATGTGTGTGAACCTTTATCGATAGCCTCCACTTCCAAGCACATGTATTATGTTATATTTGTAGATGATTTCTCATGGAACTGATGGATTTTATTCATGCAGAAGAAATACTAAACATTCTCCAAGTTTTTTTTAATTTAAATCACTTGTTGAGAAAGAAAATGGCAAGAAAGTGAAGGATCTCAAGAGCGATAATGGTGGAGAATATGTGTCAAATGAGTTTAAGAACTTATGTGCAAAAGAAGGAATTCGATGGGAGTTGATAGCACCCCATAAGCCACGGCAAAATGGGATGGCTTAGAGGAAGAGCATAATTATTGTGGGAGCTTTGTAGGCCATGTTGCATAACCAGAGCCTGTCATTACACTTGTGGGTTGAAGCATGCAACACAGTTGTTTATTTGCAAAACATGATTCCTCACAGGATTCTTGGCATGAGTACACTAGAAGAAGATTTTTCAGGGAAGAAACCGCATGTGTCACACTTCAAGATCTTTGGATCATCAATGTACTATCATATTTCCAAGGATGCAAGGAAAAATATAGAGCCTATAGCTGAGTCGGGCATATTTGTGGGGTGCACTGATACACCTGACAACTATTATGTGTACTTGTCATCTCTCACGATTACAATTTTTAGGATAGATGTGAAGTTTGATGAGTATAAGGCAATGAGGTGTTCTCTTGAGATGGAGCTTTAGTTGAATTCAAATCAGGATCTTGTAGGTTTTAACCCTGAACAGAAATTATCTACACATGAATCTTATAACAGAAAATAAACAATAGCAAGAGCATAAAACATAAAACAGATAAACACAGAGATTTTCCCCTGGATCCCAAATCGGGACGACCAGCTTGATTTTTCATTATATTCCTTTTAGTGTTACAACACATATATATACATGCCGAAGCATCCATAAACCCCAATCCATTAACCCTGGATTAGAACATAACCGTAGTTCCCTTGACCGGATCTACAAAAATACCAGGGGCCGAAAACCATCGTACCCCAAAACCATGTGCAAAACCATGCACAAAACCATGGACGTGGACTACCCACCAGAAATTAAGGAACCCAACAGATCTTTTGGCTCCAAATGAAGAACACATACCCAACAGATCTTTTGGCTCCAAATGAAGAACCTCGGGAAGTTGTGCAACAACCACAAGTTGAGGAACGGAGAGTGGAGACATCCACTCTAGCAGAGACATCTATAGATGGAAGGAAGCACAACATGGAAGCTTACATATTATTGCATGATGTTAGAGATAATGTGGGAGCATCCACATCACAACATAGGCAGAGGAGGTCACCAGATTGGTACTCTAGCCACATGGCTCTGATGAGTGAGCTTGTAGAGATGAAGCCATCCTCATTCGAGGAAGTAGTGCAACAACTAGTATGGGTTGATGCCATGGTAGAAGAATATGATTCCATTTTGAGAAAATGTTTTGAGGAAGTGATTGTAAGACCAGAGGAAAAGTCAGCGATAGGTTCCAGATGGATCTACAAGGTGAAGCAAGCAGCATATGGAAGCATCAAGAAACAGAAGGCCAAATTTGTGGCCAAGGGATTCTCTCAGGTGGAGGGAATTGGCTATGAGGAGACCTTTTCTCCAGTAGCAAGGTACTCTTAAATCAGATGAATTCTAGCAATTGCAACACAGATGGGATGGAAGATTCATCAAATGGATATGAAAACAACATTCCTCAATGGAGTGATTGAGGAGGAGGTGTGCATTGAGCAACTGTAAGGATTTGATACCTTCAACAGAGATTTGCATGTGTGTAGACTCAAGCAAGCACTATATGGATTGAAAAAATAACCTTGTGCTTGGTACACGAGGATCAAAAACTATCTATCCAGGTTGGGCTTCACCAAAATTGAAGCAAACACAAACCTTTACCATATTGTTTTTAAAGGTAAATTATTGATTATAGTATTAGATGTTGATGATTTAATTTTAACCGGTGATGAGAATTATATTAAACCTTGCAATTAGAATCTTGCATGATAATTCGAGATGAAGGACCTGGGGTTCATGCATTATTTCCTCAGTTTGGAAGTATGGAAAGGAAATGGGAAACTGTTTGTCTCTCAGGGCAAGTATGCCAATGAGATACTAAAGAAGTTCCACATGGAGAGCAAAAAACCCATGGAGACTCCTCTAGTGGGGAATTGGAGGAAGGATGATGCTACTTCAGGTGAAGTAGTGGAGGCTACAATTTATAGGAAGCTTGTGGGTTCACTCATGTATCTGGTGAACACAGGACCATACATGTGTTATGGAGTTACTTATCTTTGTCATGTTATGGTTAAACCAACCGAATGGTATTGGAAGGTAGAAATGCATGTGTTGAGATACCTCATAGGCACAACTCAGTATGGTCTTTAGCACAGGTGGACAAAGGGACTGAATCAGCAATGCCTCACAGATGTGAATTTGGTGGGAGTCCATCACACAAGAACAACACATCAGAAGGAATTTTTAGTGTTGGGTCAGCAATGATTTCTTGGTATAGAAGGAAGCAGAGATATATTTCACTTAGCTCAACAAAAGCACGATACATGGCTGCAAGTCAAGTAGCATGTGAGGTTATCTGGATGAGAAATATTCTTGTTGGGTTATTTGGTCAGATGATGGATCCTACAATTATTTCATGATTGATCCAATAATATTGACATCTGGTATCACTATCTATGAATATTGTGTGCAGAGGCGGATCATGTTGTTGGAGTACATTCCTACAGAGGAACAAGATGAAAATATTTTGACAAAGGCTTTTTCAAGAGGAAAATTTGAGTTCCATAGAGGCAAGATCGGGGTATCAAATAATCCCTTTATTTTTTAGGAGTGTTGAAAATGAAACATGAAAATCTAGTTTTGACTTTGCCTTGGTCAAACTAGATTAAAATTCAAATTTCAATTTTAGTAAAATACTTGGAGGTAGTTAAATGAGGTGATATGGCAATTATCACTTAGTTAACTCAATTAATTCAAGTTAGAGATACTTCAGTTATGTTTAGTATGATTGATTTCTAACTTCTAGCAATTTGTTTCAGTTAATTTTAGTTATTGTGAGTTTAATTAGTTCTAACTGATTAAGAACTAGTGGTAGGCCTAGTAGTGGGGTGTGTTCACTTGTGATCAACTATTTAACTCATAAATCAACCCAAAATAATTGATGCATCTAGATAACTTAGTTACGTCCTAATTGATATTGGAGTTCAAGGGCAGTTTATTATTAGTTGTAGAATATCCCAAGTTGTACAGGTGGTGCATGCACTCAGAGAGGGGCCTACAGGAATTGCGCAATTGCCAATGAGTAATTTCCCTAATTATTAGTGGTTAATTCCTTAATGAAAAACGCAAGGAAATAAGGACTTGGGCATGCAGTAATTTGGTTAAGTATTTACCAGAGGCAACTTGTGAAGCATTGAAATAGATTATGCTATTGCAGAGGTTGATCCAACTTGAGAAAGCATTGTATTTCTTCTCTATTTTCTAATTAATGCAATACAGATAGGAAGGGGTTTTGAGAAGTTGAATTCCCCTAGATAAATATATGAGCATATGTGTTGAATCTTGTATCATGTTTATGTTGTGATTTCTCAATTTATTAATTTCTTTCCACTTATGAGTAGAGTAAATTCAAGTATTTTGTTTTAGAAAATTAAATAATCAATTTTTAATATACAAGGAATTTCTACATCTCATTTATATGGAAATATAAGACTTATAGCCTCTACCAAAACCCCAAGGTATTGAATCTTCAATCAAATCTAGTCCCCATGTTGGTTTTGGTGAAAAAATTTCTAAGTGGATCATTGGAGAGTCTGATTGATTTTGGGAGAGAGAACAAAAATTGTAAGGGGGGTGTGCTAAGGGGGGGGAGGGAAAATGATATTTTGAGAGGAAGGAAAGTGAAGCAATGGTCTGGGAGGGCGTAATTGAAAGGGGTTTAGGGAGAGAGTAGATGAGGTAGGTGAAACTAAAAGGAAAGGGAGATTCACAATGGGAAAATTGCAAAGAGAGTGTTGAATCAAAAACCCTTTAGGAGAAACACAATATATCAAATTTTTAAAGAAAAAAGAAGGGAAGGGGGCTTGTTCATATTACATACACACTAAGAAGATCACTATTATTTCTATAAGAGGAAATTCAACGTTCTTTGTGCTTGGTGGTGTAGAAGCCTCGGGAGGATCAACAAGGCTTTTAGATATTTCTAGTCCACAAATATCTGAGTATAATGAATAAGAATTCTCTTTTGCATTCATATTGTGAGAAGTTCTAATACACTCATGAAGAGGTGAGATTTGTGAGTCCTTCCCCTATAATTATTTTTTTAACCACCTCTTTATTAATATTTTGTATGGGTATTTTTTCCCCAGGTGACCATAAGAATGACAACACCAAACCTATAGGGTATACCCTCACAATCCAACGATTGTTTGTAGATTTTATTTTCCCTACTTGAATAGCAATAGAGTAAGGTAGCCTTGTAATGTTCCAAATTTTATGGAACATTAATTTTTGTTAAGGAGATGAATAAAATGGGTAGGGGACCCATTCTTTGCATGATTAGAGAATAAAAATCCTCTAAGTATGAAAGAGGATAATGTTGAAGCTAGATTTCACACCTCCATGTGTGAAAGGAGGTTTTTGCATAAATTTTTGGCCAAGGTTGACCAAGTCAAACTACATTGACATGAGTTGGAAAACACTAAGTGGGAAAACGTAGGAGGGAAGCTTCTAGAGGAAGGAAACCCTAATTCGAAGTAGGGCCCATGGAGGAAAGGCTCACTTGTTTAAAACAGGAGCAAGGCAGCCATTGATATTATCTTTGAATCATTTTACATTTGAGTCTTAGAGACTTATTGCTGCCTCTTGCTGTTCAGCAGAGCTACAGTGCCTTCAGGCACGAGGGAGTCCTGTTTAGGAATTTCTCTCCTTCTTTAGTAGCTCATGAAGGATTGCACTCCATTCCCCATATTCAGGAATTCAGGCCATAGCTTTAGTGATCTACATCAGCGCAATTTCTGCAGCAGATATTGTGCAGTGTTGCTGGGTATTGCTGGGGAGGTTTCCACACACCATCCAGAGCTAGTTTTCCAGTGGAGGGAGGTTCCATCCCTTGGGAGATCAGAAAAGGGGGTTCTTGAGCATATCCCACCATCTTTGGCATCAGTCTTGTTGTAGCACAATATCACTCAGAAAAAAGTCAGGAGAGGTTCTTGGCAATTTAAGGTTGCTGATGAACAATTACTGGAAAATTACGAAGAAGTGGAAAAAGTTCAAGGAGATAAACAAAATGTTTTAAAGGAATTTGAAACATTGTGCCTAAGAAATCTGTTATTGGGTGATTTAATTACATTGCAGGGGGTAAGACTAATTCTTGCATTTTGAAAGCTTATGAAAGTGTTCATGTTCATTTAATCCTCAGTTATTGGAGAGCTGAGCAGGTTGTTTTGGAATTTATTTGGTGCATATTTGGAACATTCATTCCATAAATCATAAATTTTATGCTAATAATGATTGCAATATGAACTTACATGTCCCGGACTTCTGGCTTTCTTATTTCTAAGAAGATTACAAATTCAATACATGAAAGTGGAATGCTGATCTCCAAGCATTAGTTCCATGAACCTTGGAGTGCTAGATTATGTGATACTGGAAAATCTGTGTTGATACTCTCAGCGATTGTTACTGGGTGTTTTTTACAAATTTTATAAGTGACTACCCTTAGGATTCGGACAGAATCCACATATGCCAAATAGTACTTTTGCAGATATTCAAATGGAGTTTCAATGAAATTTGGGACGGTGGAAGTGGAGCTTAAAACATTTAAATCTGTTCTTACTCAGTCCAACTGGGTCTCAACTCCTATTGTGACTTCATTTGTATCAAGAAGCTCTTGTCACTCCTTTTCTCTTTCAGTGAGAAAACCAACAGCGACATCAGGCAAAACTTGCATTGCTCTGAAACAAACCAAGCACTCCTTCCTGGGAACAATAGAAACTTTATGTTCAATGCATTTGAAATGGGTTTCTGTCAAAAATATCCTCGGGGTCGTCCTCTAATAGTTGCAATCATGAAAAAGAGAAAGAAAATGCCATTTGACGATGTTATACAGCGCCAAAAGAAGCTGAAACTAGTGTATAAGATTCGGGACATTCTTGTCAAACAGCCCAATAGGACGATGTCTCTCAGAGAGCTTGGTAAGTACAGAAGAGATCTTGGACTCAATAAAAACGAAGAGTAATTTCCTTGTTAAAGAGATATCCTGGAGTGTTTGAAATACTGCAAGAGGGTGTTTATTTCCTTTATTTCAGACTGACCCCAGAAGCAGACAAAATATATATGGAGGAGATGGCTCCGAAATGTTTGGGATTTGTTTAAATGGCTCACAATTTCATAAGGAAGCAAACGCATATAGTATTGCAGTTGAATCGATGATCTGGATCATCTAGCTCAGATCCAATGGTCTTATGGCAGCACAAATTAAATGGATCTTATGAGAGATAGTGCCCCCGAAAATGGTTTGATTTAAACCACTATTTATGAAATCTACGGTTGTGATGCGTTGCAGCATCACTTAGCCCTTTCTCAGGAAACCGCTATCATTGCTCCTGCAAGCGGTTATGGGTTTTCAAAAAAAATGGGTGATGGTGTCGTCAATACATATGGGTGTAGTGGTGGGAACCAAAATGCACCATTTTCCCTTTTAAACTTCTGATTCTATTTTTGGGTTTTATATTATATATGATATATATATATATATATATATATATATATATATATAATATTAAAACAAGCTTTTTGTAATTTTAATTAATGTCAAAATTTCCAAGAATCAGTTTTAAAACTGATCATAGGAGTTAGTTAGATCAAATAGCAGATATAAAATCAGAGATAAGAGGAGGAGCGGGGGTTCCGGTTTTTGGGATCTCCAAAGAGTGATCTTTGTACTGATATTTCAAGCGATTATTGAAGGAAAAACAAACTTCTAGCATTTTTTGATATGGATATGTCTCCTAGTTTACATAATGTATTTTCAGTCCTTGAATAAAATGAAGTATCGAAGCAGCAGGTCTCTTTTTGCGTGTATAAATAAGAGTGAAAACCCTTAATAGGCGCTCCTTCATTATAACTGTTCTTTTATTTTAATTCTTCTAAAGTTTGAAATGATAGATTCTGTACAGCAGCATATCGTTTTGGGCTTTTTCCTTTCATTATTCTTCTGAACATTTCATTCTATATCAGCAGATAATAGCATTGTGGGTCGTTTATAACATTTGATTTTGAAGATTCAATGATTGAACTCTGGAGATGATTAAACATGGATCAATATTTCTTTGACATAATTATAAGAATGTCTTAAGCACGGATTCCTTTTCACAGCCAAGGAATTGTTTCTTAAGGTACAACATAAATTGGCGCCGTTGCCGGGGATCGAAGAACCGAAGTTCATTTCCCTGGGTTTTCTTTCTATTTCCTCTGATTGTTCAGCAAGGAGGAAGTACTCGGCTGTGTTTACTTTTTACAGAATTCCCATTTTCACAAAGCCAAATGTGAGGTCACATACCTTGCAGCAGAAGGTTTCATAATCCTTTCTTTTTTATGGTGAACTAGATTCAGATTTGAAGTTTGGTTGTTTATTATTCACCTGGCGACTCCACTGATGAAGGTTTCATTAGATGAAGAATTTTTCTAGCAAGAAGATGAGAAAGTATCATGGAAAAAACATGTATCAGAAGTTCTGTTTTTTAAAGGAGGTTCTATTTTTTACTGTTAGTTTAGTGGTCTATTTTCCCTTTTATATTAAAAGGATTGTTTCCTGCTTTATTTCCTCAAAAGATTATAAGGCCCAAAATGTAAATCCATTATTGGAAAAAGATGATTTTTCTTCTTCTTGTATTATAGATCTTAACACAAATATATCTCCTAAATATGAAAGGAGGGATGATTGTTGTATTACAATCCCTGAAGATAATCAGTCACAGTCTGGGCATAAAGGTGATGATTCATCATCTTTGGATGATAATATTTTGTCTCATAAGAAATTAACTGCTTTTCAGTTCAAAAATAGAGAAATTTTTAAACCCCTGAAGCTGCCCGCTATTCTCCATCAATATCCTTCGAACAGATTCAAGTCCTTGCCAAGTTTCTCCGGGAAGATGAAGGACATTTCAGCTAAATTACATATCTTGGAATTTGAGTACTTTCTGGACAAATTTCAAATTATTTATGAAGATGTAGCTTTAAGGATGTTTTGCCATTCTTTAAAGCAGGATGCTCAGCAATGGTTCCAGTGTTTGGAAACAGGTTCAATTAATTCCTGGCAAGACCTTCAAGATTTATTTCTTACATATTGGGGCAAGAATAAGTCATATGAAAAGCACCTCTTGGAATTATATTCTATCCAAAGGCAAAGCAATGAATCAATTTCTGAGTTTAATAGGAGGTTTCAAAAGATTTATTTCAGCATGCCAAAAGATATTTGACCTCCAGAAGCAACAGCTATGGTCTATTATTTGAAATCTCTTTCTATTGCCTTGGCTTTTTATCTCAAGGAGAGAAATCCTAGCACTCTGAAGCTAATGTTTCTCCATGCGCAAGAAATCAAAGATAATGCGTGGGCCTGTAGAAATTTTTCCTGCAATATAGAAAGTCCAAGTTTTGTCAAAGATAAGAGGGTTTGTGAAGGAAACGTTGGAATTTCTTTACAAGATAATGTAAGTTCAGAGGTGAATAAAGATTTCCAAAAAGTGTCAAAAGGTTCCTGTATTGTTGAAGAAGAAGAAAATAATCCTTTTGAAGATTCTAGTCAAAACTTAGTTGCAACAGCTAAACTACACTATGAAAGCATGGAAGATCATTGCAATAATTTTGTGAGTAGTGAGGAAAATAGTGTAGTTTCTCAGACATGTTTGCAAGAAGAGGAAGATTTTTGTCATCAATTGAGGTTAAACGAAGAACATCAGCATTATGGAAGGCAAACCTTGGATGTTTATTTTTAGCCTAAATGCCTGCCTACAGAAAATGGCAATGAAGTTCCTCACACACAGTTCCTAATTGAAAATTCAAACAATGAAGGAAACTGCCATGTTCAAAGAAGTCTACATCAGCAAAATGTTCAAAAAAATAAGGTGGCCAAAACTTTATTTCATGAGTTCTATGATCTAGTTGTTGAATATATGGCAAACTCCTTTGGTCAGCAACGAGCTTTTATGCAAGGGTATGTACAAATTTTAGTATATGAAAAATTTTCATGGTATATTCCTGTTTTGATTTTTAAATTCCAGCAGTATGAAGGTATTAAATCTAACATGCAGATACTGGATTGGTTCCATTGGAAGGTTGACTTCACTTGATTAAGTTCAACCATGCTTATATATATGAGTTGTACATAAATAAGCTCAGAAGTTGAGCATTTCCAGTTGCAGTATTTCTAGTTTATCATTTTCGGTTCAAGAATAAAGATCCTAGAAGAAGAGAGGTTTCAGAAAAGTTTGAAATTTTCAGAGATTTTGGGATTGAGAGAAAATTCAGTTTGACTCGAATCCATGCCCAATAAAGGCTACTGATCTACAAGTTCTCAACACTTTGTTACCAAAATACTGTCCCCAAATGGAGCCAGATGTTGTAGCACAATATCACTCAGCAAAAAGTCGGGAGAGGTTCTTGGCAATTTAAGGTTGCTTATGAACAATTATTGGAAAATTATGAAGAAGTGGAAGAAGTTCAAGGAGATAAACAAAATGTTTTAAAGGAATTTGAAACAGTGTGCCTAATAAATCTGTTATTGGGTGATTTAATTACATTGCAGGGGGTAAGACTAATTCTTGCATTTTGAAATCTTATGAAAGTGTTGATGTTCATTTAATCCTCAGTTATTGGAGAGTTGAGCAGGTTGTTTTGGAATTTATTTGGTGCATATTTGGAGCAGTCATTCCATAAATCATAAATTTGCGCTAATAATGATTGCAATCTGAACTTACATGTCCCGGACTTCTGGCTTTCTTATTTCTAAGAAGATTACACATTCAATACATGAAAGTGGAATGCCGATCTCCAGGCATTAGTTCCATGAACCTTAGAGCGCTGGATTATGTGATACTGGAAAATCTGTGTTGATACTCTCAGCGACTGTTACTGGGTGTTTTTTACAAATTTTATAAGTGACTACTCTTAGGAGTCGGACAGAATCCACATATGCCAAATAGTACTTTTGTGGATATTCAAATGGAGTTTCAGTGAAATTTGGGACGGTGGAAGTGGAGCTTAAAACGTTTAAATATTTTCTTACTCAGTCCAACTGGGTCTCGACTCCTATTGTGACTTCATCTGTATCAAGAAGCTCTTGTCACTCCTTTTCTCTTTCAGTGAGAAAACCAACAGCGACATCAGGCAAAAATTTCATTGCTCTGAAACAAACCAAGCACTCCTTCCTGGGAATAATAGAAATCTTCTGTTCAACGCATTTGAAATGGGTTTCTATCAAAAATCTCCTCGGGGTCGTCCTCTAATAGTTGCAATCGTGAAAAAGAGAAAGGAAATGCCATTTGAAGATGTTATACAGCGCCAAAAGAAGCTGAAACTAGTGTCTAAGATTCGGGACATTCTTGTCAAATAGCCCAATAGGACGATGTCTCTCAGAGAGCTTGGTAAGTACAGAAGATATCTTGGACTCAATAAAAATGAAGATTAATTGCCTTGTTAAAGAGATATCCTGGAGTGTTTGAAATACTGCAAGAGGGTGTGTATTTCCTTTATTTCAGACTGACCGCAGAAGTAGACAAAATATATATGGAGGAGATGGCTCAGAAATATTCAGGATTTGTTTAAGTGGCTCACAATTGCATAAGGAAGCAAACACATATAGTATTGCAGTTGAATCGACGATCTGGATCATCTAGCTCAAATCCAATGGTCTTGCGGCAGCACAAATTAAACGAATCTTATGAGAGATAGTGCCCCCGCAAATGGTTTGATTTAAACCACTGTTTATGAAATCTACGGCTATGATGCGTTGCGGCATCACTTAGCCCTTTCTCAGGAAACCACTATCATTTCTCCCGCAGGTGGTTATGGGTTTTCAAAAACAATGGTTGATGGTGTCGTCAATACATATGGGTGTAGTGGTGGGACCCAAAATGCACCATTTGCCCTTTTAAACTTCTGATTCTATTTTTTGGTTTTATATTATATATATATTATATATATATAATATTAAAACAAGATTTTTTTAATTTTAATTAATGTCAAAATTTCCAAGAATCAGTTTTAAAACTGATCATAGCAGTTAGTTAGATCAAATAGTAGATATAAAATCAGAGATAAGAGGAGGAGCGGGGGTTCCAGTTTTTGGGATCTCCAGAGAGTGATCTTTGTACTGAGATTTCAAGTGATTAATGAAGGAAAAACAAACTTCTAGCATTTGTTGATATGGATATGTCTCCTAGTTTACATAATGTATTTTCAGTCCTTGAATAAAATGAAGTATCGAAGCAGTAGGTCTCGTTTTACGTGTGTAAATAAGAGTTAAAACCCTTAATAGGCGCTCCTTCATTTTAACTGTTCTTTTCTTTTAATTCTTCTAAAGTTTGAAATGATATATTTTGTACAGCAGCATATCATTTTGGGCTTTTTCCTTTCATTATTATTCTGAAAATTTCATTCTATATCAGCAGATAATAGCATTGTGGGTCGTTTATAACATTTGATTTTGAAGATTCAATGATTGAACTCTGGAGGTGATTAAACATGGATCAATATTTTTGTGACATAATTATAAGAATGTCTTAAGCATGGATTTCTTTTCACAGCCAAGGAATTGTTTCTTAAGGTACAACAAGTCCAACCACATTCTATCATTTGCAGCGCAGTCCCTTCAGTAGACAGCCTTATTCAGAGAGAGTATTTGCTGTGAGGGATTGACAGTCACTTGGAGGGGAAGTCTTGGGTGAGAGGATCAACCTTTCACTTCATATTTTCATTGGAGAAGGGTTCTTCATCTGCAACAGCTATTTCAGCCTTGTCCATCCATTTTTAGCTCTTGATTTGCAGCAGCTACTGCAACTCCGGCATTTTGTATACTCAGCATTTTTGCATAGATTTCAGCCAATCCTCTTAAAGGATTGTTGTATTGCATTTTCAGGGTTTGAGGGCTTGCTCCCCCTTCTTATTTGAGCCTATCATTTTCATATCATTTTATTTTCATTATTTATGCAGCATTTTTTCATGTAACTGTGCATTCATGGCCTAGGGCTCTCTATATACAGCAGTATTTCTCATATGTGCATGTACAGTTTTCTTGGGGCTTGTTGTGCCTCGTTTGAGTGATCATTTCCTCAAGGAGTTGCATATTTTATTGCTGCTATGATCTAATATGATGGCCATTGAGTTCTTCGGCATTTCATGTGTATATGAATCACTGCTATTTTCCATTTGATGTATTTTTTATTGTTATAGTTGCAATGTTTGGCTTATCTTAGGAGATTCCCAATCTTGTTGTTTTTCCCTCTTGGGGATATTGTCCCTTGACAATCACTCTATAGACAGAGTCTGCTAGTGGGCCAGGTATTCTCTTGAGCTCATCCTTTGTTCAAAGGTGACAAATCCAGTAAATGCCCCTACAGTCTATCTCTAGAATAGATTTTCTTTGTCGATTGACAATGTTTCCGAAAGAGGAACATTATAGTGGTATCAGAGCATCGAACTTGGCATAGCCTGTGATTTTTATTTCAGAGGAGAATGATGAAGAAGATGAGACTGATATCATCTATTTTTGGAATAAAGAAGAGCCTCCCTGAGGAGGAGGAGAAGAAAAGGGGAGAATAGGAAGGTCCATGCACTTCTTATTCTCTTGAAGACCAGCATGGGAGATGCTTGGAATTTTAGATCTTAAGCAAGTACCTGGGTGACTATAAACCCCATTCTGCAGCATTTAGGGGAGCTACAGCATTCCCATAGTCTATTCAGCAGATGGAGGAGAGAAGGCGCTGTGGAAAAGGAGAAAGCAGAGACAATAGGCTTCTATTGTCTGCATTTTATGGGGTTACTTCAGCTAGATCTTGGGAGAAGAAGCTGGAGGCATTTTTATTGTTGCATCCAGTGGCAGAGAAAGAAGCAATGGAGATGGCAGTGCTATACATGGAGGAGGAAACCTCTATTTAGTGGTTCAAACCCTTGTTCCATTCAAGTGTGAGTTATTTTGAAGTCTTTGCTCAAATATTGATCCAAACCTTTGATGGAGAAAGAACAAAGGAAGAAAATCTCACACCACCATGGGAGGAGGATTGAACCAACGCTGCTATAGCTTTGAAGGAGCAGCATTCAACATCTATGGATGAAGAAGCCATTGGAGGAAAATCCATTGCAGCCACACATGAAGGTCCCAAGATCTACCAAGGTATGAGTAAAGTTCCACTTTCTATTTCAGTAAATAACCTTAAGGATGGTGGAATTTCATATGAAGAGGTCCAAGGATCAAACCACATGGCCACTTTAGGGCCTCATGTTTGCACTACGTTGTGCAAAGGGTTCAAGGAGGAGAATAACCCTCATCCTAATACATCTTTGATGATTTTCATTCAGCCTTTAATGTGGGAGTGTAAACTTTTGGAGGATGAGGTAAACCATGACACCTCCATGGAGAATCATGAAGCAAATTGTAAAATCGGAGGAAGAGACAGTTGCTACATCATTGGAGGAATCCGCAGCGCTGTTGAACATGGGTGGAGAGGATACATCACCTCCATCACATTTGGATCCTCATAGATCCAACATGGTAATGGGAGAGAGGCCTTTTCTAAGAGGTCTCCAAGGAGCTGCATTTCAAACTCTCATAAAATGCAAAAAGCAAGAATTGGTTTGGGAGAATGGTAGCCCTCATGGGAGGATTACCAAAGAAGAAGAGAGATGGCAGGATGTTTACATCATTGAGCAGCAAGAAGAAGGGATACATATTTCTGATATAACATATATATCATTCATGATACCTTCATCGCATGAGACATATGATGTGAGCATGAGGAGGCAGCAAGCACTTGAGTTGCTTGGGATTGATGGGAGAGAGCACAAGCAGATTTTCTCTCATATGATTGGTGGTGTTGCAGGAGTAGAGGAGGGAACTCTCATAGTGAAAAGGGATCACTCCTTAGCTGGGATTTATTGGGAGGCATTTCCTTCTTGGGAGAAGCTTCATATTTGCAGCAGCATCACCAGAGTTGTTCTTAACAAGGAGCATGTCAAGGAACAAAGATTGTCATGGGCAGGAGAATTTTTGCATGAGCTCATAGTGTTGTCATTTGGGAGTAGGATCACATGCATATATACATCTATCATCTCACTTCTAGCCTATGGTAATATTATTTTGTGTACCATTTCTGATTTACATACTCATATCATTATGATGCAGTGCAGGGATTTCCAAAGGGGTTGATTTTTCATGTTGCTCCATGAACAAAATTGAGCCAAACTATGTGATGGAGACAGCCATATTTTATATGGCCTTGGGCAAGTGTTACCTTCCATGTATGTTCAGAATTTATATTCAGCCACTCACCATGCATTATTAGATGAAATAACATATATTATTCATGAGATGAAAAACAACTTGCCATTTCATTTCTCAAAGCAGCAGTTTGGGAAACTGCATTGTGACCACTTGAGAGACTGTTGGTACATATTTGCACAACATGAAACCTTAAAAACTTACCTCATTTTATTGCTAAGTATGGTCTCCTTGGCTGATATTTCTGTTATCTCAATGGAGGACATGATCAAATAAGAGACACATGGGATGAATGTGTCCTTGATGAGGAAGGACTCCCATATTTTTTGTAGTATATGTTCTAAGGGGAACATGAGAGGAGGCATGGCTATAGCCACATATTTTCTCATTTGTGGGGAGAGCCATGGGCTTGGTAATGTTATCCATCAATTGTATGTATATGGGCAGGTATTTGACCTTATGTTGCTGATTCACTCACCTATTTACTATTTAGTAGTAGATGTGATATTTGTTGTGAAATACTTGCCATGATATTTTTTGCAGCTACAGTGGATGAGGTTGCATTATAACCCTATGAGGCATTGTTTGAAATTTTTTGCACATGGTATAACCTACAGAAAACATGTCATGGGGGAATTCTATGACGATTTTGTCCTATTCATCATAGATGACATGTCTTGGGCCAGCCGGATTATCATTTTTGGAGGAGAAATCCTTAAAGGATTTCTTTTCATTTTGCCACTTGAGGGCAATAATTTTGCAGCCTAGGATCAGCATACACTCCACACTTGTCATAAGTGGAGAATAGGATAGCATGGGGCAAGTTATATTTCTTGCCATGATCAGATTTCAGCCCACCTTCATTTATGGAGCTCAAGGTGGAGGGAGATTTTCCATGAGTTGCCTTTTTGGGAGGCAGCTTATTTTTATGACTAATGGCTTGGGAATGAGAGATTCATATGGGGGATGATAAGTCCCATTATATATCAAATCTCATGCCTCAAGGAGGACCTTAGATAGCTCTTTTTTCCTTCATGGATAGTTGGTTCTACATGATAGCTATTTGGGAATGTTCACCCAAAGGCTAGATTGCATATGTTGGAGGAACAGTTTGGAGACTTGATTGCTGATATGGCATTATTTTCTTGAGGAGATAATCACATAAGGATGCTACAGGAGGAAGGGTAGAAAGAAACTCAGTTCATCATTGCAATTTCTTGAGGGCAAGCAAATTTTGAGAGGGGAGGACTGTAATGTTCCAAATTTTATGGAACATTAATTTTTGTTAAGGAGATGAATAAAATGGGTAGGGGACCCATTCTTTGCATGATTAGAGAATAAAAATCCTCTAAGTATGAAAGAGGATCATGTTGGAGCTTAATTTCACACCTCCATGTGTGAAAGGAGGTTTTTGCATAAAGGTTTGGCCAAGGTTGACCAAGTCAAACTACGTTGGCATGAGTTGGAAAGCACTAAGTGGGACAACGTAGGAGGGAAGCTTCTAGAGGAAGGAAACCCTAATTCGAAGTACGGCCCATGGAGGGAAGGCTCACTTGTTTAAAACAGGAACAAGGTAGCCATTGAGATTATCTTTGAATCATTTTATATTTGAGTCTTAGAGACGTGTTGTTGCCTCTTGTTGTTCAACAGAGCTACAGTGCCTTCGGGCAAGAGGGAATCCTATTTATGAATTCCTCTCCTTCTTGAGTAGCTCATGAAGGATTGCACTCCATTCCCCATATTCAGGCATTCAGGCCATAGCTTCATTCATCTACATCAGTACAGTTTTTGCAGCAGATATTGTGTAGTGTTGCTGGGTGTTGCTGGGGAGGTTTCCACACACCATCCGAAGCTAGTTTTCTAGTGGTGGGACGTTCCATACCTTGGGAGATCAGAAAAGGGGGTTCTTGAGCATTTCCCACCATATTTGGCATCATTCCAACCACATTCCATCATTTGCAGCACAATCCCTTCAGTAGACAGCATTATTCAGAGAGAGGATTTTCTGTGAGGGACTGACAGTCACTTGGAGGGGAAGTCTTGGGTGAAAGGATCAGCCTTTCACTTCATATTTTCATTGGAGAAGGGTTATTCATCTATAGTAGCTATTTCAGCCTTATCCATCCATTTCCAGCTCTTGAGTTGCAGCAGCTACTGTAACTCCATCATTTTGTATACTCAGCATTTTTGCATAGATTTCAACCAATCCTCTTAAAGGATTGTTGTATTGTATTTTCAAGGGTTGAGGGCTTTCTCCCCCTTCTTATTTGAGCCTATCATTGTCATATAATTTTATTTTCATTATTTATGCAGCAGTCTCTCATGTAACTACGCAGTCATGGCCTAGGGCTCTCTATATATAGTAGTATTTCTCATATGTGCATGTACAGTTTTCTTGAGGCTTGTTGTGCCTTTCTTGAGTGATCATTTCCTCAAGGAGTTTTATATTTTATTACTTCTATGATATAATATGATGGCCATTGAGTTCTCTAGAATTTCATGTGTATATGAATCACTGTTATTTTCCATTTGATGTATTTGTTATTGTTGTAGCTGCAATGTTGGGGTTATCTTAGGAGATTCCCAATCTTGTTGTTTTTCCCTCTTGGGGATATTGTCCCTTGAAAATCACTCTATAGACAGAGTCTGCCAGTGGTCTAGGTAGCCTCTTGAGCTCATCCTTTTTTCAAAGGTGGAAAATCCAGTAAATGCCCCTACATTCTATCTCTGGAATAGATTTGCTTTGTCGATTGACAATGTTTCTGTAAAAGGAACATTACAAGCCTCGATGCTAGATTAAGCCCAACCAAGATATTTTCCATTTCCATATAATCATAAACTCTGAATTTAGTGCACATCTCATAGAAATTCCAAGAAGGTCTCCCTTTTCCCGAAAAAATATCATTAGACCAATATTGCAAAGGAAGATCAAGTAACTTGACCTAGATAAGGACCAAAAAAATTCATTTGATTATTGCATTGAAATCTAATTACTATTTCTTCATATATAGGGCTTGGGTGCCCCATTTCCACCTCCTCTACAAAAAATTTCTTGCATCTTCCTTTAAGGTTATGATTTACCCCATTGGGAATTTCACTATTATCAAACATCATGGGGCACAACCCAAAATAGGAGTGAAATGCTTCATCACCCAATATGCATCACTGTCATAGCCATGCACTTAATAGAAAATTTCCTAAAGACCACCATTTTCTCCATTTTTCAAATATCATTTAACTTTATGTCTTCCCCTGGAATAAAATTTGGCTCCTCAATTTTCCTCTTCAGACATTTTTTACTATTTTTGAGAGAATCCTTTCCTGCCAACTAGAGGGAAGGAAACTGACTATGGGAGTAAATACCACCACTATGCATCTTAAGGATGAGTAATTCATTGAGGAAACCAGTGATTGAGGCAAGTGTGTCAGTTTCAGGGTAGTTTACTAGCGAGAAAAAAAATTAGGTTGGTTGGGTCCTCCCTCACAACTACAGGTTCATGGGGGGGTCATGGAGATGTAGGATGAGTTGAAACTGATCCCAAAGAGAAACCTTGTGAAAGTGATGTATTTACATAGGTATTAAAGGGGGGGGGTTCCCTCTAGGGTATGGGAAAACAAAGAAGGAACGAAAATGAGGAAAAGTAAAAAATTGTTAATAGAGATAACACCTCAATTATTTCATCCAACAAGGTAGCATGTGATACATGAAAATGAGGAAGGGATGATATACCAAGGAAATGCCTCTCATATCATCAATAATAGCAATATTTTGAGGGAGTGACCAAATATGAAAACCCTCATATGGGTCATTCAAAAAATATACTAACTCCTCCATTATTTCATGTATCAAAACTATATACAAAACCATCATTTAAATTTATGTAGACTAAATAATGACAACAAACTAACAGAATAAACATTTGGCATCATCAATGGTTATCTCGGGCGGGTCGTCTTGTTCTTATCAAATCAATATCAGATGTAATACTTGTTTATTGGATGTCTCTGGAATGGATCCCAAAAGGAATTATATCCAAAATTCAACAGTTATGTTGCAAGCTAATATGGCGAGGTGAAAAATATCGTAGACCGTTTGCATGGATTAAATGGGATCAAATTGCATTACCCAATAAATGGGGATGTTGGCGGATGAAGAATCTGGCTTACTTCTCCAAGGGCCTTAATTTGGCTTGATTCTCCAAGGGCCTTACGGTAAAAATGGGTTGGAAGATCCTCTCCACAAAAAAATTATGGATTCATGTGGTCACTAAAAAATAAATTCACCCTCAGAGTATTGATGAATGGATTAGGAGGCCGATTTTTTTTGAACTCCATGGTATTCATCCGTTATAGACTAGCCTGGCGATTTGGATAAGAAGACAAGGTTCTCATTGGAAAGGATGTGTGGTCTAGCAGTGGAAACACACATATCCTTCTACCTGATCTCATACACCATTTGGAATCATCTGGGATAAGGACACTTAATCATATTGCAGATTCAGAAAATTCTTCCATATTTGGTCAAGCCTAGAAATCTACTCTGAACCTGAGGATCCCTGCTAGCTGGCATTAGGATTGGTCTAATTATATTAGTGCCCTTTCAGAAGCTTACATTAGGATACACGACATGGAAGATGAATTAATATGGGCCATATCACCTCATGGAAATTACTCTCCAAAAGCAGGATATCCTTTTATCTTCACTGATCATGAACCACATAATTATGTTTGGTGGTCGCATCCCTTGTGGAAATTAAAAATCCCGCCCAAAAACAAGCTATTTATTTGGTGCTTACTTCGCAAAAAAGCCCATACATATGATATCCTTCAGCGTGACTCCTTTCAAGGACCCACCTAGTGCACTCTCTGTAGATGCAATGAATAATCTATAGATCACTTATTTCTACATTGTGATATAGTGACTCAATTATGGTATAGGATATATCAATCGATGGAAATCTCATTCCGGTGGTCAGGATACACTTTTGCAGTACATGGGAATCTTGGTGGAACTAAGTAGACCCTTCCAAACTTCGCAACCTTCCCCAGTTGGTTTTTTGGAGCATCTGGATTGGTCGAAATAATCTCATCTTCCAAGATAAGGCTCCAAATTGGAATTTATCGGCCTCTCACATTTTGGCACTGTACAATTTTATCCTGAATGATGACCCCAGGAAATCTCACAGGAATATCGATGTTCAAACCATCGACAAATATATACCCTGGGATTGTTTTGATGGATTGTCCCAACCATTAGGATGTGGTGGTGGTGTTGTTTTATATCTTAGTGATGACCATTTTTTCAAAATTAGTATGGGATTAGGGAGAGGCACTAACAATTATTTAAAACTTAATAGCCTCAGACTCCTCCTTATATTTTCTTTTGATCAGGGATGATGAAATTTACAGATCTTTGGTGATTCAAAACTTGTTATTAACTGGTTCAGTATACAATCTTAATTTCACATGCACACACTCATAAACTTGTTGAAAGAAATATATTCTATTAAATCATGTTTTTACTATATTACTTGTTGACACATCTACAGGGAGAGGAACCAGCTTCCAACAACCTTTCCAAGGAAGCTGTGCAACAACCTACTGGTCATTGGTTGTTATAGGAGCATCATGGACATGATTGTTACCATTAATTCCATGGGTCCTTTATGGATCGTCATCCAAGGGGTCACCTATTCCCTGATTATATACAGAACTTTGATGGATATCTCATAGTTACATTTTTGTATTTTTGTGACGGTTAATTGTCCCATGAATTTATATTTTTGTTATGTTATGAATATCATAGCTACAATCATTTATTTTAAACATGGACCATCTATCGTAAGTGGCAATGCCACCAGTATTTACATATGCGCGATATTCAACATCTACAACATGTAATTTTCAATATTTAATATAATTAAAGTTATGATTTTTCCTTGTGGAAAAAATGACAACAAAATAACTATTTAATTAGTAAAACAACTCAATATAATTATAATTTCAATTCATTTAAATTAATATTTATATATCTCCAATCAAATTTTATATATAAAATTATAATTTCCATACATCTCCTTGAAAATCTAATAATGAAAATATTTTTGTAATCCTTATTTTTACATCATGCATATACATATAGTCACAAAATTAGAATATGAAAATGGAATATCAAATATTCCTTTATGAATATACCATACAATGAATTTTCCCCTCAGTTATATTGACTTGAAAGTCGAGAAACACACATACACACACACATATAATTTCCATGCATCTAACTGTAAATATAACAAGGGCTACGTGGTATAACTATTATTATGTCAGTAAAATAGAGTATTACAGTGGAATATGAAAATATTATTAATTCATACATACATATGAATGTTATTCGACGCAGAAAAAGAATTTGTAAGAATTATAAAAGAAGAACCAGTATGCATGTGATAACATTCTAGATAACTAGTTTATGTCTTATCCATAATTTTGTGTGGAAGAAAAATACTCATAAATAATATTATATTTGGAAGAAATTAATAATGAATCCATACATATCAATGCTCAACTGAGCTTAAAATAAAGAACTAAAAGTATTGTATTCATAATAAAATCATAATACATCCCAAGTTTGTTCTGAATCTGAAAAATAGTTTTTTAGAGTGAAATCACCTCTACTAATTCTAGAACCTAAAATATCTGAAAAGTTCTAGATAAATTATAATTATGTGAAAAACTCTTTTTATATCAAGTAAAATCAAAATTCTAATGTATGGATGCTTTAAATCATGTGAGGTTATTTTTTCCTGTACTGCTTTTGCACTATAGGATTATTAAGATCTTGACACTGTGGTAACGAGAGAACCAGTTCAAGTTCAATATTTTTTCCATGAACAAATATATACCCGTGTAGATCCAAGGCTGCTCCTGCAATTGAAAATATGAAAAAACTAAGACTCCATAAATTTGTTCTTAATTTGATCAAAACAACAAAATTAAATGAATGGTGTGTTGAAGACATAAGAACACAACATAATCTCCAATAATGTTTACCATGAAAAATGTAGATGTTTGATAAAATGATATGTTTGAATTGATAAATAAATACTCACTGGTCAGTTCTACGAAAGAGAGTCTAAACCAGGAGATTCTGGCTCTGCAGAACGCTCTACATTCTCAATACACTTCAAGAATTATATAGAATACAAGGTTTTAGGGAAGTTAGAACCATACCCTAAGAAATAGAAACTAATTCATATCCTAAGGTCTCATGAACCAACTGACACTAATATAAAATTATCCATTATCTTCAACACTCCCCCTTAATGGAGAAGGGGTTCACAAATATGCCTAACATCTCCCTAAACATTTCAAACTTAATTTTTGCAAGAGGCTTGGTGAAAATGTCAGCAATGTTATCACATGTTTTACAATATACAAGATGGATTTATTTTGATTGAAATTTCTCCCTCACAAAGTGGAATTGTTTATCAATGTGTTTAGTGTTCTTGTGAAACATCAGATTATTAGAAATTTTGATTGAAATATAGTTGTCACATCTAATTGTTGTTACATCTCTCTATTATTCTCCGACATCTTGGAGAAGTATCCACAACCAAACTGCCTCACATGTTGTTGCACACATAGCTTGATACTCTGCTTTCGCTAAAGGCAAGGAAACTGTGTTCTATTTCTTACTGCTCCATGTAATGACCCCGGATACAATACTAAATTCATAGCCTGTTATGGATCTTCGGTCGTCTACATTTCTAGCCCAGTCAGAATCTGTAAATCCTATCAATCTAACATCAAAAGAATCAGTATAATAATACCATAATCTACAATTCCTTGTAGATACCTTAAAGCACCTTTTGCTACATTCCAATGACTCTCAAGTGGTTTGGACATGTATTGACTTAGCACACTTACTACATAAGCCAAATATGGTCTAGTAGTGGTTAGGTAGATTAAACTCCCAACCAGTTGTCTATAAAGTGCTGCAGCTGCCTCTTTAGAGCCATCCTCACTTTGAATTTTAATGTTCTGTTGTAGTGGTACTGTTGTAGCCTTGCATTGATCCATCCTAAATCTTTCCAGTATACCTCTAACATACTTACCCTGGGATAGAAAATTTTGTATCGAATCTCTCCATATCTCGAGACCCAAACAGTATCTTAGTTCACCAAGGTCTTTAATTTTGAACATTTGTGGCATTTGCTACTTGATTTCTTTGATTAGATCAACAACATCACCTGTAATAATTAGATCATATACATACAAAGAAATCAACACTATCTGCCCCTTTTCATCTTTCATAGTATACGTATTAGGGTCTTTTTTACTTCTGTTGTAACTGTGTTGCAGAAAAAATGAATGAATATTTTCATACCATGACCTGGGCGCTTGTTTCATCCCATACAAATATTTATTTAATCTGCAAACTAAATGTTCTTTCCCTTTCTGGACAAACCCCTCAAGTTTCTCTAAGTAAACCTCCTCTTTTAATTCCCCATTTAAAAATGCAGATGTTACATCTAGTTGGTGAATCATCCAATGTTTCTTAGTAGCTAAAACAATCAACATTCTGATAGTATTTAGTTTAGCTACGGGGGAAAAGGTTTATTCATATTCATTGCCTTCTTTTTTTTAATACCCCTTTTCTACCAATATAGCTTTTAATTTATCTATGGTTCCATTTGCATTAATCTTGGGCTTTTACAACCATTTACAACCTATGGTTTGTTTCCCTTCGGGAAGTTCAACCAGCTCCTAAGTGTTTTTTTATAGAATAGATTCATATTCATGTTCCATAGTTGTTTTCCACTCACTACATTGATTTACTTCTCTATAACTAGAAGGTTCAACAAAATTCATCATACTACTATAAAGGCATTTTCCCTATATCTAGCGAGCAATTGAATCTACCTACCTTATCTTCTGAGCGTTGGTGTAGCTTCCAACCCATTTTGAATTTCCTTTGACAGACTCGGCTTGATTGTTGTATCTGAATTCTCTGCTTCTCCCTTTTTCTATTGATCATGATTGTTACATGTTTCTTCACTTCCTTCCACCAAGAATGGAATATCCTATTCCTCTTTGCGCTTATCAAATTCATCATAAACCTACTCATGGAACATGACATCTCTACTAACAAAAATCTTGTGAGTAGTGGGATTAAATAATCTATAAGCTTTAAATTGTTAACAATACCCTACAACGGTACGTCTGATGGCTTTTGAATCTAGTTTTCTTCTGTATTCCTTTGGAATGTGGGAAAATTCTTTAGACCCAAATACTCTTAAATGTAATCCATATAATGCTTCAAAAAGGAGTTTTAAACTCGAAACTTCTTGTAGGACTCCTATTTTTTAAATAAACTGCAGTATTCAATGCTTCAGCCTAAAAACCATTTGAAATATCCTTACCTTTCAACATGATCCTAGCACACTCCACCAATGTTCTGTTATTTCTTTCTTTTATTCTGTTCTGCTGTAGAGTATGGGGAACTGTGAATTGTTGTAATATCCCATGGTCTTTACAATACTTGGTAAGTTCCTCCTTCCTATATTCTCCCCCTTGATCGGAGTGGAGAATTTTTATGTGCTTCCCTGTTTGATTTCAATCATATATCTGAACTACTTAAAGTATTCAATTTTGTGGCTTTTCTTACTCATGAAATATACCCAAGAAAACTTTGTACAGTCATCAACAAACATTAGAAAATACAGTGCACCTCCTAATGACTTTGTTTGCATGGGTCCAAAAAGGTTAGTGTGCACTAATTAAAGTATGTCTCTCTTTTTCCTTTCTACTTGGACAGAGAATTCTTCTCTATGCATCTTTCCTAATGCACAAGCATCACAATCATTATGCACTTGTTTTAATATAGGAATATCTCTTACCATTTCCTTTTTTTAAAGTAACAGCAAATCGTTGTAGTTGATATGACCAAGTCTCTGGTGCCATAGCTCTTTTGTAGTCAAACTTGATGTTGTCAAAGCTCGATCTGGTGTGGTTCTCACATCCAATTTGTGCAGACCTCATGTTCGAATTCCTGAAGCAATAGTCTTCATGCCATCCAACAGATCTTTAATATAACAGCTAGATTTAAAAAATTCTACCTTGAGATCCTGATCTGTAATCATAGATATAGAAATCATATTCTTTGTCACTCTGGGCACATACATTACATTATGAATATATCTGACATTACCATTAGGTAAAATAACATAAATTTTCCTATTCCATGTCATATGTGTGGATGCTCCTGAATCTACATACCAGATGTTTGCATCGAGATTCTCAACAAAGTCTGCCATGAACAATCTGAAGTCCTGAACATGGTCATCATTTGCGAAATGACCTGCATGTATTTTATGCCTCTTTTGTTCTTCATGAAATTTATTCTTCCTACACTCCTTAGCCATATGACCGAGTTTTCCACAATAAAAAAATTTAATTAGAGATTTTTTTTTATTCGGATACATACCTTGAGTTTGATTCGGTATTTTTTGTGGATTTCCTTTGTTTTGTTGTGATGGATTTCCTTTTCCTTTGAAGAATTTATTCTTTGCCATTAACACAAGATCTACACTGTGGGGTTTCAAAGTCAATCTTATTTCTTCTTCTTGCATTAATATTCATGTCAGTTCTTCAAACTTTGGGATTTTCTCTCTCACACTTATCCCAGTGATAAAAATTTGGTAATCATCAATCATACCATTCATGGTAATCGTGACCAAATCTGCATCTGCAACTATCTCACTGATATCTGCCAATTTTTTCTTTAGATCTTTGATCTGTGATATGAAGGAAGAAACTATTTAATTCTCCTCCATATTTATGGATAGAATCTTTCTCTTCAAGAACAGAAGACGATTTGTATTCCTGATCTCATAGAAATCCTCAATATTGTCCACTTATTGATTTGCATTCTCTGATATGCGGTATGATGCAGTCTTTCACTAACATATTTAGCAACATATTGGCTTTACCTTCTCTCTTCTCCCAATCTGGGACTGATGCTACTCTCGCTGTTGGCTTCGGTTCATCCTCATTTGCAATCATCCAAGAACTCTGCGCTTCTAGCACAGTCTGCATCTTGAATTTCAAATTTGAGTAATTGGAGCCATCAAGTTTGTTACTCTCATTTAAGTATTCATCGATTATTTTATTATTCATCTTGACGATTCAAAAAATACTTGACAGGAAAGAAAAAAAATAGATCTACCCCAGATCCTCACAGAAAGCAATGTTACGATACAGATCTACCTGATCGATCAATTCAATAGGTTGTTTTGTACGTTGTTCCATAGGCTTTTGAATCCTCTCCACTAGCAAGATCTACTTCAGATCTCCTCCTTCATCGGCGAATTTTCACCGAATCCCTTCATCGACGACTTTTCACCGAAATTATTCCTTCAGCAGTGGTGTCCACTGGCTCAGATTTATCTCAGATCTCCTCGGCGCTAAGAATATATATATATATATATATATATATATATATATATATATATATATATATATATATATATATATATATATATATATATATATATATATATATATATATATATATATATATATATATATATATATATATATATCTTCTTAAGCGGATCAGAAATCATCCCTATTTGAAAAAAAAACTTTTCAAAAAAACACTTTTTTTTAGAACCTTATTAAAAAGTTCCACTCATAAAAAAATAATTATTGAAAAAGCTCCACTCATAAAAGGAATCATCAAAAAAATCCCTTTAAAAAATTGATTCATGTGCTCTTTTTCCAAAAAAATGCATGTATGATAAGCCAACGTATGTTTTTCAAATCCATTTTGGAAATTGTATGAGAAATCCCTTTTAAGGGTGTTTCGCGTAAGGAAGAGCCTTCTTAATTCAAAGAACTCGTATAAAGGTTTAAAATGAAGTTCTAAACCCTTGACATTTAATACGAGTTCACTAACGCAGCCAATGTTAGATACGGTAGCGTGCTAATGCTCTGTTGAAGCCACTCTCCAGCGTTAGTGCCTTATCGCACCAAAAAATTAGATCTGTCTACGTGCATGCAAAATCCAGTAAGTGTTTGATGATTAACATGGCTCTCTACGAGATGCGTTATAGCGGAAATAAGCCCAAAAAAAAAAAAAAAATTCCACTCAGTACTCAGGTGCTTTTTCTCTGCCACCTAAATACTCACAGGGATCACAGTGCTTCGGCTATGAATCGTTCCTGGAGCTCTGATACCATGATAAAATGAGATGTTTGAATTGATAAATAAAAAATCACTGGTCAGCTCTACGAAAGAGATTTTGAACTAGGAGAGTCTGGCTCTGTAGAACACTCTACATTCTCAATACACTTGAAGCATTATATAGCATACAAGGTTTTAGGGAAGTTAGAACCATACCCTAAGAAATAGAAACTAAGTCCTATCCTAAGGTATCGTGAATCAACTCACACTAATATAGGATTCTCCATTATCTTCAACAATGTTGAGTATAAATTTATGCTTGTTGTTACATGATCTTTGGAAATTTTGTATCTAAAAGCCAATGGAATGTCCAAAAGCAAAAGTATTGTCACAGCTCCTGGAAAAACAAGAAATCATATATCTTTGAATAAACATGGTGTAGATATTTTTGCTAATAATTTGATTAAAAAAATTGCATATACATACGTGAGCTTGGTGCTAAAATGGTGAATAAAAATGCAAATGTGGAGTAGACATTTGTGCTTATTGTTACATGATCTGTGGAAATTTTGTATAGACAAGCCAATGGAATCAGAAAAAGAAAAATAATTGCAACGACTCTTGGCAAAACAACAAAACATATATCTTTGAATTAGCATGGTTTAAAGATGGCTATGAATAATTTAATCAAAATATTGTACATACATACATGAGCTTGGTCACTGAGTTCTTCAACAAAGCTTGACAACACAAAATTACAATAGCAGAGATGTGGCAGTCATTTAAACTTCCATTGCAATGATATCTCAATCTAATATAATGTTGAACATATTGGGTCAAGTTTGCAAAGAAAATTTTTATTCCATGTGTGCTATTACATTTCAAAATCAAATATTATCAAATATTCCCTAAGAAATTTTATCAAAATATTGAATATACATACATGAACTATGCAACTAAGTTGTGCATGAAAGCATCATAGCATAAAATGCCAAAAGCAAAACCTGTGCTAACTATATAGTTGGCATACCAATTATATGTTGATATAAAATTCTTGTCAACCAAGTGCCACAAGAATTTGGCACTACTGTTGGTGAAAGTACAATAGACCAAGCTATAAGTGATCGAAGTGTTGTGACAATAGTCAACTAGAGACCTTGAAGACATGATTTCCATTCGATAGAAAAAACAAAGCTACAAAAATATCCAAGAAATGCTTCAGTCAAGGTGAAAAATAATATATGATTGAGTACAGATTCATAGAAATCTATGTTTGAGTGAAAGTGTGCAAGATGGAGAACATAGCATATCTGCTTCAAGTCAATGGTGCATTTTTTCAGTGAACTCCTAATATGAAACCTATCTAAGAATAGATGTGAAACCACAATAAAACATTCGTTACAAGGTTCCAGATACAAAATTGAACATTTTCATCTCATGCCTGTTATAGTTCCACAAGGAATCCAAAACATATCATTCGAGCAAACAATTCAATGAGAAAAAGTATATTTTAATGAAGACTTGAATTATTCACTTACTTCCAATTATTATGTAACTTTTGTAAGTTTTTTACACCAAAACACACCCACCAGATAGCAATATCGGTAAACTGAAATGTATACACTGAAATATGTGAGAACTCATGAAAACCCTAAGATGAAAACAATCCCTAGCTTCCAAAATATAATACCATAAAAGCACCAAATCTTACCAAAACCCCTGAAGACAAAAAGAACTTAAACCAAAGGAAAATACCCATAAACACCAAAACACATCCACCAGACAAAAATACTGCGAAACTAAAATGTATCCATAGAAATCTATGAGAACCCAAGAAAACCCTAAGCACATCCAGAACTGCTTCTATCAAATAATATATTTCAGGAGATCACTAAAGCAACACGAAGGGAAAAGCATAATTTGAATCTTTTTTATCCATATATTTTTACCTTTTAAGAAAAAACTTAGGAATATTGACACCTAGATAAAAGGCAAGCTCGAAATAGCCTAGGAACAAGGACTACATACATGCATGCACATGTGCTAAAAGTCCATGTTTGTTACTTGGAATGGCCAAAATAAAAAGTATTTTAATGGCTCCTAGAAAAATAACAAAACATATGTATTTGAATTAGCACGACATAAAGGTGGTTGTGAAGAATTTGATAAAAATAGTGTATATGCTTATGTGATATTGACCACTGAGCTTTGCAGCAAAGAATGACAACATAAAGTTCCAAGACCAGAGGTGTGGCAACAATTATAACTTCCATCACAATGATATCTCGATTTAATATAATTTTGAACCTATTGGACCAAGTGTCCAAAAAAAATGTTCATTCCATGTGTGCTATCACATTTCAAAATCAAATATTATCAAATATTCCCTAAGAAATTTGATAAAAATATTGAATGTACATACTTGAAGTCTGCCACTAAGTTGTGCATGAAAGAATTATAGCATAAAATGCCAGAAGAAGATTTGTGGTAACTATGATACCTGGAGGACCAATTATATGTTGATCTAAAATGCTCATCAACCAAGTGCCATAAGCATTTGGTAGTATTGTTGGCCAAAGTACAATAGGCCAAGATATAAGTGATGAAAATGCTAATACAACAGTCAACTGGGGACCTTGAATACATGATGGCCATTTGGTAGCAAAATGCCAACTGCAAAAATATCCAAGAAACACTTCAGCCAACTTGAACAATAATAGGTGATTGAGTACAAATTCATACCAATCTTTGTTTGAGTGAAAGTGTGCAAGATGGACAACATACCATATATGCTTCAAGTGGATGCTTCATTTTGTCAACGAAAGTACAATATATGACCTATCTCATAATTTAAGTGAAATCACAATACAAAATTTTCTACAAATATCCTGATACAAAAACTGAACAATGACATGCCATGCCTGATGTAGTTCCATAAGGAGTCCAAAATATATCATTTGAGTAAAAATTTCAACGAAAAAATTTATATTTTAATGAAGACTGGAATTATTCACTTACATGTAATGCTTGTGCAAATATTGTAATCTATTTACATATGAATATTAAACATAATGAAATAATACTTGAGTCTAGCAATATCTTTCAAGAGATCACTTAAACAGTGCTAAGGGGAAAACATAATTTGAATTTTTTTTATTCATAGACTTTTACCTTTGAACAAAAAACTAGCCAGGAATCTTGACACCTGGATAAAAGGCATGTCCAGAATAGCCCAGGGAAAAGAACTACATGCATGCATGCACATTTGCTGAAATTCCATGTATGTTACTTGGAAAGAGACCCTGCACATAAATTTCTTGTTTTACTGAAGACTATTGCACATTTTATCATAAAGGTAATATACACTTTATTAGAACCTATGATTTGTTCTATTTTTTAATATTGTCAAATATTGTAGCATACAAATATCTGTTTGGACGCAAAAATATAATTTTTTCCATATAACATAATTTATTGAAAGTTGTGGCATTATCCAATAACATTATTGTCTAAACTTGCTAAATGATGAGATAACAAAATTCAATTTTTGATACAGCACATCCATAAATCATTTGAGAATTATGAACAAGAAATAGTACCCTCCATGGATAGTGATGTGGTATTTGCAATTAAAAAATTTGAGTTGATCCACAAAGGTGTGCTATGAGAAATAGTAGCCCAAATTTTTGGCATTCAACAAGCACTGGCATTGAGATATTTTTCTATGGTTTTTTTACGATCAAGGCACACAATGAAATACAAGTTATAAGATTTAAAAAAGGATTATCAAAAAATTATTATTGAATACATAATAAAATTCAAGACTATCAGAAGATCAAAAGGACACTAAGTTATATATATTCAAGAATTGAAATTTGTTATTCCAAAATGCATTAATATTCCATTGTACAGGAATTTCAGAAAATATTTTTCGTTGTTTCATAGTCGAACCTTGGGCATTACAGTTCTGGATGTGCTGAGTTTGGCGCACCGCCACCAACATCGTTGTAGATGTCAAGGTTCAATGTAACGAGGTGTTATTGCTGGGAGGAAGGACAAGTGGGTTTAAGGCAGTTGTGAGTTGTGGCATACAGACATTAATCGAGGTTTAATTGGGATTTGGGTATTGTTGCATTATGTGCGGTGACTATTTGTCTACAAGGGAAGTTCACATTATTGTATTTTGGAACCTGGGGATTGTTTTCATCTCATGGTTTTCTTGGTTTCTCATATATTTCTGTGGATACATTTCAGTTTCACGGTATTTCTATCTAGTGGGTGTGTTTTGGTGTTTAGGTGTATGGCCCAAAATTAGTTGTTGGTTGTTCTAAGTGGCTTTGAGTGCAGTATTGGAATCAACACTCTCCTTTTCATGTTCTTCTTTCGCTTACGCCTCTATTAAGGAAGGCTTTGAATCATGTAAATGTGATTCCAGGGGAAAAGGTGCACCCAAGCTTTCTTATCTACGAGATTTGATCTCTAGTCTCTTGGTAAAATGGAAGAAAGGGTATTTTCTATAAAGAGAAATATACATGATCTACATTGGTGGTATGAGAACACTATAAAGTTATCAGAAAATACTTGCACTATAATTCTCCATATCTATTATGGATATTTTTTAGTCTTTGTCATTCGCACTAGATTTTTTATCCCTATAGCCATAAAAAAGATCCACTAGGGGTCAATCTAGAGCCTAACATTAATCCAAAGAAGCAATTATCCAAGACTTTGATATCCATAGACTATGAAAACACTTCAACTTATTCATTGCAAAAATTTAAGAGGCATTCACTAACAATTACTCAAGTCAAGCTCTCATTTAATGAGAAACCATATCAACTATGAAAACAATGAATAATCGTCCTGATTCGACTATTCTTGGGTAGGAACTCACAGGCTGCTGGCGGTGGGAGTTGCATATTCTTGTTGCAATATAGCAAGAGTTCAAATCAATTAACCATGAAGGTAATGTTCACAGACAAAACATGGGATCATATAATCTTATGCAAAGAGAACATATGTTTCAATATTGTTCAAAGAGCCTATAAATTTCAACCATAAGCAATGAATATATCACAAATTTACCAGAGATCGTACTGCATGCTTTAGCCTCGACTATGTAATTGGATTTTCTTGAGAGAAAAAATGGATTCTATGAATTTATTCTAGTACATAATTGTTATTTTTCCAAGTTATAATGTAGTGTGCACAAAACATAATTGGATATCTGGATTGAAGAGGTATGATATAAGGGCCATCAGCCAAAAATGCAAGGAACTCTTGTATGAGGTTTAATAGACAATAGCACCAATTTTATTTCAAGGAATTTGACATAAAAAAGGAGAGTTAATAACTAAGGATAATGATGATTATGGTAATTTAGAATCAATGATTCATAACATTTGTAGCTTACACTTTACAAAACATAGTATGCCACTTGAGTGGGCCACAAAGAATAATTTATCTTGTTGCTTTCAATTATACATTGCAATTTCATAAAAAATGTATTCAGTGTTCCTAAATGGCACTTGAGATTTTTCAATCCTAATGGTTGGTTCAGTTTGTTGTACCATTGATTAAAGAGATGTTTCCAAGTGCAAGAGCATATGTAACATGTCCAAATTCATTATGCAATGAAATTTTTCAAAATTTTCCAGATACTACTATGACTGGGAGTTTGGTTGGCCTCTATTCAAATATTTTGGGCAACAGGCAAGTATCTTGAAAAATTTGCCTTCGGAAAAAAGGGTGGTTTGCGTGCCTCAAATATTTACCAAAATCTAACTTTCAATAACATCATGATCTTGTTTTGAGCTCTATGGATACGTCAATAATAAGGAATTAAGAAAGATAGGATTCCATTCCTCATATGATTGTGGTTTCTTTGCTTTATGTAGCATATATCTCTGCTCTTAATTGGCTAACTAGATTTGCAAGATCTAGACTATGGTGACAATATATTCATAGTTAAGTGATTTCATTGTTACGGATTTTGGCATTTAGCTGATAAAAGAGAGAGAGAGAGAGAGAGAAATAAAACTATGAAAAAGTATGTCTATGCATTTATAAGAATATGAGATGCAGATAGTTGGGCAGATATGCAGTTCTTTGGTTTAATATTGTTGTCCATGAATCCCAACATGCAATAGACATAGTTGTAGTTAGAACTATAAAACTAAATGCAGCCAATAGGAAAAAATAAAAACCTCTATTATATGTTTATAGACAAGAGGCAAAAATTGTCGAAGCAACAAAGCAACAACAATGTGTTCTTGAACAAGAACAAAGTACAGCTTCTATTTTTACTATTTGATATTTTTTCCAAAATTTCTGTAGTCAAAAGCATAATTGGATCAAAAACATTTTTTCAATGTTGTCTTGGCCTGAATGCAGATGTGATTCATAGTAAGGACAACAATGTTCATATGGAAATGGCTTGATTTATCTCGATGGTAGTGAGACAATACATGTGACAGTATAAAAATAAGGATATATTGGTAGAAGGAAAATAAAGAAGAGTGAGATAACAAGGAAAACTTGCAAAAAATATGGGAAATAGAGGTATTAGTTGCACAATGTTTTAAGAAGACACGTACATTGAGGGGAAAAAAAAAAGATGCAATTGATGTTGCATGCTAACTTCTTCAAAGTGGCCTTATGTCAGAAATGATGTTTCTTCGTGTCAAAGTGAAAATTCCATGTACAAATTAGCATTTTTACCATCTTTGATGCTTAGTTCAAACTGTCTATTTTTTTTATGGCATGTTATTACAACAACAATGGAGCCAACTAGGTATGCATATGGTGATATGACAAGCTGTTGTATGATTGTGTTTGGAGCAAGTTTGCGGTTGTTGTAAACTTTAGCTCTTTGCATCACCTTGTTTGTAGATGCCTTTGTTTATGACTACAAATTCTGTAATACGAATACTTTTTCCAAGAAAAAAATTGTCACAGAATCGGTCTATGAGATTGTTTCTTATATTGGCTGTGATAGTTAGCTGACCATTTTTTTTCAACAAGATATGTGTGCACGAGTTGATTTTTTACTGGTGAATTCATAAATTTCATCTTTCCTGGTCCATATACTATGAGCACATCACCTTCAAAAACATTGGAATGTGCACATGTGCATATATTTACTATTGAGCATGGAGATTCCTACAAAGTTTTTAATCTGTGAATTTACAAGTACAAGCACTTTTAGATTTCATAAAATTCCATCTTCTATATAACCATAGCAAGTTGTAAAGCTACAAAAGGCTAATTTGAATTGTTGGCACAAACTTATTTTTTTGCCATAAAGCAATAGTAACTTGGGAAGATACAAATTTCTAGAGTGAGTAAGATTACCAACCTCTTGGAATTTCTCTCCTTTGTTGCCTATGCATCCACCATTTGGGGGCTAGTATTGTTGTTTTCCATTGTGTTGTCAAACTATAAATGCCATGTTGTTATGTTGTTATGTTGTTATCTTATAGAAGATACAACTTCAATTTTTAACATTAAAACATGAAAATAAACTTTTAAATTGAAAAAATATGCAATAAAGGACAAAGCATTGATGTCAATGTGTTGTATATGTTATATGTGCAATTTTGATTTAAAATATATAAAAAAATTGAAATTTATTATAGGTGCAGTGGAAAATAAGAATAATAAGTGGTATAGGTCAATTTGGGCACCATTCCCAATGACCTAGTTAAACTAGACATCATCCCCATAACCAATGAATAGGGTCTATCATCCCCTATCATTTTAGTTGTTGCATGCCCTAAGACAAAGAACAAGAACAAATCATCCACGACTTCCATCGCAAGGTTTCCAAGATTTGAAGTACATGCTATATCACCTATGGGCACACCAACGCAGTCTCTGAAGGGGCTAAGTGCATTGCATATGCAGGCACCTCCATTCAAGGGTGCTCTGCAAAGCACTTATTAACACTCAAGGGTACGTTCGTCAATTGGGAGCGAAATTCTCATTGTTCTGGAATCTCCACATGGTCGATGTCTTCTAGAAGAGTGCATATGTGTCAAAATTCGAATCCATGTGTCCATTTGACATCTCTAAGCTTGGGAACATGTCTTGCCTATTATTATAATTTCATTGATTGTAAAATCACCTTCAACTCATTTATGAATTGAGCACGGATCTTAGTGCTTGAAAAGGAAGAAATTGAGTAGAGAAATGTTGGTGGAATTTCAATTGACGATTTGATTTGAGTGATATGATGCTGGAGAGATGTTCATTGTGATGAGGTTGGGATGATGCTGGAGATGGTGACATCAAATCAATCGTTGGTTGTAACCTCCCCTTCTATCCATTAATAAAGATTGTTGCTTACTTTCCCACATATGTATCTGTATAAGCTTCTATATTTCATATTATGAATTCTTATCTGATGTAAATGGTTCATGTTTCATTGATTTAACTGAATAAATGGAATAGGCATCTGTATATTGAAATCTCTTTGTTGTTTAGTGTTCATTCTTGTACGAAATATTTTGGCGATCTAGCTTGGATTTGAAGCTACAGCAAGAGCGATAGAAGGAGAATAGGAAGTGCTTTGACCCCAAGTAGGTTTCTTGATCTATTAAGTGTGTCTATTTACTGTAAGGAAAAGTATATGCAAACTCTTTAACATGTTGTTCTAAATGCATAGCACCACATTTAGGATGAATGTTTTATCCATAATTCATAATTCCACATAACAAATTGGCGGCTCCGTTGGAGATTTTACCCTTAATCCTTGGTGTGTTTGCCTCTGTTTATCCACCCAGTAGCATTTACTCTTAAATATTAGGCTTTTTGAAATCAAAATTTGCATTAGAAGTGTGTTAAACAACTTGATTTTTTGTTCTCTGTTGCGCCCAACGCACTGTTGAATAGGACACAGTGCTTTGCAGAGCATTGTCTCCCATTCAAGGGTGCTTCGCAACACACTGTCTCCCCTTAGAGACTGCATTTACCCCTAGAGCCAACCAAATTCCCATTGAATTTGTCATTGCATTTGTTTTCATCCTTTTGTTTGTTGTATTTTCAAGAGCCTGATGAGTCATAGATGTTAGCTCCCCATAATTTGCAAGATTATTGAGATACAAATGGACAGGGGTAACATCAAACCAATATTTGGAATCCAAGGACCTAGCCTTCCTAGATTCAAAGAGGGATCTCTCTATTAGGTGCAAAGATGTGAACTTGTTTGCTAATTAGGGTTGAATTTAGGCTAGTTATGAAATATTGGGTTTGTTGATTGTTTTTTCGTTGGGTATGATGCTTAGATAGACTAGATTGAAACAAGGAAAACTTCAAATCATTGGGAAATGGAGTCTAACAAGGTCATGATAGGTTCATTAATGGATTAGGGAGTATTGTAGGGAAAATCTAGCTTGGTTGGTGGATCTTTGAGGTTTTAAGGATCATGAGATGGACATTAATTTTGAGAAACAAAGTTTAACAAATAGCAGTAACGAATTCTCTATCATATAATTAAACAAAGGGATTTGGAAGAATCGGAATCATAGAGAGAAAATAAAAGGCAGAGCAGACCCAAAATTCTTTATTTCAGACTTAAAGTAGATAATTTATCCAAGACAAACATTCAAATGAAATACAGAAAGGAAAGAAACTTATTTAACTTTCAGTGATTTCATCATCAAAGACAGAAAAAATTTAAGATGCACAAATAACTATAATCAAAGAAGGAGAGAAACCCTGAACATCCAATATTATAGCTATGAAGGTCCTCTAAAACAATTATTTAAGTAAATGCAAAGAGCAGGATTGAAACAAGCTTCTTTGAAAAACCTAAGTAATGATGCTTTAAAGAGATGACTTCAAGAATAGTGTTCTTAGTGGCAACAAGAAGTAGGGCTAGCCATAAATCATGTTGGATATCATCTATTTTAAACCATTCAATAAACAAACAAGCTTAGGAGATCCTTAGAGAGCAAAGAAGGATTCTCTAACAAGCCCTAGTAGAAGAAAACATTAAGGCAATGAAGAAAAAACAGACCTAAGGTACCATTACAAAAAAATTCTTAGTCTAAATTATTTTTCCTACTGCAACATAGAAAAATGGAAATGCAATGATGAACTAGAAAACATGAACATAAAGAAACACTTCACCATTACCCAGGCTCTGGGATCCTGCAATCAATCCTCCTCTATCAACAAACAGACCAGGGCATTCATAAGCTCCAAGACATCAAATTCTTTTCAAATTCCAAGGGACTATGTATTACTTCAGAATCAGTCATCAAAATCCAACCCAATAAATAAGAGCCTCATGCTCTATTTATGGATCAAGTGAGGAGGTGGAAACCATAAGAGGCTTCCAGAAACCCTAATTATGTCATAAATGTCATTTATGTGCTTAATGACCATGCAAGGCCCAAGACACATAATAGATAAGCTAATAAATTAAAATTATCATAACATAACTCCTCAATCAAATCTGGAGTGATTTACCTAAGAAAATATTAAAAAACTATTTTGCCATAAATTTATGTCTTTTGTTGACTTTTGGCAAAAAGACAGTCTGTTTGCGGAGTGCTACTTTTGCAGAAAATAGGTTTTTTTACAACCATGTTTTGGACCACTTCCTGATGTCGGATTTGGCTCTGTGGTGGCTCGTTGGAAATTTTGAAGAGTATACTTTCCAAAAATGCTAGTGGTTTTCTGATCTAGCTCCTGAAACCCTGTCAAACATGCCAAAATCCTCATACTGTCATTTACGTAGCACCAGGCCTAAAACAGAGGCAGAAAGGTGATTTTTGAGGGGTCAAACCTGCTTCAAAACTTCTGAAATTTGGTGAGCACGATGTTCAGGTCATGATAAATCCAAAAATGTAAATTTTTACTCCTGGGGATGCTCCATGCATTTGTGTAGCGCCAGAGGCGCTGCGCAAATGAGAACAAAAATTTCAAAAAAACAAAATTTTCTCCAAATGCTCTCAAATTTGGTGGAGATCTTCTCTAAGGGGTTTTGGCCAACTTCTGAGAAGCCTTAGCCAAAAATCCAAGGCTGTCAAACTTTTTTTCCTTTTTCAGAGTTTGGATTTCAAAGAGGGCCTTCTTCAGTTTGGTAGAAACAAGCTTGTGTTTCTTGGCATAATGCTTGGCCATCCTTCTTTGCAGCTCTAGGCTTTCATTTGCCTTATTTAGCTTAGCCTCTAGGTGCATGCCTGTCCTTTCAAGCCTTGGATTTGATGTAGCTGGCAAGGTCCCTCACCTCTTGGAGGTAGCAAACACTTGCCTTGGGCCTCTTTGGTATATATATGCAAGAGGTGTGATATTGGTGTCACTGTTTTCCTTGCCATGGTTGGGATCATCTTTATTTTCTGCCATGTCATCACCCTCTTGCTCACTAATGGGCTGGTCATTTTCATGACTATCATGACCTCTTTCTTCTTGGTTGTTTGGTCCTTTACTATCTTCCTCATCATCTGTCCTTTCTTCTTCCTCTGTTGCTTCTTCTTCTTCACTTTCTTCATTCCCTTCTCCTTCTTCTTCATTACTTGCTAGTTCATTAGCATCACTACCCTCACTCTTATGTTCATTTTCCTTCTCTTCATCATCATCTCCTTCCTCTTCATCATCATTTATTCCTGCTCCTGCCTCACTGATTTCATCACCCTTACTGTCATCATCTTGCTCATTATTTCCATTGTTACCTTTTTCATTTAATGCATCAGTAGAAGGGGAAGAAGGGATATTTTCTTGGGGTGAGGGTACTTGTGCAGATGAGGAAGGGAAATTTGGCTGAGGAGGAGGCTGTGGGTTTGTAAAGGCTTCATGGGCTATAAAAACCTCCCAAGGTATACCCTGCTGCTCTAGCTGATGCAATACCACCATCTTGATCAAGGAATGGTGGAACAAGCTATTCATTTTTGTGAGTAATTCCTCCTCTGGACAACAAAAGACATTTTCTCAATACTATTATAGAGATAGTAAGGTAATTTTAGCTCCTTGACCCATGTGAAGTGCATGAGGATTCTAACATGATAAGCATAGAGCCTAGAGTACCTCCCTTCACTGGTTAAGTACTTCATGATAACCAACATCAATGCTTTGAACTTGTGCCTGAGGTGTGAAAATTGGAAAACAGTCTTGCTGCCTCCTCTATATATTGGTTTGATAAATGGCTCTAAAGAGTCCTTGTCTAATTTTCCCTTATTAAACCATTTTTCTCCCACAGCTGGGATACCTGTAGCCTCAAAACTGGAACTTTCTGAAATATCAAAATTTACTCCTGCAACATTTGAGTGCTTGTTATGAAGGTTGAGAATGAGGAGCCCTGTAATCTCAGGGTGGCTCTTCACTTGTTTGACCTTCTCACAAAATTGAAAGCATCTTGTATTTTTTAAGCATGACAAGGTCCTAGAAGAGGAAGTAACGGCCACAGTGCTTTAGGGTTCCAACCTATTAACTTCCCCTCCCTTGTGCTTTGGTCTCAAAGGCATTTTACCACCTTCACTACCACTATTTTTTTCAATCCCTGACATGATGATGGGAGACATTGGTTTGAAAATTGGAGTTTGATGGAGACAAAATGAAAAAATGAGGATGAGGTCAAATTTGGTGAATGAGGGGTGTGGAGGCTAGGGCTTCAATTTTTTAGTGGCTTTGGGGCTTTAAGGAAGCCCTTCTCAACCATGTTTGTATACACCTCAACTCACCCACCCTTATATGATATCAAACTATTTGCAAAAGGATTTTGAATAGGAGCTCTTTTGTGTGTATGACCTAGAGCTTATCTTCCTAGAGTTTCACATTAAAAACCACTTAAAAACCAAAATTAATTTGAAAATATTTCTTGGAGACATGGAGAGGGAACCATATACCAATTTTGACCTTTTACAAACCCTGGAGGTAGCTTGGAGAGAGAAAATTTTTATTTAGGGCAAAGCCCTTTGACCTTGGCACTTCCCAGGCGTTTCCGGAGTGCCTCTGCCTATGCTATTGGGTGAGGCCGTTTTCGTAGCGCCGGAAGGGTGTGCACAGCGGTTAGCACAGCATCGGTAGAGTAGGCACAGGTGTTAGCACAATGCCAAAAAAAGGGTAGCCTCTGCACATATTTTGGGCGAGTCGAGCACTGTGCCTGTCTTATGAGTTCTGGGCGAGTTTTGGCCCGAGCTTGCGCAGATCTCTGAGTTAGCACAGCGCCGAGAGATTTTTAGGTAGTGTCGTGTAATTTTGAACGGGAAATAGGCCCATTTGTGCAGCACGGCCCCCTGGATGTGTAGCACTCCTGATTTGCGTAGCGCCTGACAAAACTTTACCCAGAAACCGTCTGAAACCCTTGTTTTTTCTCTTCTGCAACTTCTTTCTTTCTTACAAATTCCAAATGAGCTAAACATGAATTTTTAGCACCTTTATATTCTTTTGAGGGAGATAAATCAATTTTTTTTAAAACCCACTTTTCTTATGTTTAAATCCTTTGACTGATATTTTTATGTTTTTGCAGGGGTTTTGAAGGTTTTCTCAAGGTGTCTTGCCTTCTATTCCAGTTTTGATGGTTGGTTGATGCTGTTGTTCCTTTCACCCCTTTTTCCTTGAAAGTTGGGACATTTCCCAAGCTATCTTTGGCATGCATTTTGACAAACTAAGTCTTTTCCCTCCTTTGTCATAGAGTTTAAAACAAATCATACCATGTCAGGTTTTTCTTAGCCATTTTTTATTTTCTGCAGATGCCTATATTTCATTTGCCCTTGATCTCTTAGTGACCTTTTGAAGTTGAAATCTTATTTTCTGAACAATGACACAATGATTCACCTTGTTTTCTCTCTTTGATTTTTTAACTCCGTGCTTGCCTTTCCCTTTGATCATTTCTATAGGTCCTTTGACTGTACTTGAAAACATTAGCCTCTTAAACTGATACTCTTTGCATGCACTCTGCTTTTAAGAAGGAGGCCTTGTCATATTATATTGACCTGTCTTGACACTCTGTCCAAACTCTTAGGTTTTAGGGTTGTTAGAGAAAAACAAGGAGTGTTTTCTTCTAAGTTCTCTATAGCCTCTCAAAATTTACTTATCATTTGTAAAAAATCTTCAATGTGCACTTGATGGATTTGAGGTGGCTTCTATCCTTGTAGCCTTTGTGATGGTCTCTTGCTTGTCACCACGGTTTTGTTAACCAACCATAAAAACCCTGATTTCTCTTTTTAAACACAAGCCTGCTGCATTTTTCTTGTTTATGGATGTCTCCTGGTGATGATTACATCCTCTTACCTTACCTCTTCTTATTGTTGATGGCAATATTGATCATTTCTTGAAAAAATGTGAACAAGGGCAGTTGTCCCTTGCAGTATTTGTGCTCTAAGCCAAGGAGGATTTTCTTGGATGACTGTTGATCGTTCTTGGATCAAATTGCTTGACTTTATTCCTCTTTGAACACAATATCTTCATACAGGAATACATAGTTTGTAGGGCACCAAATCCATCTTATGACATAGTGAGACCTTAGGTGACCTAATGGAGGCTTTCTTGGACCTGAATTTTGGATTGAGACTTAGACTTAGGGATCACCAAGTGTAAGATAGGATCTATGATAATCTTAGTGTATTGAAGATCCAAAATCCAACATACTTGACTATCCAAAGGGTCTACAGAGACAATTTGAGACCATCAGTGTTTGAGAGTATCACGGGAGGCATAAAAAAAAATTTTGATTGGTAGGCTTAGGTGGTAGTGGGGAATTTTTAGGCAAAATAAAACAGAGGATTTGGGCCAAAGGTGAATACATATGTATAGAATGGGTGATAAAAGCATCTAATGGGTTTTCTGGGACTGGTAAGCAAAGCTAGACATTTATGGAGTGATGAGATAGTGAAAATTTATCTTGAGGATAATGAAGGCAGTAAGATTTCTAGAACTCGCAATGTTTATGAACCTTGTTTCTAGAAATATTGGGATAGTCATTTAGTCATAATCAAGGCAAAAAATTATTGATGAATAATAGTGGCTCCACTTGGGGAGGGAAACTCCTTTTCAGGAGGTGTCCAGAACCTCATATTTCTAGCTTTATGGAGACCAGTGCCTCATCTATTGAGCATATTTTGCCTCTTTCATTTGCTGATGTTTGTTTTGAAGCTATGGTCTCGGTGTTCTGAAGACATGGTCAGCACAAATCCATCTCTACCTACCCAACCTACTTGCCTAACATTTTTTCTTCTTTTAGGTGCATTTGGACTAGCAACCTTGACATCTTTTTTGTTTTTTGAAAGAAAAATAAACTATCTACTTCTACCTTATCTCTTCCCGGAGCTCAGTTTATGCTAATGAACTCCTTTGATTCTCTACCTATGCTATTCAATTGTCAAGGTTAAACATTTTCACAGGATTTATTCACTAAGCTATAAACATTAAATTAAAAACATGGCTAAATCAGGATTAGACAATCTGACTTACCATGGGTTTGTGGGATAAAAAAAAGCTGCACACAAATGTTATTTTTGTACAAAACAAGGCTTAGAAAAATCAGGGCTAGGATATATTGTTTGCTATTCATCCATGTTTTCCACTTTGGTTATGTTTTAAGCATGTGGAACCAGTATTTTTCTTCCCTAATCTATCTTTTGACAAGTCAAGTTTGAAAATTTTGACCTACTATTTTTCCACTAACTTATAAACAATCAATTTAAAACATGTTCAGCCATGATTAGGCTAGATGACTGAACAAGACTTTTTGAAATAAGTAGTGGCGTTTAAGCTTGCACACTTTCAGTAGTACTCTTTTTTTTTGGGTATGGGGCTATACCTTTCTTTCAAAATCTGCCCTCTTTTTCCTACAGTTTTTGTTCTTGTGTTTTTATGATTTTTCTTTTCATCAAACGGTGGTATGTACAATGAATGAGAAAAACAAACTAGGATTCTAAATGGCCATGGTTTTTTGTTATCCTGCCATCTACAGGATCACCTACCCACCCCGTTTCATTCAAATTTTGGAAATAAAGAGCATGGCTATCTATTCTTAAGGGCTTTGTACAATATTTCTGCCAAAAATCTTCAAACCTGCCAGATTCTCCTTTACATTTCCCTTTTGATTTTTCTTGCCAAACCTTGCTTCTATGAAAGAAACTGTCTAGGTGAAGAAGACATTCTTCATTAGCCTCCAGACACTTTACAATGTCATCCATGTATATCATAGTAAAAAAGTTGAAACTAGGTGCCATGGCCTCTTGAAAGGGGTCTTCAGCATTCCTCATCCTAGGAAAAATTTGTTCAAGCATGTATTCATTTGAAGGGACTTGGTCAATGTATTTTTGTTTACTGATTTGTAGTGGTACCCTCTCATGAAATCCTGAAACACTACCAATCAATGCCACCTTGTTAGAAATTCCTATTTTTGGCATAGGGTGATTTATCTTGGGAAAAGGGTATTGGGACTCCATGGAGGCTTTGCCTAAGTGTCTATTGTCTATGCATAGTCTGTATCCTTTGGTTTTCTTCATTAGTAATAGAATTTGCCCAAAGGTTTCATAGTTCTTCTTGGAAAGAGGTCTCTTGGAACAATGTCTATGTCATTAGGTTTTGAACTTTTACTTCTATAAACAAGAGCATCCTGAAATTTCTTGCATAACCTCAAGTATTTGATTTTTGTGTGTAAAGGCAAGGTTTTGGATAAGTTAATCGCCTTGGGTCTTCTTAGACTGCCTATATTGTATCCCTCTATATCAGTTTCAACATACATCGCTTTAGGATTGATGGACACATCAGAGAGGGTCAACAGCTTTTCAAGAGGAACAAGACTCTCTGATAATAAGGTGTCCAGATAAGGTAAGAACATAAGATTTCTTTGTTTAGGATCACCTAGGATTTTTGTTCTATGATGGCATCTTATCATTTTGGAATAGGTAAAAGGGAATTGTTGGGTTTCTGAGGTTTTCCCTCCCTTTGAGCAACCTGATCCATATGTCAAACTGACCATTGGTTTTGAGGTTTCATTTTTAGTTTGTAGAGAGTCAAGTTTGATTTTGTCATGATGTGTATGTTCAAGATTGCTAAAGGTCTGAATACTGAGTTCTCTATGTAAAGAATGATTTGACTGTTGTAGTGTGTCATGATGTGTTTCAAATTCATATACATGCTCAACATTTTCTTCCCCATTATATATAATTAAAGAATCAAGATCTGAGTGAATAAAAAGAGAGGAGTGTTTTTTGGTCTGTCTTGACTGCTAACCATATATTTCATATGTGATTATCAATATAATATTCTTGTCTGGTTGAAAACAGGGATGGTTTCATAGGACATATCTAGTTGAAGGTTCCTCTGAAGCTTGGCTCCCCAGGATCTGGATAAGAGCATGCCATACTTGGGACAAATATCTGCCACTACTATTTCCATGACTAAATTCTTTGCAGGCACCTATGCCAGGTTAAGACAAAGGTCCTTGATGAGGCCCAAACATTTGACCCTACTAGAATTGAAAGAGTACAAGTCTTTGTAAGGTTTAGTAATTTCTAGGCCTAATCTTTCCATCACAACTTTGGGCATGAGATTGTGAGAGGTACCGAAATCCAGCCTGGAATTATGTAAGATCTTGTAATGTATGTTTAGGCCGATATAGAAAGGTGGAATGGTTCCTTCCTGATACTTCCCTTCTATTTTGGGTCCAAACAACAATTCAGGTGTGTCATCAGCCAAGTGTAAAGTGTCAACATCATTGCCTATGTTTATTACCTTCAGCATCTGAGATCTATAGATGGGTTGAGTAACTAGTTCAATGAGGGGCATATTTATCTTGATTTTAGCAATCTCCCCTTCAAAGCTAAAAGGTATTTGTGTTTTGGGAATATTTAGATCAGTTTTATCAGCCATGAATTTTTCTACATTCTTGATTTTTTATTCTGATTTGGGGTTCTAGATAAGATATTTTTCTCAGGGCCACTAGTAAAGGTACTAGGGCAGCTTGCATCACCACTTGGTTGGTTGGTTTTGACTATGTTTGGTTCAGTCTTCTTAGCCATGGTGCTAGTACTGTCTGTTGTCTTCTTAGGAGCATGTTCTGGTGCCTTCCTAACAGCAGTGTCTATTTGGTTTCTTTTGGGGGCATCTTGGTTCTTTTTTCTCCTAAGGTCATATTGCCTATGGACTTCCATTATGGCATTCTCAAATCCTAGTATGTAGTCTTAGGAATCTTCATATGATTTTTCATTTGGTTTTGAAGAGAACATCTTTTGTTCTTCTTCGGTAAGAAAATTATTATCCTCATCATCAGAACCTATGACATTTACATGGTATTCTTCCAACTGTTCTGGTTCTCTCTCCTCTTCATATACATAGTTGTCTTGGAAAGGGGGTCTAATTTGTTGGTCATTCTCTCTTTGTCTGATTTGGGGAGGGTCTCTTCTGAAATTTTGATTCCTATTCCTATTTTGATGATTGACTTGGTTTTCCCTAGGAGGTGTTCTCTCATTCAAACTAATTTTTTCCATCATCCTCTCCATTGTCGTGACTAGGGAGTCAATTTTGGTGTTGGAAGAGGAGGTTGAAGGTATTGTTTCATCTTTATAGGTTACTCTCTTCTCTGATCTCATCCTAGCTCTTTTCTCAATTAATTTGGCTTCTACACTCACAGCCCCCTTTTGCATGTCTTCTAGAGTTAGGTAATCTCTCTCCCTTGGTTGATAGGCCATGTCAGGATCAAATCCTTCTAGAAATTTTACTAAGGTTAAGCCTTTAGGGGGTTTCATGTGAGGTCGGAGGCCATTATAAACACTGTTAAACCTAGTGGAGTAGTCCTGAACACTTTCCCTTGGATTTCTTTTAAGATTGTTATATTCGGAAAGAATTTGAAGGGGGTTTTTCTTGATTTCCCATTTGTTTATAAAATTTTGGTATAGGGAAGGGAGATCATGTATGTTGTTAGGAGGTAAGTTTTTAAACCATTTCTTGAATTCTCCTCCTAGGCTCTGGGTAAAAATCCTCATTTGCATGGTTTCTTCTTCTATCTCCATGTAATCAAAGGCATCATTTATTCTATCTACATTTTTCTTGGCAGTAATAGATTCACTCCCCGTGAAGTGAGGGATCTTGGACTGATAATCATTTGGCAAAGGAAATAGTGGCTGTGGTAGAGCCAGTGGAGCATACCAAGCTGCCATGATGGGAGGAAATGGAAACAAAGGCTGATTTACAAGGGGAGGGTTTGCGAGAGGTGGAGGAAGATGGAGTGAAGTGGTTTGCACAGTGGTGGTGTGAATGGGTGTAGTTGAGGTAGTTCGGCCAGCAAAATGATTCTGAGCATATTTGGGATGAAAAGAGCTGAAGTGATGGAGTAGCTGAAAGTTAGGTGGAGTAGAAGGAGAAGCTTCCCTACTAGAGCTTTGCTGCAAATCTATGGGCTCAAGGTCAGTTCGGTCGATTACACTTTGTGACTTAGTTCTGAATAGGTTCTCGGTATGGTGCAAGTCAAACTGAGGATCTTGTAAAATTTTAAGGTGTTCCAGTGCAGAGCTTGCTCTATGAATGGTCCTAACAGTGCTTGAGTTTCCAGCTTTAAAATTTTTCCATAAAATCTTTTCTGGGTCATCAACTATGGTAGGAGGATTTGGGTCCGGGTGAGATCTGGCATTGATCCTTTGTGAAGCAAGATCTCTTACTCAAAAATCAGAAAGGCTGAAATGTTTGGGACTATTTTTGGAAGGCTAGCCTCTCTTAGTGTTTATTTTACTCACACAAGGTATAACTAGGCCCTAAAACTGATTTGGACTGATTTGACACAATCCTAGGAAATCCTATGGGACTAGTGAGATGAAAAAGGCCTACTGGAGGCTAGTGGAGTCGCCAGGTGGATGTTTTTTGTAGTTTTGAGGGTATATATATGATGGTCCACCACCAAATTTTGACAAAAATCAATCTAGGGGCTATTTTGGGTTTTTTGAGTTTCCTTATGCAGCCCTAAGGTTTCAATGAGTATCCTCTAGCTGAGTCATCATCTTGCTAGGATGGTGAGGAAAATAGTTTCTACTCTTTAGCTACTAGTTGATTTTCTAAGCTTAACTGAGATTTTGAGAATTCCTAAGGGACACCTAGGCTGTTTTTGACTCAAAGTCCCACCGTGATCGCCATTATGCTAGCTCCCTGTAATTTTCTAGATTGATTGAGATACAAATGGGCAGGGGTAACATCAAACCAAGCTTTGGAATCCAAGGACCTAGCCTTCCTGGATTCAGAGAGGGATCTCTCTATTAGGTGCAAAGATGTGAACTTGTTTGCTGATTAGGGTTGACTTTAGGCTAGTTATGAAATATTGGGTTTGTTGATTGTTTTTTGGTTGGGTATGATGCTTAGATAGACTAGATAGAAACAAGGAAAACTTCAATTCATTGGGAAATGGAGTCTAACAAGGTCATGATAGGTTCATTAATGGATTAGGGATTATTGTAGGGAAAATCTAGCTTGGTTGGTGGATCTTTGAGGTTTTAAGGATCATGAGATGGACATTAATTTTGAGAAACAAATTTTGACAAAGAGCAATAAATAATTCTCTATCATATACTTAAACAAAGGGATTTGGAAGAATCATAAGCATAGAGATAAAATCAAAGGCAGAGTAGACCCTAAACTCTTTGATTCAGACTTAAAGCAAATAATTTATCTAAGACAAACATTCAAATGAAATACAGAAAGGCAAGAAACTTATTTAACATTCAATGATTTCATCATCAAATACAGAAAACATTTAAGATGCACAAATAACTATAATCAGAGAAGAAGAGAAACCTTGATGTTGTAACAAGGTCTCCTACAAGCTGCGAAACTGGTCCATTTTTTAATACTTTTGATTATATTTAGTCTAGCACAGGGGTTTTGGGGTGGGTCAAAGCCCCGAAAGCATTGTAATGGGTAAAAGGGTAAACCAGGGGTCTAAAAACCACGGATTGTGGATGATCCGTGTGGAAAATGGCATCAACCCATGGTATTCATCTACCCATGTTATCCATCCACCCATGGAATTTACCCCTGGAATTTTAAATGGCATCAACCCATGGTATTCATCCACCCATGATATTTATTCACCCATGGTATTCATCCACACATGGGATTTACCCATGGTATTGTAAGTGGTATCTACCCATGGTATTGGCCTATGGTATCTACACATGGTATTGTAACTCAAAAAAGGCTATAAATAACAAGCCTCAGTTTGTAAAAAGACAGATTGTCTGCCACAATGTAGCTTCTACAATTATTCTCTGTTTTAATAAAACAAGTTTCTTTGTGGTTTTATTTTCTTTGTGTTCTCTTTTTTTTCTGGCATTATAATTTTGCAGATCTTGTCAGATCTATTTCAACTTTTTAGATCTTGGGGGCCTCCCCCCCAAGATCCGGATCAGTGGTATCAGATTCAGGTTACGCCTCCATGGGAATGAGGGTTTGAAACATATTTCAGCTTCAATGTTTTGCAGCAATCTTCAGTAAAATCCATGAATGTTTTGGGCGGCGAGTTTTCAGATCAGATCTGAAACTTTTGGTAAAAAATTTGCAAAAACAAAGACCAGATCTGGATTCCTTGCGAAAAAATACTCAAATTCAAAAAAAAAATCGGCCAAATTGGAGTTCGGATGAGGGAGATATCGCTAATTCAAAATCAGCAATGTTGAAGCAATTTTTCTGACGACAATTCATGGACGGCAGCTCTCCTGTCATTTTTCGCCATTTTTAGTACAAAATTTCAGAGAAATGGAGATAGATCTAAGCTCCTCTTGAAAAATCACCCAAGTTCAAAAAAAAAATCGGTTGAATCGGAGTCCGGATGTGGGAGTTATCGTTGATTTAAAATCAACTATTTTTCTAGAAATTTTGTGACGGCGTGCCAGTTCCTGCGCAAATCTGAGAGTCTAGAGTCTCCAGATAGTGGTTTCAGACACATGAGATGATGCAGAATGATCATTCCATTTCCAAAAATAGGTTATAATAAATATTCTAAGTTATATTGACCGAGTTATGCTCATTTTAAATCTGGAGCAGCATTCGGAGTGGGTTCCCTTTGGAGACGTGCCCTCCCACCCCGCTTTAGTAGGCACCTGCTTCACATTCATCAATTTCATCATAGCAGCGTTCGGCTTGGGTTATTTGGAGACGTGCCCTCCCACCCCAAGCTATGTAGGCACCTGCTACTTCATCAACAATCAGCATCACGGTTATGGGTCAACCGCACAAAATCTTTTTCATCGAAGTCCATTTGCTAGGCCGCACACTGTTAGTCACACAGTTGGTCACAAGCATTATAGGGTATCTCTATCCTCGGATCTTCATTTGTCATGGTTTTGGTTCATCCACAAACCCACACTTCATCGAAGTCCATTTTCTAGGCCGCACACTGTCAATATCACAGTTGGTCACAAGCATTACAAAGTATCTCTATCCTCGGATCTTCGTTCATCACGGTTATGGGTTAACTACACAAAACCCTTCTCTTCAGTGGCTCTTCATGTTCAACAAAGGCTTCTCATGAGGGAACTTCATGCAATGGGGACCATTGCTTCTTAAGGAGGGAGGAATGATCCGAATGGAAAATGGCATCAACCCATGGCATTCATCTACCCATGTTATCCATCCACCCATGGAATTTACCCATGGTATTGTAAATGGCATCAACCCATGGTATTCATCCACCCATGATATTTATTCATCCATGGTATTATAAGTGACTCATGGTATGTATCCACCCATGGTATTCATCCACACATGGGATTTACCCATGGTATTGTAAGTGGTATCTACCCATGGTATTGGCCTATGGTATCTACACATGGTATTGTAACTCAAAAAAGGCTATAAATAACAAGTCTCAGTTTGTAAAAGGACAGATTGTCTGCCAAAATGTAGCTTCTACAATTATTCTTTGTTTTAATAAAACAAGTTTCTTTGTGGTTTTATTTTCTTTGTGTTCTCTTTTTTTTCTAACATTCTAATTTTGTAGATCTTTTCAGATCCATTTCAAATTTTTAGATCTTGGGGGGGGGGCCAAGATCTAGATGGTGATAGCATAGGCCAATACCATGGGTAGATACCACTTACAATACCATGGGTAAATCCCATGTGTGGATGAATACCATGGGTGGATACATACCATGGGTCAATTATAATACCATGGGCGAATAAATATCATGGGTGGATGAATACCATGGGTTGATGCCATTTACAATACCATGGGTAAATTCCATGGGTGGATGGATAACATGGGTAGATGAATACCATGGGTTGATGCCATTTTCCATTCGGATCAACGGACCATAGGAAATTTTAGGCTAGATTATTATAAATAGAGGAACATTTTGTATTGTAAGGTAGGAAATAAAGAGCTATTGATGTGAATTGTGGTTTAAGTTGTTTGTTTAGGTTTTTGGGGAAAGGACTTCTACTGGTTGTGTGCGCGGAAATCCAGAGTCCATCTGTGTGCGGACTCTGCTGTTGTGTACATAGGCTGGGAAGGGGATTTTAAGAAGGAACTGATGAATTGATGAATAAGAAAGGTTGATAGAGAACTGAATCTGCGAGTACCATCTTTGTGAATCTTGGTAATTACTGCATTGTTCGCATTATGTATTTAGGCTGCGAAATATCTGTGTAAGTGTGTTTTCTGTATCTAGATCTGTTCTATTATGTTTATGCAATATTCTGCTACTGTCATAAAAGTATATAATTATATATCTAGCGCACGTGGATGCAAATAGAGACCTCCTTGGCCCTGCGCAGAACAAGGCAATCTGGGTATCACAGGGTTGAACGTAGCTCTGCTTGCCTTACCTATCCTTTCTTAGGCTGCGGAAACCTGGTTGGGTGGGTGCTGGAACCAAGTTTCCATGCCCTAAGAAAGGATAGGTAAGACAAGCAGAGCTATGTTTGGCCCTGTGATACCCATATCGCATTGTTCTGCGATGGGCCAAGGAGGTCTATATTTGCATCCACATGTGCTAGATCTATAATTATATACTTTTATGACAGTAGCACAAGATTGCATAAATAAAACAAAACAGATCTAGATACAGAAAAGACACTTACACAGATCTTTCGCAGCTTAAATACAGAATGCGCACAATGATGAAATTACCAAGATTCACACAGATAGTACTCACAGATTCAGTTCTCTATCAACCTTTCTTATTCATCAATTCATCAGTTCCTTCTTACAATCCCCTTCCCAGCCTGCACACACAGCAGTAGGGTCCGCACACAGCTGGACTCTGGATCTCCGCACACACAGCCAGTAGGATTCCTTTCCCCAAAAATCCAAACAGATAACCTAAACCACAATTCACATCAATAGCTCTTTATTTCCTACCTTACAATAAAAAATTTTCCTCTATTTATAATAATCTAGCCTAGACTTTCCTATGGTCTGGAAACCGTGGTTTTCGGACCCCTGATTTACCCTTTCACCCATTACAATGCTTTCGGGGCTTTGACCCACCCCAAAACCCCTGCGCTAGACTAAATCTAATCAAAAGTATTAAAAAATGGACCAATTTCGCAGCTCGTAGGAGACCCCGTTCCAACACCTGAACATCCAAGATTATAGCTATGAAGGTCCTTTAAAACAATTAGTTAAGTAAATGAAAAGAGCAGGATTGAAACAAACTTTTTTGACAAACCTAACTAATGATGCTTTAAATAGATGACTTCAAGAATAGTGTTCTTAGTGGCAATAAGAAGTAGGTCTAGCCCTAAATCATGTTGGATACCATATATTTTAAACCATGCAAGAAATAAACAAGCTTAGGAGATCCTTAGAGAGCAAAGAAGGATTCTCTAACAATTCCTAGCAGAAGAAAACATTAAGGCAGTGAAGAACAAACAGACCTAAGGTGCCATTAGCAAACATTTCTTAGTCTAAATTATTTTTCCTACTGCAACATAGAAAAATGGAAACACAATGATAAAATAGAAAACATGAACATAAAGAAACATTTCACCATCAGCCAAGCTCAGGGGTCCTGCAATCAATCCTCCTCCATCAACAAACAGACCAGGGCATTCATAAGCTCCAAGACATAAAATTCTTTTCAAATTCTAAGGGACTATGTATTACTTCAAAATCAGTCATCAAAATCCAACCTAATACATAAGAGCCTCATGCTCTATTTATGGAGCAAGTGAGGAGGTGGAAACCATAAGAGGCTTCAAAAAACCCTAATTCTGTCATAAATGTCATTTACGTGCTTAATGATCATGCAAGGCCCAAGATTCATAATAGATAAGATAATAAATGAAAAATATCATAACATAACTCCTTAATCAAATCTGGAGTGATTTTCCCTAGAAAATATTAAAAAACTATTCTGCCATAAATTTGTGTCTTTTGTTGACTTTTGGCAAAAAGACAGTCTCTTTGCAGAGCGCTACTTTTGCAGAAAATAGGTTGTTTTGCAACCAAGTTTTGGACCACTTCCCGATGTTGGATTTGGCTCCATGATGGCTCATTGGAAAGCCTGAAGAGTCTAATTTCCAAAAAGGCTTGTGGGTTTCTGATCGAGCTACTATAACCTTGTCAAAAATTCCAAAATCCTCATTCTATCATTTGCGCAGCGCCAGGCCTAAAACAGGGGCAGAAAGGTGATTTTTGAGGTGTGTTTTGACCTTTTGAAGGGTCAAACCTACTCCAAAATTTCTAAAATTTGGTGAGAATGATGTGCACTTCATGAAAAATCCAAAAATGTAAATTTTTCCTCCTGGGGATGCTCCATGTGTATGAGACCAAAAATTTCAAAAAAACAAATTTTTCTTCAAATGCTCTCAAATTTGGTGGAGATCTTCTCTAAGGCGTTTTGGCCAACTGCTAAGAAGCCTTAGCCAAAACTCCAAGGCTTTCAAGCATTTTTTCCTTTTTTAGAGTTTGGATTTCAAAGAGGGCCTTCTTTAGTTTGGTAGAAACAAGTTTGTGTTTCCTGGCATAATGCTTGGCCATCCTTCTATGCAGCTCTAGGCTTTCATTTGCCTTCTTTAGCTTGGCCTCTAGGTGGATGTCTGTCCTCTCAAGCCTTGGATTTGATGTAGCTGGCAAGATCCCTCACCTCTTGGAGGCAGTAAACACTTGACTTGGGCCTCTTTGGTATATATATGCAAGAGGTGTGATATTGGTGTCATTGGTTTCCTTGCCATGGTTGGGATCATCTTTATTTTTTGCCATGTCATCACCCTCTTGCTCACTGATGGGCTGGTCATTTTCATGATTCTCATGACCTCTTTCTTCTTGGTTGCTTGGTCCTTTACTGTCTTCCTCATCATCTATCCTTTCTTCTTCCTCTGTTGTTGCTTCTTCTTCACTTTCTTCATTCCCTTCTCCTTCTTCTTCATTACTTGCTAGTTCATTTGCATCACTACCCTCACTGTTATGTTCATTTTCCTTCTCTTCATCATCATCTCCTTCCTCTTCATCATCATTTATTCCTGCCTCTGCCTCACTAATTTCATCACCCTTACTTTCATCATCTTCTTCATTATTTCCATTGTCACCTTCTTCATTTGATGCATCAATAGAAGGGGAAGAAGGGATATTTTCTTGGGGTGAGGCTACTTGTGCAGATGAGGAAGGAAAATTTGGCTGAGGAGGAGGCTGTGGGTTTGTAAAGGCTTCATGGGCTATAAAAACCTCCCAAGGTATACCCTGTTGCTCTAGCTGATGCAATACCACCATCTTGATCAAGGAATGGTGGAACAAGCTATTCATTTGTTGTGAGTAATTCCTCCTCCAAACAACAGAAGACATTTTCTCAATTATTTACAACGATATTGAGGTAATTTGAGCTCCTTTACCCCTGCGAAGCGCCTGAGGAGTCTAACATGATAATCATAGAGCCTAGAGTACCTCCCTTCACAGGTCAAGTACTTCATCATAACCAACATCAATGCTTTGAAAATGTGCCTGAGGTGTGAAAATGGGAAAATAATCTTGTTTCCTCCTCTATATCTTGGTTTGATAAATGGCTCTAAAGAGTCCTTGTCCAACTTTCCCTTCTTAAACCATTTTTCTCCCACGGCTGGGATACCTGTAGCCTCAAAAATGGCACTTGCTGAAATCTCAAAATTTACTCTTGTGAGATTTGATTGCTTGTTATGCAGGTTGAGAATGAGGAGCCTTGTAAGCTCAGGGTGGCTCTTCACTTGTTTGACCTTCTCACAAAATTGAAAGCATATTGTATTTTGGAAGCATGAAAAGATCCTAGGAGAGGAAGTAATGGCCACAATGCTTTGGGGTTCCAACCTATTAACTTTCCCTCCCTTGTGCTTTGGTTTCAAAGGCCTTTGACCACCTTCACTACCAATGTTGTTTTCAGTCCCTGACACAATGATGGGAGACACTGGTATGCAAATTGTATTTTGATGGAGACAAAATGAAAAAATGAGGATGAGGTCAACTTTGGTGAATGAAGGGTATGGAGGCTAGGGTTACAAGTTTTTAGTGGCTTTGGGCTTTAAGGAAGCCCTTCTCAATTGTGTTTGTATACACCTCAACTCACCTACCCTTATATGATATCAAACTGTTTGCAACATTATTTCGAATAGGAGCTCTTTTGTGTGTATGACCTAGAGCTTATCTTCCTAGGATTTCAGCTTAAAAACCACTTAAAAACCAAAATTAATTTGAAAATATTGCTTGGAGACATGGAGAGGGCACGACATACCAATTTTGGCCTTTTACAAACCCTAGAGACAGCTTGGAGAGAGAAAATTTGATTTAGGGCAAGGGCTTGTGATGTTCCCAATGCAGGACAGCTAGCTAGGCATGATTGGAAAATGGATTTTCTAGTAATGGCTACTAGAGGAATTGAAACCAAGACTTGGATCCCTTAGAAAAATGTGTCTAAGTGCTGAATCCAAGAGGAGGCTCCAAATAAATCCTTCTAAGTGGGTTAAGCAGATCTCCCACACTTAGATGTCCCCAAAAAGTGCCCGATAAAAGGGGCTGCAACAATAGATGCACAAGAGCTGGAAAGACAACGTTATTTTACAACCATTAAATCATGAATATCTAAATAGCCAACAATTTTTTTATAGCAGTATAAAGAGTACAATGTCTTGAGGAAACAATCACTCGAGGAAGGCAATGCAAGCCTCAACAATACATGTACAAGAAATGAAAGAAGACTGCTACATATATGAAACCCCTCGCTATGACAGCGCAGTCTATTATGGAGTACTGCTAAAAAATGATTTCAATACATGAATATGGAAATATATGGTTCAAATACAATAGGGGATCAAAGCACTAACCCTTAGAAAAAATAATACATCAATCCTCCAAAGGATTGGCTTAAATATACAAAATGACAAAAATGCCAGAGTTGTTGGGTAGCAGCTGCAACTCAAAACTAGAACTGAATAGAGAAGGCTGAATATGATGAAAAATCTGAAGTAGACCTCCTCCAATGGATCTCCTAAGTGGAAGGTTGATCCTTACACTTGAGATCTCACCCTCCAATCAACCTACAAGCCCTCACTGCAAGTGCTCCATGAAAATAACACGGTCTAAGAGGGTAAGTGCGATGTAGGTGGAATAGACTGATTTGGAAAAGTCCCAAGATCTTAAAATAAGCCCCAAAGCTTCCAAACCAATCCTCCAAAGGAAATAAAGACTCTCCCTCTGAAAAAACAAGCAATGGAAGAGGCATTGTGAAGTCTCCACTGCAACACCCTGCAACACAGAATTATGATGTTGCAGCAATAATGTTGTCCTAGAGGAGGACGATTTGGCCTTGAGCCAAGAGATGTGGAGAATGAATAAAAATCCCTCAAGAGGCCTCTCAATAAGGAGAAAGAATCCTAAACAGGAATTCCCTGGCAATTCTTGCTAAGCAGCAAAATAATGGCTCAATGTCTGAATAGACATGAAATGAATAATCATATGCATGAGAAACAATAGCTGCCTTGCCCTCCTTTTAAACACATGAGAGCTCCCTCTCCATGGATCCCACTCCATTATGGTTTCCTCCTTCAAGTAATATTCCCTCCTCTATCTCTGCGTTGTCCCATAGATGCTCTCCACCTCATACCTCTGCGTTGTTTGACTTGGTCAAACTTAACCAAGCCTCTTTGCAAAATGTCCCCTTTCATAAATGAGGGTGTGAAATCTAGTTCCAAGGCTGATCCCCTTTCATACTATATGGATTTTATCCATGTTTTTATCATGAATGGGCCTTCTCACCCAATTATTCACCTCCTAAGTGAAAATAGCAAAATTTAATGTTCTAATTTATTGCGGGAAAAATTTGGAACATTATAGTCCTCCCCTCCCAAATGTTGCTTGTCCTCTGGCAACTGCAAGGATATAATTGGAGAGTCTCCACTCAAGGCATGGAGTCAAAAAATTTATGAGGAAAATCTCCCTCATGTGGATCCTCCATCCCAAGCAATCATCCAAACAAAATGAGTCACCTCCCAACATGGCAACTCCTGAAAATCTCCTTCCACCTCAAGCTCCGGAAATGAAGGTGGGCTGAAAATCTGAACATGGAAAGCATCATAGCCTACCCCAAGCTATCCTTCTCTCCACTTATGATAAGTGTAGAGTATGTGATGATCCTGGGCTGCAAAAGTATTTCCCTCAAATGTCAAAGTGAGGGACAATCCTCCAAAGAGTTCTCCTCCAACATTGAAGAACAAGCTTGCCCAAAACAATACATCAATGATGAATAGGACATGGTCATCACAGAGTATCCCAATGAGAATTTTGCTGCAATTTTTACATGATATTGCATGATACAAACAATATCTCAATAGGACACAACTCAGTTTCATCCACTGCAACTTCAAAAAATTATATGACAACCAATGTACGAGATCCATCACATCTACTAATGGATAGTAAATGGCTAAATGTAACAATAATACATGATCAAGCACTTGCCTATGGTTGTACAATGTATGAATATCAATCTCATGGCCCACCTCAAAAGAGAACAAACATGTGGTTGTGGTGGCCATATCTCCTCCCATGCTCCCATTAGAACATGTAGTGCAGAAAATGTGGGAATTCTCCCCACTCAAGGACACATCCAACTCATGTGCCTTTCTCATAGTCATGCTTCTCATACAAATCTGATCCATATCAGCAAATTAAGTCATGATCAACAAAAAAATGAAGGAAATACTGATGGCTTCATGTGGTGCTTGAAGATACCAACAGTCTCCTATATGTGTACAGCGCAGTTTTACAAGCTGTTGCTTGAGAAAAGTATAAGGAAAAATGTTTCTTTTTACATGGTCAATCATGCATGTCTTCATATGATGAATGTTTGGGTGCAACAACTAAACATACATGTGATAATGAAACCTTTTCCCAAGGCCACATAAAATATGGCTTCCTCCATCATATAGATTGGCCCAACAATGATCATGGAGCAATGTGACAAGATTGCCCCCTTGTGAAGCAATGCACTGCATAGTAATGGTAAGAGTATGCAAATAAATGAATGTATAAACAAAATTCTTACCATATTCCAGAATTAATATGGCACATGGATCCCTGAGTGATTCCTCCATAGTGTTTTGGCATGCTATGTAGAGGAATGTACCATGTGCTGCAAAAATATCCTCTTCCTCATGCTTGGAAACCCAAGTCAAGAAGAATATGTCATAGTGATAGATGCCTCTATCCACTATTCTAACATCCTCACCTCCTCCTTGTTAACCAAGTGCATTCAAAGTGAAGTGATCTTGGGGACACCTCATCCATAAGTCTCTACTTCCAAGTGACAGCGTTGTGAGCTCATGCAAATAAGCCCCTGTCAATACAAAGCTTTGTTCTTTGACATGCTCCTTGCCAAAGACTATTATAATAATGCTACAACAAATATGGAATACTTCCCAAGATGGAAGTGCTTCCAAATCATCAAAAACCAAGGAGATAATTACATCCCCTCTTCCAGCAACATCATGCAAAGTGTGTGAGAAAATCTTCTCTTGCTCTCCCAAGAATAATCAAAGAAACAAAATATTTTACTACCTCCCCATACTTCCATCATACAACTCATGTGATGAAGACACAATGAATGATATGAGTATCACATCAACACCATGAACCCATACTCTATACTGCTCAATGATGCAAGTATCCTGCCATCCATCCTCCTTCCTCCTACTCTTAGGAAGAGTGTATGCCAAGTGATGGCCAAACTCTTCCAAGAGTAACCAGTGCAACCAAGCCTCCTGCTTCCCGGTGTCATAGATCTGCAAGTAGCCTCCTAGCTCCTTGCTCATCAACCACATCCACTCAATCACTTGTGGATGCTTTCTCCTTCTCTTCATCTTGGTACTTCTCCTAGGAGGGCTACCATTCTCCCAAACAAAATCTCTGTCTTTGCACTTCATGGGATCTTTAAATGCAATCTTCTCAAGGATCAATGAGACCCTATAAGGACCCAAATAGGTGGTAGGATAAAACCTCCTATAATGTTGTGTATGGCTCAAGGAATTTCCAACACAAGCATGAGATATGTTATCCATCTGAAGACGTCCTCCATCTTCTATCTGCTCCTGTAAGAAAGGAAGAAAATCATTCCACTCCTAGGTGTGTTGAAGTGCACCTCTAATGAGATCTCTCCTTGAGACCTCCCTCTAAAAAATAGTCCTCCAAAACCAATGAGGTCTTGGATCTACTGAAAGTAGAAGTTCCTCTTTGAGCTGAGAGGAGCTCATTGAGAAAGTGTCATCTTGAAAGGAGAAAGGGTTTCTCACTGCAAGATGTCTACTATCATCCTTCAAGTCTTCAAACCCCAACCTCAAGTGTGATGTACAATCCAAAAATGGCTCATGAGAATGATGGTTTTCTTCCTCCTTGAATTTTTCCATGTTTCACAGCACAGTGCAACCAAGCTTCTCTATGGTAGCAGTGTGATTTGACCCTTGGTCATATAAAAGTGAATTTCCACATTGATCAAAATAATTTGCTACAGCAATGGAATGTGGAAATATTTTCATACCTTGATGATATTTTGAAACTTCTTGTAGGGCTGCAAGAGTTCCTTCCTCCAAAGTGTTGTCTGCCCCAACTATTAATGCATGTGGTTGCTCCTCCATGAGTGTGGCAGTGTTAGGACAAATCTCCTCAAGTGGTGTGAGATTTTCCTCCTTTGTGCTTTCCTCATCAAAGGTTTGGATCAACCTTTGAGTGAACTCTGTAAAAGTCTTCACCCTTGCATTGCTCAAGTGGCTGAACCACCAAACATAGGCTTCACCCTCCATGTGCAGTGCTGATATTTCAACAGCTTCTTTCCCTACTACAGGATGTAGTAGGAAAAATAACTCCAACTTTCTCACCCAAGTTCTTGCTGTAGATAACCCATCAAAGGTAGACAACAAATATCTATTGCCTTTGATTTCTCTTCTGCTGCAAGGTCTATTCTCTTCCTTCAACTGGATGAAATGAGGAAAATTTAGAGTATCCTTGAAGGCTCTAGGTTGAGATCTGTACTAAAAAAGGTAATCACTTAGAATCAAATGATCCAAGTATCTTCCATGCTCAAAATCTTCTTCTTGATGAGAATAGGAAGTGCATGGTCCCTCCATTTCTCCTTCTTCAGTCTTCTTTACCTCCTTGGAGAGGTTCTCTCTGGATCTGAATACTGATGAGAGAAATCTCATCTTCTTCAACATTATGATCTTCTTGGGCTTAGACTCATAGGCTGAGCCAAGAAAGTTGCTTCGATACCACTATAATGTTCCCAATGCAGGACAATTAGCTGGGCGTGACTAGGAAACACATTTTCCAGTAATGGTTGCTACAGGAATTGAAACCAAGACTTGGATCCCTTATAACAATGTGTCAAAGTGCTGAATCCAAGAGGAGGCTCCAAATAAATCCTTCTAAGTGGGTTAAACATATCTCCCACACTTAGATGTCCCCAAAAAGTGCCCGATGAAAGGGGCTACAAAAATATATGCACAAGAGCTGGAAAGACAGTGTTATTTTACAACCATGAACTCATGAATATCTAAATAGAAAAAAATTAATCTTATAGCAGTAGAAATAGTAAAATGTCTTGAGGAACCAATCACTTGAGGAAGGCAATGCAAGCCTCAACAATACATGTACAAGAAATGAAAGAAGACTGCTACATATATGAAACCCTTGGCTATGACAGCGCAGTCTATTATGGAGTACTGCTGTAAAATGATTTCAATACATGAATATGGAAATATATGGCTCAAATACAATAGAGGAGAAAAGCTCTAACCCTTAGAAACAATAATACATCAATCCTCCAAAGGATTGGCTGAAATATACAAAATGGCAAAAATGTCGGAGTTGTTGGGTAGCAGCTGCAACTCAAAACTGGAACTGAATAGAGAAGGCTGAAGATGATGAGAAATCTAAAGTAGACCTCCTCCAATGGATCTCCTAAGTGGAAGGCTGATCCTTACACTTGATATCTCACCCTCCAATCAACCTACAAGCACTCACTACAAGTGCTCCATGAAAATAACGCAGTCTAAGAGGGTAACTACAATGTAGGTGGAATAGACTGATTTGGCCAAGTGCCAAGATCTGAAAATAAGCCCCAAAGCTTCCAAAATAATCCTCCAAAGGAAATAAAGACTCTCCCTCTGAAAAACAAGCAATGGAAGAGATGTTGGGAAGTCTCCACTGCAACACCCTGCAACACAGAATTATGTTGCTGCAGCAATAATGTTGTTCTGGAGGAGGATGCTTTGGCCTTGAGCCAAGAGATGTGGAGAATGAAGAAAAATCCCTCAAGAGGCCTCTCAAGAAGGAGAAGGAATCCTAAACAGGAATTCCCTGGCAATTCTTGCTAAGCAGCAAAAGAATAGCTCAATGTCTGATTAGACATGAAATGAATAATCATATGCATGAGAAACAACAGCTTCCTTGCCCTCCTTTTAAACACATGAGAGATCCCTCTCCATGGGTCCCACTCCATTAGGGTTTCCTCCTTCAAGTAATATTCCCTCCTCTATCTCTGCACTGTCCCATAGATGCTCTCCACCTCATACCTCTGCGATGTTTGACTTGGTCAAACTTAACCAAACCTCTTTGCAAAATGTCCCCTTTCATACATGAGGGTGTGAAATCTAGTTCCAAGGCTGATCCCCTTTCATACTAGAGGGATTTATCCATGTTTTTATTATGAATGGGCCTTCTCACCCAATTATTCACCTCCTAAGTTAAAATATCAAAATTTAATGTTCCAATTTATTGCAGGAAAAATTTGGAACATTACAGGGCCTTTGACCTTGGAACTTCCTAGGCATTTGTGCAGTGCCTCTACCTGTGCTGTCGGGTGAGGCCATTTGCGTAGTGCCGATAGGGTGTTCACAGCAGTTAACGCAGCGCCGGCATAGTGGGCATGGGTGTTAGTACAGCACCGGACAAAAGGCAGCCTATGCACGTCTTTTGGGCGAGTTGGGCGGTGTGCCTGTCTTGTGAGTTTTGGGCGAGTTTTGGCCCGAGTTTGCACAGTGCTCCGGGTTAGCGCAGCACCGAGAGATTTTTACATAGCATTGTGTAATTTTGAATGGGAAACAGGCCCGTTTACGCAGTGTGGGCCCCTAGATGTGTAGCACTCTTGATTTTCATAGCACCTGATAGAACTTTGCCCAGAAACCATATGAAACCTTTGTTTTTTCTCTTCTGCGACTTCTTTCTTACTTGTAAATTCCAAATAAGATAAACATGAATTTTTCACACCTTTATATCCTTTTAAGGGAGATACATCGAATTTTTTTAAAAACCCACTTTTCTTATGTTTAAATCCTTTAACTAATATTTTTATGTTTTGCAGGGGTTTTGAAGGTTTTCTCAAGGGTTCTTGCCTTATGTTCCAGTTTTGATAACTGGTTGATGCTTCTGTTCCTTTCACCCCTTTTTCCTTGAAAGTTGAGACATTGCCCAAGCTATTTTCGGCATGCATTTGACAAACTGAAAATGTTGTATTTTCCCTCCTTTGTCACAGAGTTTAAAACAAATCATACCATGTAATGGTTTTTCTTAGCCATTTCTAATTTTATACGGATGCCTATATTTCATTTTCCCTTGATCCCTTAGCGACCTTTTTAAGTTGTAATATTATTTTCTTAGTGACATTTTGAAGTTGTAATCTTATTTTCTGAACAGTGACACAATGATTCACCTTGTTTTCTCTCTTTGATTTTTAAATCCATGCTTGCCTTTCCATTTGATCATTTCTATAGGTCCTTTGACTGTACTTGAAAACATTAGCCTCTTAAATTGATACTCTTTGCATGCCCTCTGCTTTTAAGAAGGAGGCCTTGTCATCTTATATTGACCTGTCTTGCCACTCTGTCCAGACTCTTAGGTTTTAGGGCTATTAGAGAAAAACAAAGAGTGTTGTCTTCTAAGTTCTCTATAGCCTCTCAAAATTTATTTATCATTTGTAAAAAATATTCAATGTGCACTTGATGGATTTGAGGTGGCTTCTGTCCTTGTAGCCTCTGTGATGGTCTCTTTCTTGTCACCACTATTTTGTTAGCCAACCATAAAAACCCTGATTTCTCTTTTTAAACAAAGGCCTGCTGCCTTTTTCTTGTTTTTGGATGTCTCATGGTGATTATTACATCCTCTTACCTTACCTCTTCTTATTGTTGATGGAAACCTTGATTATTTCTTACAAAAATGTGAACAAGGGCAGTTGTCCCTTGCAGTATTTGTGCTCTAAGCCAAGGATGATTTTCTTGGATGACTGTTGATCATTCTTGGATCAAATTGCTTGACTTTATTCCTCTTTGAACATAATATCTTCATATGGGAAGACATAGTTTTTAGAGCACCAAATCCATCCTATGACTCAGTGAGACCTTAGGTGACCTAATGGAGGCTTTCTTGGACCTGGATTTTGGACTAAGACTTAGACTTAGGGATCACCAAGTGTAAGATAGGATCTATGATAAGCTTAGTATATTGAAGATCCAAAATCCAAGATACTTGATTATCCAAAGGGTCTACAAAGAAAATTTGAGACCATCAGTGTTTGAGAGTATCATGGGAGGCATAACAAAGTTGTTTGATTGGTAGGCTTAGGTGGTAGTGGGGAATTTTTAGGCAAAACAAAACAGAGGATTTGGGCCAAAGGTGAATACATATGCACAGAATGGGTGATACAAGCATCTAATGGGTTTTCTAGGACTGGTAAGCAAAGCTAGACATTTATGGAGTTATGAGATAGTGAAAAATTATCTTGAGGATAACGAAGGCAGTGAGATTTCTAGAACTCACAATGTTTATGAACCTTGTTTCTAGAAATCTTGGGATAGTCATTTAGTCATCATCAAGGCAAAAAATTATTGATAACTAACAATAGAGACCAGTGATTTTACTTGCATATTCCTCCTTTGAAAGAAAAGTATGTTCAATGTTTATTTAAAGTGTTTTTCTTTATCATTGACAAATTAATTTCAAAATATTTTCATTACTGCATTAGATCCATTTGCTTTTGAAAAGTAAATTGTCGTTAAATTATTCATTTCCTATAGGAAAAATTGCAGTTAAATTCTTCATTTTTCCTAAAAAGAGAAATTGTTGTTCAATTCCTCATTTCTCAAAGTAAAAGGCATTTGTTTTTTATTTATTTGATGCACATAGTTTCCTTTTCTTCATTCACATTAAAGGGACTAAAAATAAAAACCTTCATTTGCATGTAGTGGATTTTGTGTTTTGCATAGGAAAAAATTAGGAAAGCTACATATTAGTTTGCGCTCTTTGTTGTTTTCTCTCTAAATTGATTGCTCTTTCCCTCTAGTAGCTACGATTTTCATTGAAGAAATTAAATTGAAAGTTGCTTATCATTTTATTTTGTGTTTTAGGAATTTCCATCACATCATCATGGTGAACCTTGAAAGAAAAATTGATAAACAATATCAACTTAAAATTTACATCAATTTACCTAACAAAGCATTGGAGCCATAATGATAACATTTAAAAGGTCTAGGCTAGAGACGTGTTCCCACGTTGTAAAACATAGAAGCTATCGTGAAATGTCTGTGATAAATTTCTAGTGTGATACCTTACTCAACTTACGTAAGTATATCGTAGCTCATCCATGTACTTTCGAGTATATCGGGCAGTGTTACAGTACGAAAATTATAAAGGGTGCTCTCACTATGCGGTTTCGCATCAGACAGCGCTAATACTTACTTGGGCCTCCACGTACCTTCAGGTATATTTGGGAGGACAAATTTAGGTTTCTATCCATCCATCATGAACCTAGTCGGCTGCCTTGTAAATTGTGATACACCGAACACAACATTCGAGGAGATTGCCTGCCCATACTTCTTGGTTCGTCAGGAGGTATTCTGCAGTTCACATTTTCTTGGTAAACCTTTTGCCTAGCATTACCCTTTTATTTTTTTTATTTGTTTTTTGGTTAAAATAAACCAGTCATCGTGGAAGAAAAAAATACTTTTCTCCATAATTTGCATAGATTAGCATTGAAACCACATTTACCACTGAAATTTACTCCTGGTCGATGAAGGCAACATCACTCTATCGAAACCAGTACTATTAGTACCTATAGTGAAGCATCATCTTCCCATTTATCAGATTCAGTACAAGTTGTTTCTACAAATCCTGGTTTGTCTATTGTTGTAGAGATGGATTCCTCACATCTACCCATGGTCACGATCCATCCAATCAGTGAGACCATACCTCTCAAACCTGGCATTGGTCAACCAGAAGCTGATCCAAATCCTGTCTCTTGCTTGCCAGAAAATTTGAATCCCGGAGTCGAATGACCAGAAGCTGTTCCTCCATTAGTCATCCCACAATTTTCTCTAGCCATTGAGTCTCCCATATCACACAGTCAACTTCCTGAAATATAATTTGGGCCTAACTATGAAATAATTGCACCTGGTTTGATTTCGATTGAAGAAATCCCACAAGACGAAACACCTTTAACTTCAACCCATTTTGGGGAGGATCTTTTCTTATACGAGTCTTTTCCTCAATCACCACCCTTTTCTTTTGTTGATCCTATGCCTATTCAAATTCTCGTCGTTTCAAAAGGGTACACATTTGTCCAAGTAACCATCATTGAACCAACATCTTTGGTTGAGCCATCTGTTCCAATTATGTCAGCACCTACCCTCGCTACCGCATCGATGTTTACAACTTCACCAGAGTCATATTTACATGGAGGCCCTTTGCTTCCATCAGGCTATAAATATTTATCTGGAATTTTCTCTTGTGCATATTCAAACCCATGAACTTCACCAATGTCATCGTCTAGTATTCTAACTGGTAAACCTATAGTGAGTACTAAATGGCTTGATTCTATATACACATCATTAGGGCAATATCAAGCTGGTCCTTCCAAGTCTATTCCATCCAGTACCATATCAACTGGACTCCCTGCATTTGGAGAGAAATATTTTCCATCTTATTATCCTCCTCATGCTAGGGGCAACTTTTTGTCACCCACTTTGATAGTACTTTGTCATTTTTTGGTAAACCTAATGTCAAAATGAATGTTTGTCAATGGAATCCCACTCTGCTATACAACCAAAAATGGTTTTATACTCGTATCAACCAGTTCAACCTATTGCACCAACATCCATTCCACTTGTTAATACATCTTTACCCCTACTACAGACACAAATTGTTAGACAAATATCATTTTAGGTGGGTCCTTCAACTCAATAGCCTCAATTATTGGGCCCATAGACTCCAAATCCTTTGGTTAATTTACAACAACAACTTGTACCTAGAATCATTTATTCACAAGATGATTTACCATATTATGGGATGTCATAGCCACAACTAGGTTATACTTATCCTCAATCGAATCCAAGTTATTCTAATTTGGGTTATAAAATTGGTGGACAGACCCCTTGGCAGCCTCAGGCACAAAGGCCTCAACCTTCATTTCAACATGTATCATATCCAATTTTTTTCAACAGAATCCTCAAGCATTTTCTTATCAAAACAACCCCTATATGGGTTACCAGCAACAGATTCCTTATGTTGGTGCTCAAAGGCATGTTTCTCAAACAATTCCATCATACCCTGGCTATGCTCAACCTAACCTTAATCGACAGTTGCCCTTTGTTGCAACTTTAAAGTTACCAGATTTAAATCGACTAAGCAATGATCCAAACAACTATGCTCCTTGGTGGTCATTGATACCTCAAAAATTACCCTCAGATATTCCTAAGTTCAATGGAAACCCTGGGGAAGACCTGTCCACTCATGTTATGACTTATCATTTGTGGTGTTCATCAAACTCCCTGAATGATGACTCTGTTCAGCTACGTCTTTTCTAGCATACGCTCACAGGTCCAGCTGCAAAATGGTACATTGAGTTACCTAGAGCTTCTTTTGATAATTTCACTTCCCTAGCTACTGTATTTTTGACTCACTTCCAGTTACCCATACAATATGAAACTGGAACGGAACTCTTGAATAATTTTAAAGAGACTAATGCTACTCACATTTCTGATCATATTCATGACTGGCGTCATCATCGTAGAATGGTTAAGACATTTGTTCCTAATAAGCTTCTTGCTGAGTGGTTCATTAAGTCCCTATTACCATCTATAACTGAGGATGTGGCTAAGGGTGGTGTCATCATTGAAGATCAAGTCATTACTTGTGCTCAATATTTAGACTTGATTTATACTTAGTCTAGCACACTCTATGAAAAAATTCCAAGCGCATCACGATCTAATTTTAATGTTCCTCCTCAATTAAAGGACTCTCATGTCAGAGATGGTATGATTAGTACTGCAAACACACATCATACTACTTCATCTGATCCTGCACCTTCTTTCGAAATCAATGTCATGTCATTTGACAAAGGAAAAAGTGACAAGCAACCTGGAAGTAAGAAAAAAGGGAAATCAAAGAAAAAGAAAACTTCTAACCCGTGCGGGAAAGATCATCAGATCAATTATCTGGAACTAGGAAACCTCGTTATCCATGCATAATCTGTAATGATGAACACTTTATTCAATATTTTCCTCACCGCGTTGAAGTTTCAAAAATGGTTACGAATTCACATGCGTCAGCTGTGTTGACAGATCTATTTCTGAATCTAAACACCAATTTGGTTTCTATGTATCCAAATTCTAGTTCCCAAGTTCTTATGTGATCTGTCACAAAACCTTCAATATATATTTTTGTTTCAACGCATAATAAATATTATGGTAGTTAGGCCACTGATCAACCTACTACCTCGACCATGAATTCGTCTATGGAATCGGTACCACCTACTCCTGTTCCTGAATTGACGATTAAGCCACCAAAGGGAGTCGTTCATAAATCGACATATAATCCTCGAGCAAGAGCTGCCCAAAACTATAATATAGTTGAATATTTGGCCCAATCCCCTTCATTTATGTCAATTCTTGAGGTATTACAAAATTGTCCCTCCCAGAAAAGAGGCTTTATTGTCATCTGTTGGTGGAATTGATCCAACTGATTCTAATTTCGTAGTCTTTAATCATACGAGATATGTACCACAACTACCAGTAGAATTGGCATTCTCCATACAAGTCATTGTTCTCAATCACCTTTTTCATTGTATTATTATTGATGAGGGAGCATCTACATTCATTTTTTCTCTAAATTGTTGGAAGTCACTTGGTTTGTCGCGCTTATCTCAATCATCAACGACGTTGAAGGCTTTCGATGGATGTACATATAAGTCTTGTGGTATTATAAATAACCTGCATGTTGAACTGGGGGGGAAATGAATTTTGACATTGAGGTCATTGATGGACCCCTTGACTACAATATTCTACTTGGAAGGCCATGGGTATATGCTATGACTGCAATTATTTCTACATATTTTAGAGTGATTGCCTTTGCATATAAAGGTGCCATCATAGTCATTAATCAACTATCCTTCTTTGCCTCCGCTTTGCAAGTAACAGGAAGTGTTATGTTCGTTCACGCACCCCAACTAGCACTTTAGAATATTGGTGTAGGACTCTTAAAGGATTCCACTCTCATGGGAACCTTTGCATTACTGCCATCTGCGAAGTTGGCAAAAATTGCAAGTATAGAGACCTGCTACATGATCTCTTCCACTCCATCTAGCTTAAGGGAGAGTACGGGTGATTCTAAAATTGTTACGTTGGATGAGTTTTTGTTGCCCAGCGCTATTGAGTTGGAATAGCAATCAATCTATATGGCTTGGGTAGTGAATCCTAAATCATCGTCACCAGTTGTTTGGGTTGATCGTTCCTTAGATTTTGATCCTTTTTCCTCAACTTTCTTGGCAGATGAGAATATTTTGGAAACCATGATGTCAGAAGGAGAACCTTGGGAAGATTATCATCATCATTCCTATATTCCTTATTAAGAAGATAATATTAGTGAACTATATCACCCATCAATCAAAAATTTATTTTCGAATTCTTTACCTATTAATGCAATCGATTCCGAGAAAAATTTGTCAAATATTCAAGAAACTACTTCTATCGATATTTCAACCAAACCTGGCGTGGTAGAAAATATTCATGTCAGCATGTATTGTTCTTCATCAAAACTTGAAATATATCGCTCTCTATTTCGTGAATTTCAGGATATCTTTGTCTGGTCTTATGAGGAGATGCCAGGTATTGACACTAGTATTGTTGAACACACTATTAATATGTATCCTGATGTCAAGCCGGTGTGTCAACGCCTTCGTCATGTTCATCCAAAAAAGTTTTTTGCCATTAAAGTAGAAGTTGAAAAAAATTTGCATGTTGGTTTCATATACCCTATTCCACTAACTCAGTGGGTTTCCAACATCATTCCTATCATGAAAAAGCAAGGAAACATCAGAGTGTGCGTCAATTATCAGGATGTTAATATTGCTTGTCCAAAAGACAACTATCCTACTCCCTTTATCAACTAGATTATTAACAATTGTGATGGATGTGAAATTTTTTCGTTCATGGATAGATTTTTCGGCTACAATCAAATCAATATCCACCTAGAGGATAAACAGAATACAGCATTCATTTTTCCCTGGGGAAACTTCGCTTATAGGAAACTACATTTTGGTTTAAAGAACATCAAGGATACTTTTCAAAGAGTAATGTATTATGCTTTCAATGACATCAAACATATTGTTCAACCCTATCTAGATGATTTACCCACACATTCCTGAAATTGGAATGATCACCCGATGCATTTGAGAGTCATATTTTTATTATGTTGACACTACAAAATAAGCCTCAATCCACATAAATTTGTTCTTGGATTCGTAGTCTCAAAAGAAGGAATTAGAATAGACCCATTGAAGGTACAAGCCATTCTTGATTTACCTGCGCCATGAAATTTACTTCAGACACAGAAACTTCAAGGAAAGCCTAACTTCCTAAGGAGGTTCATACCCAACTACGCCGAAATGGCTAAAGCATTTACTCGACTCTTGAAAAAGGGGGTTCCCTTCCATTGGGACCAAGTTGCACAAGCTTATTTTGATGTTGTCAAGGATATTCTTGTCTAAGATTCATTAATGTATCCCCCAAATTATCAGAATGAGTATTTCTTATATCTCGTCGCGGCTGATACGACCATTGCTATGGTATTGGTCCAAGTAGAAAATGGGATAGAACATCTGATCTATTATTTTAGTCATAATCTCAATGATATGGAAGTCAAGTATTCGTACATAGAAAAGCTTGCCTTGGCAGCTGTTCAAGCTGTCCAAAGGTTGCACCACTATATCTTGTTCCGAAAGTAGATTATCATTTTGGATTACAACCCCATAACTTATATCTTATCACATCAATTTCTGGGGGGAAAGTATTCAAAATGCATTGTCATTTTGCAGGAATTTGATTTGGAATTCATCAAATCCAAGTGAAAGAAGTCTTTAGTTTTGGCAGAGCTTCTTTGTGACCTTCCCTCTGATAGTATTTCTACTACGTCGAAACCATCAATTCCTGACGAGTCTCTATTTCTGATGGGATCATCTAATCCTTAGTATGGAGATTTTATCATTTATCTCCATACCCAAAAATTTTGACCTGATACCTCTCGCTCTGAATAGCGACATATTCGATACCAAGCCAAACATTATCTGATCATCTGTGATACACTTTATCATCATGGTGTAAATATTATTTTAAGAAGGTGCCTCACTCATTAGGAGGTCAAAAAGTTTTTAAATGATTGTCATGCTAGGCCTTGTGGTGGAAATTTATCTGGATATGCTACCACGCAGAAGATACTTTGCGCTGGTTACTTTTGGCCTACCATATTTCGCGACTGCATCCTCGCAGTCAGAAGTTGTCATGCGTACCATATTTTTTATCGTAAAATCTGCAAAACCGCTAGCACCAATGCATCCTGTTGTATCTATGGGACCATTTTCGAAATGGGGCATTGACTTCATGACCTATAACCCTCGTTCGTCTGGGGGGCATGGTTATGTTATTATCGCAATAGGCTACTTTACCAAATGGGCCAAAGCGATGCCTAAATTCAACAACATAGGAGAGACATCTGCATTTTTTTTCTTTAATCATGTTATTACACAATTTGGGGTCCCACAGAGTTACAGATCATGGGAAAAATTTTTGCAACCACATGATGACTGAATTGGCTGCCAAGTTAGGATTGTCACATGATAATTCTACTCCTTATTATCCACAATTGAATGGACATGTTGAAGCTATCAACAAAATTCCTAAACGTATGCTTCAACGAATGATAGGAGTTCATAAAAGAAACTGGCATTTAATCATGTACTCGGCCTTATGGACATATCGAACCTCAGTGAGAAACGCAACTGGATTTACTCCTTTTAAATTAGTGTATGGTCTGGAAGCTATCTTGCCAATCCAATGTGAAATACCATCATTAAAACTCACAATCGAGTTTTTACCTGACACCTTAGAAGAAGAATCACGTATTTTTAACCTCATACATCTTGATGAAACGTGTCGTGAAGCCCAATTGGCTAATGAAGCGCATAATAGATGTATAAAGGCACGATACGAAAAAAATTTCCAACCTCAAATTTCCAATTTGGGTGGTGGAATTCGATAGCTGAGGGAAATATTGAGTATTTTAGGCCATTGGGCTATGGAGTCAAAAATATGGCTTCACTGGATTAAGTTTCTAGACAAAAAATGGTTTTACAGGGCAAGATAATCAAACAGAGAACAATTTTAGATTTAAAGTGAATGGAATGGATTTAAAATGGATGAAAGGCAATTAAGAATCTTTCAACACATTCATAAGAGGGAAAATTGAGTGATTATTAACAAAGAGCAATTAAGAATTCTTTATTAAATAACCAAAATGTTTAAACTAGAAAAACAGGAGCAATTAAGAATTCACTGTTTAAAACCAATTTAGAAGAAAACATTTAGAATAAAAATGATTGAAATCAGATTACACTTAAGTACCTTCTGATTTATTCCTTTTCATTAGTCATTCAGAAATGAAACATAATGATATAATAAACAGATATAAAGACTTTAAAACACAAGGGAAAGATGACTTATTGATTCATAGTCTGACACATGAATCCTGTAAAAATTCTTTCGCTTCAATTCATCATCCAGCTTAGCCACACAAAATTTCTCCAATAGAAATTTATTCCAAATAGTCAATGTTACAGAAAATTCTAAAAAATCCACCCCCAATACTCCAATTGAGGGAGTATTTATACAAATTCTAAACTAAAATATCTTGAAAAAATATCAAGATTGGTTCACAAATCTCTCCAACTATTTTACATAAATAGAACTTAAGTAAAATACACTCAAACTAATGCATCTATTTGGCACCATTTTTTATGGATAAATGATGAAAAAGAGGAGAATTCGAATTTAATCCAACTCTTAGTTGATGATGATGCATCCAAGTCACTAACTGCTTCCTTTCTATGTGCATTCTGCTCCAACAATTCTGCAAACTTGGGGTCCAATGATATCTTTTTATTTCTCAATCCGTAATAGATATGTAAAAAGTGAAAGAGTTTATTTTGGACTAATATTTTTGTGAGATAACCCTCTTTAATTTTCCAAAAATTCCTCTCCAGCTGTGCACAATAGTCTCTGTAACAATGTGTAAAACAGAGTTTTATAGAGTCTGAAAAATAGCCTGTAAAGATGTGCATTTATCTCTGATTATGAACTCACTGTGCAAAACGTGAGACAGGTTTTTGTAGATGGGTCTCTTAGGAACAAAAACCTCCTTCAGTTTTGTATGATGCATTTCAGATTGGCCACAATATTCTCTGCAAAATGATGACTTAACTGCAATTTTCTGCAAAAAGTGCTTTCCAACATTGTTTAATATTTCCAAAACCATAATAGCTGTTAGAAAAGTGAGAGAGGTTTTCGTATATGGTCCTCTTAAGAACATAAACCTCATTCATTTTTGCAAAATTCATCTTGGAGTGATCACAATAGTTTCTGCAAAACTATGACTAAAACATGAAATTTCTGAAGAATGTACCATTTTTGCTCTAATTTCATCTTTTAACCTTAAACTTCTTTTGACTGTTTTCCACTTTTACTTTGGATAAAATTCATTGTGGCTGGTGAAAGTGTTTTCATATTGGTTTAACCCTTAATATCTTCATGTTTACTTTCATTGTTTACTGTTTACTTTTTACTTTTTACCGCTCTATTTTTTATCTGTCTTCACTTTGTCATAAACTTGTATGTTCTGTTTTGTAACTGTCTTCCCTGCTTTTTATCTTCATGCTAGCTGATTTACTTGACTTGGTCTTCAATATGATACTCTTTAATCCTGATACTCTTTGAATTTTCTTTACTGTGTCCTTTTACCTTCAATGTGTAGTTTAGGTTTTTACTGTCTGTTTCAACAGTAAATCGTTTAATATCCTATTTCCTTTGCTTGTCTTTCAACTGTATGTTTATCTTCCATCTCTATTTGAATAGATTTGATAACACTCTTGGAGTAAACAAGTCTTATGACTAGTATTAATACTGTTTATCCAAGGATGTGGTCTTCTGATCACCTGTAAAACAAAACAAATTGTTAAGAAAGCATTGGTTTGCAGGGGAGGTCGAAAAGGTTTCATTTGATGTTGAGAGGTCTGTGGAGTGAATCTAGAATGATTTTTGGGAGGAAAACCATGCTCGAATTGGTTAACAGAGGCTTCAGGTGGCGCAACTGAGTTATAAAGGGTTTTACTGCACAATCAGGCGAAAATGAGCAACACTAGGGTGTTTGTGTTTAAACGGGTTAACGGTTGATATTGGCGGGTAAGATTTGAATGAACAGTGGACAGATGGTGCTGACTTGATGATGTGAATTTTTGTCATTAGTGGGAGGCGGTAAGCAGTATGTGATTGCACCGCTTTTGGGGAAAGTTGATTTTGGGCGGAGGGCGAGCGATTCCATACGATGAACGACGCGTGTCGCAGCCCTGTTCAGAAAACCGCTTGGCCATCGCGCGTTATCGTTCGGATGAGGATGGCCAGCGATATGGATTATAACCCTTGATCTTGGATTGATTGATCGAACGGTCATCGGGAAGGCGAGATGGCGAGGATTTAATATAGCGGGCCCAATGTGATTTATTATGAATTAATTGCATCGGGGGCGTTTCTATTGGCGGATTAAGTTATTAATTAGCCTAGAGAGTTAATTAAATCCTTTATACGGTGGAGTTTATTTAATTGGAAATTCAACCAATTAATTAAAGTTATATGGTTATTTTTCAACCAACGGGCGGGATATTATATTAATTGGGAATTATTAAAATAATATGGGAAAAAGGTGAAAATTTATTTGGGACTTATATACTATGTGTTAAAGTTAATATGACCATGAAATGAAAAGCACCAAGTTAAAACATTTCACGTATATATTCAAACTTAGGCTAAAGATGAAAAAAGGGGGTTTTTAAGGTGTTGTTATGTATTTTCCTAAGTAAAGTAGGAATTTACATTTAGGAAATGAGTTTATGAAATCAAATGAATGGTTTATGGATGATTATAAGTACTTAGGCTCTTAAATCATTGGGCCGAGGGTCTGGTCCCTCCAAAATTCAGAGAAATGCTCTGAGCCCCTTTAATTTTCAAAGACCTTAATACTTCAGGGGGAATTAGTGAAATCTTTAGGGAAAAATGTGAATGGAAGTTAGTTATTTAACCTTTTCTTCCTTGAACTGCATCAAGTGAAATGTATGTCTTATACTTGTGATAAAAGTGAAATTTAACACATCTAAAGACATTATCCATCACAAGTAATTCTGCAACACCATCTACCTATCCTCCCTACTTTAACCTAGCATTTTTTCCTTCTTTATTTGGGTGCACTTAGACTAGCAAACCCTTATCAATCTTCTTTTTCTTTTACATGGAAAGTCTACCTAAGTCTACACTTATTACATCCAAGGGCTCAGATTAAACTGTTGAGCTCCTTTTATTCACTCTACCTATCTACTTATCTGCCAAGATTAAACAGTTTGGTCAGATTTTATTCTCTATCTCTAAAACATAAAATTGAAAAATGAACTGGCCAAGCTTAAACTGTTTGACTATTCATGAATTGTGGCATAAAATACAAGTTGCACACAATTTGATTATTACATCAGAGCAAAAAGTAGTGGCATTTAGGCTTGCACACTTTCCTTGGCCTTTCTTTTGGTGGGGTTCATTTTCTTTCACTTTTTTGGCCATTTTATTCTTTTCACCCTTTGATTTTTCTTTTAGAGAATACCCTCTTTACATTTTTTAAATTTTTTGATTTTTTGAGAATATGGAAAACCTTTGCAACAAGAAAAAGGTATGAACATATTACACAGTTCATCAAGTCAATCATGAAATATGACACCTATTGGTATAGGATTCTAACAGGAACCACTTTGTTCCTAATGTGAAATGCCTTGATAGCCGAATCCCATGCTCGAACTAGGAACTCCAAGAGTTCTATTTGTTGCCTTATCCCTGAAAAGCAGAAGTACTTTAACAACCCACAATCTCTTAGGGCTCTTACTGTACCCGAATCATTTAGGGCAACCATATTTTTTTCTTCATGCTCTCTTTCTCTCCATGTAATCATCATTATAGTCCAATGAAATCATGAAACATAACCATAAGACTCATTAGACTCCTTTCAATGCAAAAAATTAGACAAATTTTGGGCATAGTGCAATAATAAAAAATGGAGATTGCGCCCAACGCAGTCTTGAACAAGGAAAGTGCATTGCATATGCAGCTAGACTTCAATTTAGGTGCTCTACAAAGCACTTTTTGATGCTCAAGGGTGCGTTTCCTTATTTGGAAGAAAAATTTACCCTAAGGGGCTAAAAACCCTAAAAATTTGCAATGAAAGGAAATGAATTGACTACTGAAAGAAAGAGAGTGTTCATGGCACTAACCTAGATCAAACGGTGATGAAAACCATCCATAGAATCGATCGCAATCAGCAGCTGAAGTTTGGGGAAAAAAACAGGTTCAGAGCTCCAAAATGAAAATGGTAACTATTGAATGGTAAAAACGAATAGTAAAACTAATTTTATTAGTCATTTGATTTTTTGCAATGACTATTTATTGTTGTGACTATGGTTTTATTATTTTATCATGAAACATGTATTTTTAATCCATTTGATGTTGTTCTCAATAGGTTTTACAACTGATGAACAGATTAGTCGTGTAGATTTATTTGAAGAATGATTTTACCACAAAGCATACTTTTAGCCTTATTTTTTGAGCTTTGTTAAAAATGAAAAAGGACTTGAAGCGCACTTTTATCTCTTTTTCTAGCTTCTATAACAGAGAAAAAGGAACCCTTGGAGTCTTCTTTTAGCTCTTTTCAGACTCCGATAATGTGAAAATATTGCCAAGCACTTGCCTTTTTGAGCTCGTAAAAGTAAATGAATTGATATCTACTCAGTATAAGTTTAACCCTATTCCAGAGTTAGATAGATTATTTACGAAAATGGAATACCTTAGTCAAACATGACTAAAGAAGTTCTATTAGATATTATTTTATTCTTTTTTGGATTTGAGCGAAAACTTTACGAAAAAGTACTTATGGAGTTTTCTTTCGTCCTCTTTTTCAAACTCTCTAAATATGAAAAAGCATCGGGCTGTCACTGTAGTTAGGCTCGTTAAAACATAAAATAACAACAGGCTTGTCGATCATGGCAAGAATCGAGTTTCATTCATCTCTAGACTCATTAAATTATTAAATAGTGATACATTGTTCGCCCAAAGGGTTGAATTATAGATCAAACATATGTTATCCTCCTTAAGCTTGTTAAAAAATAAAGAGGTATTGGTCGACAAATGACTGGGAAAAATTTGGGAAAGTGAACACAACTTTTTACAGTAGCAGTTCGCTCTTGAACATGACACTTTACTCCATCACCGTGACTGTTTGGGTTGGGTAATATTCTTGACGGTTCATTCATACATTTGGTTCATCATACGTTCACTTCGGTTTTGGGTCAATGCTGCCAAATCATCTTAGTGTCGCCGATATGTTCAAGAGAATTCATCCAGTGAATACTCATCCTTCTGCAATACTCATAAACCTTCATTCTCATGAAATTCATCCCTGAACATTTCCATATCAAGTCATACTTTGTCTTCAGAATCAGTAACTCTCGTTTCACAATAAAGTGGCTTCCTATCGACGTCAAATCATCATCCAGGAAGTTCACTTAGAAACATCATATTCCAATACCATGAGGCTTGTTACAGCATCGACAAGATCCTCGCTTCCAGAATTTTGACCGAAAGATTTTGTTTTGCGTTCGACATCAAATCATATATTCACGCCTTACGAAATGTATTGTAGTACCTTGAGGGACATTGACATTAATGGTGTTTTTCTCGCATTTTTTAACAGCTCACATCATTAGCTGGTAATCAAACGATGTCTTACCATGTTCGACTACAAATCATATATTTGCATGGCTAGACTTGTACCCGAACGACTGAGTGAACGAGATAAGAAGACCCCAGATCTAGTTTCAGCCATCTGGGCTGTGATTTCAAGATTTTTGTACACATCATCTATATGTTGACCTTACATACAAATCGTCATCTGAACATGGGCTTATATCTGTAGGCATGTCTGTATTGGGAAACATTCCAATGTAGACGTCTCTCTGCACTATGTACAAGTTATTAGATATTTTATGTGTTGAGCATGGGAATGCCTTCCTTCAGCAATTTTTGATCAAGAGGATATATCATGATGTAATGTATTGTAATATTGATGCAGGTAGTCACTCCGCTTCAACTCCAACCCATCACAGTGTAAATCATCTCATTCAAAAAATATTGCAATTATTATTCTGACTTCATGCTTTAGGGGGCAATCTGTTATAGGTCAATTTGGGCACCATTCCCAACGACCTGGTTAAACTAGACATCATCCCTAGAACAAATGAATACGGTCTATCATCCCATATCATTTCAGTTGCTACATGCCCTAAGACAAAGAACGAGAAAAAATAATCCATGACTTCCATTGTAAGGTTTCCAAGATTTGAAGTACATGTTATGTCACCTATGAGCTCACCAACGTAGTCTCTGAAGGGGCTAAGTGTGTTTCATATGCAGGCACCTCCATTCAAGGGTGCTCTGCAAAACACTTCCCAACACTCAAGGATGTGTTGATCAATTGGGAGTGAAATTCTCATTGTTTTGGAATCTCCACATGGCCAGTGCCTTCTAGAAGAGTGTATATTTGTCAAACTTCGAATCCATGTGTCCATTTGACATCTCTGAGCTTGGGAACATGTCTTGCCTATTATTAGAAAGTAATTGATTGTAAAACTATATAAATTATATAACTTATGTGTTATATATCCAAGATTCTCCTGATCACACACTATTTAACTTCATGCACAATACAGAATCTATTCCACCATTGATCATCACATGCGGAAATTAAACCAATTGCAATGCACACATGAAACCATAAAAAATCACACACATTAACACAGTTGTTTTAACAAGAAAGCCTGAAGCTAAAAACCCCAACTATCTATATATAATATATGACATATATATCATGTAACAATCCTCATACAAAGTTGAACATGTCAATCTCTCAGTACAATACAATCGCTACACACTAATTAGGCCCGAACTAGCAAATCTATGCACCGATCTCTGCCACCTGCTAGCCTACTTCTACTGCGCAATCCCTGCTGAAGAATGGCTCTGAATGAACTCGAATCCACCAAGCTTGCACTGTTCAATCCTCATTGGCATCTCCACTGAGTGTTGGATGCAATCAATGCATCACTATAGTCATAACTAATAGTCACACTTGCTCTTTCACCTACCTCTCCACTGGTCTCCACTGAACTGTCCATGCACTGTAGTTAACTGATGTATTCTTCAGTTGATTAATGAGTTATTATTTAGTGAATTAATTAACTAATTAATTCACACCACTCTCACTAGTGTATCAATCAGTTAGACTAGATACAACTAACTCAACTGAGTCTAACTGAGTTAAACTAAATACAACTCCATAACTACTTCTATAACTCCACCAACTCTTTGTCACTTGAGTTCTGGCAGGAGATCCTCCATGCATTTGCTCCGGTAAACCCTTGGAGAGCCTAGTGTAATTCATACGTAAATGCTATGCCACAATGTGCACTTAACTAAAGTGCTCCAGAGAATAAGATAATGTTTAGTGTCTGAATATTATTAAGAGCTAATAATAATTGACATGCATCTATTTTTAGATTGACGATCTATAAATAGACTTCGCCCAATATTCTAAAAATATAATTTCATCTATTTTTCCAAATTGATCAACCATCCACAAATAGCATCCTGCAACTTCTGAAATATGATCACCATGTCTAAAAATAGACATAATCTAAAAATAGACTTTGCGCCAAAAATAGCCTGCGGGCCCACTTAGTGAAGGCGACTCTTTTCACTAAGCTCATCATCTTGTTGAATCTCAACAAAAACTACCTTCATATCATCTATAAATTGAGCACAGATCCTAATGCTTGTAAAGGAAGAAATTGAGTAGAGAAATTCTGGTGGAATTTCAATTGAGGATTTGATTTGAGTGATATGCTGTTGGAGAGATGTTCATTGTGATGAGGCTGGGATGATGCTGGAGGCGGTGACATCAAATCAATTGCTGGTTGTAACCTCCCCTTCTATCCATTAATAAATATTGATGTTGACTTTCCCACATACGTATCTGTATAAGCTTCTATCTTTCATATTATGAATTCTTATCTGATGTATATGGTTCATGTTTCATTGATTTAACTCAATACCTTGAATAGGCATCTGTATATTGCAATTTATTTGTTTTTTAGTGTTCATTCTTGCAGGAAATATTTTGGCGATCTAGCTTGGATTTGAAGCTACAACAAGAGCGAAAGAAGGAGAATAGGAAGTGCTTGGACCCCAAGTAAGTTTTTTGATCTATTATGTGTGTCTATTTATTATTAGGAAAAGTATCTGCAAAGTCTTTAACCTATTGTTATAAATTCATAGCACCACAATCGAATCATACTCTTCTTCTGCATGAAGAAGATCCAGCACTTATGATGAAATTCATCAACAAATATCACATAATACCTGTGCTTTCCTGTCGAAGCTACTGAGAAAGGTCCACACACGTCTGTGTGAATTCTCTCAAGGATCGTCGTGGCGTGACTATCCTTCTCATGAAAAGTGGTCTTCACAAATTTTCCCAAAGTACATCCCTTACCTTTGATCTATGTACAAGTGTACCCTTGGGAAGGCTTGGGTATAAATGTTTGCTGCAAAAATTTCAAAGCGCCATGGTGAAAGGCTGGGCAATCTCTTGTGCGAGAATTCGCCTCATCTGACTCACCACTGTGCTGTTCATAGTTGTGCAGCCATCTACCTGCAACTGATAAAGGTTCTTGGTTCGAACCCCTATCCCTCGGGTTTCACTCCCGGTTGCTTTCTTGCAGTCTTTTCCTAAGCAAAAAACATCCTTTGTAATCTTTGCTCATACCCAAGAGATCAGGTTCTTCTTCAATCCAGGTACATGCATGACATCCTTTAAGACAAAGGGTTTACCAGACTCCCTCTGAAAGGATACGGTACCGATACCAGTCGCACTGTATCTACCGTCCTCGCCCATCTCGATGTGCATACCCAAATCCTTGTCCTCCAGATCTGAGAACAACTCCCGATCTCCCGTCATATGAAATGACGCACCGCTGTCCAAGAACCACACCGATCCCATCTCACTTGAAACCAAGCATACATTGACAGAAAATCCAGCTCAAGCGTGAGGCTAAGGCCTCTTCATTTAACGAATCGGTACTTTGCTTATTTTTCTTCTTCTATGGACAATTGGTGGCGTAATATCGTGTTGGTGATAGTGAAAGCACTTCACCTTGGACAAGTCTGCTTCTTGCCTTTCACCGGATTGAGAAGGATTTTTATTTCCCTTCCCTTTCCTTGCTTTGTGGCAAATCTGTTTATTCATCTTCATTCTTCGATGAAGATCCATCCCTGGTACCCCGCCTTATCTCCTCTTGCACAAGATCCGACCAAAGTCGCTCCCATCCCGGCAGTTTCTCCCGACCATTGATAGAGTCCTCGTAGCTATTCCAACTCTTCAGAAGCCTATCGAGAGCCAAGCTCACCAAGTCCTCTTCATCTACAATAACCCCCACACTTCCCAGCTCATCCTTGTAGTGGAAAAACTTTGTGAGGTACTTGGGTATACTACCACCTTTCTCCATTTTTATTTTCCTGAGCTTGTCTTTAAGCGCCAACTTCCTTTGGTCGCTTCTGCTTTGGAACATGTCTGTCAAAGCTTTCCACATAAAGAATGGAGAATCTTTATCGTGAAGGCTGGACACTTTGTGATCCTTCACACCTTCGAACAGAATCGTTTGACATTTTGTTGTCTTCTTTTGCCATGCGACAAGTGCGGCTACATCGCTAGAAGTAGGTTTTGGAATTTCAGCATTTATGAACTCCTTCAACCCATTATCATCTAGTATCGCCTCCATCCTATCCTTCCATGCAATATAATTCGAGCTTCCATCAAGGGAATACTCCAATTTTAATCTATTGAAAGACATTTCATTGAATGCTCAACTTCGACACAAAGAAAACACTGTAGCAAACTCGAATTCCACCAGCACAAAACTCAATCGCTTCAATAATTGCAATTTTCTCTGATCAATATCGCTCTCATACCATGTAGAAATTATATAACTTATGTGTTATATATCCAATATTCTCCTGATCACACACTATTTAACTCCGCACACAATACGATCTATTCCACCATTGATCATCACATGCGGAAATTAAATCAATTGCAATACACATGAAACCATAAAAATTCCTGGCTTATTATTTAGTTGTTTTAACGGGAAAACTGAGAAGCTAAAAACCCCAACTATATGTATATAATATATGTAGAGATCATTAACAATCCTCCTTACAAAAATGAACATGTCAATCTCTCGGTAAATCCATGCACCGATCTCTACCACCTGCTAGCCTGCCTCTACTACGCAATCCCTATTGAATAATGGCTCTGAATGAACTCGAATCCACCTGTCTTGCACTACGCAATCCTCATTGGCATCTCCACTGAGTTTTGGATGCAAACCATGCATCACTATAGTCACAACTGATAGTCACACTTGCTCTTTCACCTACCTCTCCACTAGTCTCCACTGAAACTGTCCATGCACTGTAGTTAACTGATGTATTCTTCAGTTGATTAATGAGTTATTATTTAGTGAATTAATTATTAATTAATTCACACCACTCTCACTAGTGTATCATTCAGTTATACTAGATACAACTAGCTCAACTGAGTCTAATTGAGTTAAACTAAACACAACTCCACCAACTACTTCTATAACTCCACCAAACTCTGTCACATGAGTTCTAACTGAATTCCTCATGCATTAGCTCCAGTAAACCCTTAGGAATAGCGTAATTCCTTCTGTCAGCTATTGTGCCACATCTGTGCACTTAACTGAAGTGCTCCAAGAGAATAAGATAATTTTTAGAGTCCAAATATTATTAAGAGCTAATAATATTCGACATATCTATTTTTAGACTGGCAATCTAAAAATAGATTCCGCCCAATATGTCTAAAAACAGAAGTCCATATATTTTTTCTGACTTCACCAACCATCCACAAATAGCATCCTACAACTCATAGAACATGATCCATATGTATAAAAATAGACATAGTCTAAAAATAGACTTTGCGCCAAAAATAGCATGCGGGCCCACTTAGTGAAGGCTACTCTTTTCACTAAGCTCATCACATCTTGTTGAATCATAAAAATAGCTTCAGCTCATCTATAAATTGAGCACAGATCCTAGTGCTTGAGGAGGAAGAATTTGAGTAGAGAAATGTTGGTGGAATTTCAATAGAGGAATTGATTTGAGTGATATGCTGCTGAAGAGATGTTCATTGTGATGCAGTTGGGATGATGCTAGATATGGTGACATCAAATCAATCGCTGGTTGTAACCTCCCCTTCTATCCATTAATAAAGATTGTTGTTTACTTTCCCACATATGTATCTGTATAACCTTCTATCTTTCATAGCAATTCTTATACGATGTTGTTAGTTCGTATTTACTATTGATTTAACTCAATACCTTGAATAGGCATCTGTATATTGCAATCTCTTTGTTGTTTAGTGTTTATACTTGCAGGAACTAGTCTGGCGATCTAAGTTGGATTGGGAGTTATAGCAAAAGCGATAGAAGTGGAATAGGAAGTGTTTGGATCACAAGTAGGTCCTTCTATCTTTTTGTGTTTCTATTTACTCTTAGAGAAAGTGTCTGCAAAGTCTTTAACCTGTTGTTCTAAATTCATAGCACCACATTTAGGGAAGAATTTTTTATCCATAATTCATAATTCCGCATAGCAATAAGTATTCTATGAACAATTTTTGTTTCCTGCGAACTATGAAGCAAAATCAGAAGCATTTGACAAGTGAAAGAGAAAAGCCATCAACTGAATGTGGAATCAGTTGCTTAAATAATCTAGCAAAATATTAAACCATTACAAAAAGAAAATTGTTGGTAAGTAAGAGTAACATGATGTGCAACATGGGGAAACATCATGTGAGATAGAAATATTTTTAATGTATTTGTTATCACTAGAAAATCGGACAAGCAAAATACATCATGAAACGTCACGCAAAAGGATTTACAGGGTGGAAAAATATTAGAAAATATGGAAAATTTAACTTTCCCTAAGGTCAAGAGGAAAATTTATCAAATTGCACACAGAAGACACTGGCACAATGTGCTCTGTGTGCCCTTTTATTCGATAGCAATGCAAGTATCTTCGGCTTTCCCTCAATAAGTTACACGGTCCTAGGTATGGTAGAAGGTCACTATCCGAGACCACTTTTCACACTTCAGGAAGAGGATTCTCCACTTGAGGCCACCCAAGGAAAACTGCCTAGAGCCACCTTGATACCTCAAGTGAGAACATAATGGAATCAACCACCACTCTTGGGTAACTATCCACAAGTGTACCAAGAGAGAGAAGAATATTTGAATTTTTCCTATAAAATACCACCATGAAAAGAACAGTTTAGAACACATCGACATGCTGGCCAAATTTCCCATGAGCAAACCGGTAGTGTGTTGTCTAAGCGGCAAGAGAGTGAAGGCATTCATTTGCTGGCCATCTAACATCTCACTCCCAAAGGAGAAGTGCATCAGTTTTTCATAATCCGATCACTCATTCGAGGAGAAGAGAGAAGCTTGTAGACAGCTTAAGTGGAGAGCCCTCCTTGCTTTGAGTATTAGAGCTCCATAGCTCTAAGGACTCACTACGAGTTTTTTAGTGTTCTACCTCTTTTTTAACACCAGCGACTAATAAAAGGGGATTTATTCTCTGTTGGTATTATTATTTCATTTACTCGATCTTGTGCTATATGTGTATTTTTTGTTTCTTGTTTCCTCCTCTTTTTGTAGTATGCTATGTTCCATAACTAGTTTTTCTACATGTTATGATGCTTCACTTACCATCTAACAACCCATTTTTTTCCCTGTGAAATTGCTTGTAGGCTAGCAATCACTCCTACCAAGCACTAGTGTTTTTCGTACACTCATGTACTAAGGACACCAACATGGGATTGGCGAATCCACTTATTTCTCCTCTTAAGCTAAATGTTTGTGGTTTTGCATAACCTCTTTTCTTCTCAGAATTGCTACAGGACCAACTCTCCTCTTCCTCAACTTCTCTCATTCACCCTCTGTGAAGAGATTCAGTTCAGGAGAAGCGAAATTTCCATTTGTACGAAAACCACGTGTGTTCATCTTAGATAGAAATGTGGATCTGTGCACATTCAACTCAAACAGATGCGCAGAGTCACGTGTCGTGCAGAAATAATCTGTGCAGAAACCAGTGAACCATTTTTTCACTGATTTTCTCCATTTTTGCAAGTGTAAAGTGACTGGAAGCCCAAAATAAATCTTCTATCACTGTGTTATTGTGTCCCTTGACTGTTAGGACATGTTTTTAGCTGAAATTTAGCTTAGCTATTGCATAGTTCTAATTTTTAGTTTATTACCACGAATTCACATAGTTTAATTAGGAAGCAAGTGGTAAAAATAAACCCATGCTATATGAGTGAACTTATTAGTGATAATAGACACCAAACATGTAGGTAATTAGCAAGAAGTAAGTGGCCCATATCCACACATGCTTAGCTAGTTTCCAAATTTTTCAAATTTTTTCATTAAGTTTAGCTTAAATTTTACATTAGGACTCGGGACTAGGATCAAATTATCTAAGAAGGCAAGTAATATTTGTTTCCGTTACACCTCTTGGTGACCTTGGGAATGCATATGAACACTCTCTTTTGATAGTTTTCCACCTACCTAGAGTGAAACATTTACTCTAAATAGGAAAAATTGAAAGTGGCCCATTATCCGCACATCATTTACTTTTTTAAAAGAGCGCAATCAAAACATGGTTTAATTAGGATGGAGTGTAAATGATCATCGCATATCCACATCCTACAAACACTGTGATTGTACACTTTATCACACACATTGCCACACCATAAGAAAAGTAATACTCCTTAAAGCTAACCATTAATTGAACTCATTAAATATCCCCACTACGGCCACAAGATAATTAATAGCTCAGGTTAGGACCATTGGGGGTAGGAATACAATAAGCCACCATGGTCATTTTACATTCTTGAAACATGTAAGTTGACTTTTTAGGGAGCTTTAAACATGTATATCTGCCCATGGAAATAATTCCCAAGTGCCACAGAGACCCGATTCACAGGGGGTTAAGCTTAGGCCCAGTGCGTGCGATACTATTTAGGGCAGTTACCTGACCCATCTAGTGCTCGGTACTAGTATTTGAATACAAAGAAGCTCAATACTCAAATGCTCACGTGGGATGATGGTACTTAGTGGTAAAAACTAGGGCATCCTTCCCTATAGGTAATGGTGCAGGCAGCACTATGTCCTCATTCCATTACCTTGGTTGATTCTAAGGCTGTTGGAAAGTGTCGTTAGTTCTTTCGAGACGTTGGCCCTAGTACCCACTAGAAGATATCTTCGCAAGGCCCAGTTACAATTGAGAGTGTGAGGACAATTAAGTCTTCTAGGATTTTTGAGTATCATACACAAAACAACCAAAACCATTTTTTGATTGACTGATCACATAGGATTAATCTAAAGTAAAAATTAACCTCTTATTTTTTCACTTTGTTTTATGTATGTGAATCACATTTTTCTTTGATAATAATCTCTCTTCTCTAAGAAAAGCTAAAAATTATTTCCGAAATCAAATCGAGTCGACACCATAATGGACCCAATAGAACCTCATCAACCTAGACATTTTTTGGACCTCCACCCATTCGAGGGAGGAGTGTCAGGTCTTTCGTCATTCAGGCCTCAAAGACAGCACACAGCCACCCTTATTGGTTCATCCTTTATCAGGACATATTTATTTAGGCACCCCCAAGGGTCACCCAACACCACACCAGTGGAAACCCCTTCAGGGTCACAACACACCACTCCTCCCACAACCCCCAGAGGGCAGAGGAGAACTACCAATTCATGGAGCCAACATAAAAACACAACCGGGTATGTCATGGACAAACCCCATACATAACTAGAATCATTTATTTTCACAGTCTACAATGGCGCTCAACACTTAGTTACCTTTCCTAGCATCTTTAAACTTACTAGGTCTATCAAAGTTAACAAATGACCCCATTGAACACAGTCCCATTTGGCCCCCCATGCCCACGAAGCTCCCTTCAGACATTTCAAAATTCGAAGGAAAGCAAGCGGAAGACCCTAGAAACCATGTAATGACTTTCCACCTATGGTGTTCATTTAACATTATTATTGATGATACTATTCGATTAAGACTATTTAAGCGCACCTTAACCGGACCAACCGCAAAATGGTATGTGTAGTAGCCTTCTGCTTCACATGAAACCTTTAGCACCCTTGCTATTGTGTTCCTCACATATTTCCAATTACCCATCCATCACAATTCTGGAATGGAGTTACTAACGCATTTTAGGAAAACTCCAGTTGTCCATATCTCGGACCATCTCCATGAATGGCGGCGACGTTGAAGTTTGTGTAAAGCCAAACTTGATGATCAAGTTCTACTGGACCTATTCCTGAAAAATATCACAATAGAGATTTGTAATATTCCTAAATTAGCATGCAGCTAATTTGAATATTAAAATATATTTTTTCTTTCCTTTTTTATGAATAAGTGGGTAGGGAGACCCATAAATCTCTTTATTAGGAATAAAACCACTTCTCATGTGAAAGTGGATCATATTTTTAGCTTAATAAAGCACCCTTAGGTGTGAAAAGGGGCTAAATCATGTGGACTGGGTAAACCTTTACCAAATCAACGGCGTTGTCATGGAGGAGTGGCATTCAATGAGGGACAGCGTAGTTTTAGATAGAGACACATTGCATGGAAGTAGTGTCACTAATGGATGGGGCTTCCGGTTTGGAAGTTCATTTCTTATATAAGGAAGAGGATGGAAGCCATATTATTCATGTTATGATATGTTTATATTTTGATTATATGGTCTGTTTAGACATATAAGCTTTCTTCAGTTGTTTTAGTTAAGATTGCAGTGTTGTTTAGCACAGGGTGTTCCTGATTGGGAATCCCACCTCTATCCTTGAGAGGCCTCATAGGAAGAATTTTTGCACTATATTTCCACATTTAGTTTTAAGGCCAAGCTTCATTCTTGTGGTACAGTGCAGTTTCTGTTGACAGATGTGCTAAGTTGCAAGGTGCAGTAGTGGAAGATTGTATTGGGTGTTTTCTGAGCTAGTTTTGCAGTGGAGGAAGGTTTCCTTCCATTGGGAGGCCAGTAAAGGAGCCCCTTGGGCTTATTTGACATATTTGGCATCAGGCCAAGATAATTTTATCCCCTATAGGGCAGTTCAAGTCCAGATCTGCATTATTTTAGTGAGCTATTGCAGTGGGCAACCCAAAAAGGGCCGAAATTCCAAAGTTAAAATCTAGCAAAACTATTTTTGGGTTTTCTGGGTTTTTTTAGTAGAATCTGTGGTTAGAATACTGGATCATTCTAAGCACACTAAAAGCCTTCCACACCTATTTCTTATCCTCAAAAGTAGTAGATTCCAGCAACAACGGTTTCCTCAGTAGCAGTAGTTTGCTTTCCATTGAAGGGATCAACCCTTCATTGAGAGAGTCATTTTGGAGGAGTTCTTTCAGATCTATATCAGATTCAACCACCTCCTTCTATGTGCTTTAGTTGCAGTGAATCTTCAGCCCTAGGGCTTTAGATCCACCATTCATATTTTGTGTATTTCGGGAAACCCTTCCTAGGTTGTCTTGGAAAATTGTTGTGGAGCATTGATCTCCATTTTTGGCCTTGTATGAGCAAGATATTTTTAGATCCATTTATTTATATGTCCCAACTGCAGTATTAGTCACTAAAATTGTGTTTTTCTTCCTTTAGTATTTTCTGTAGTAGTGCATTACATGTTTTGGGTGCATTTTGGCATTGGAGGCTTCTTTTGTGTATCTTGAGGGGTTGGATCCCCAAGATCTTGTACTTATTTATTGTTGCTATACATAATACCATGGATCTATTATTTGGCTCATATGTAATGTGTTAACATTTGTTGTTATTCCATTATTATGAGCTATATTCTTGCTTTTCCCATTTGGGAATACTACAGTGGTATCAGAGCATAATATTGGCTCAGTGAAGAAATTGCATATATGTTCTCAGAAGAAGAAGAAGATTCTCATAGAAAAGAGAAGGCTTCCAGAAGAGACAAAGGAAAGTCTCCATTATTTGGAGAAATGGAGGGAAATAACTTTTCATAACTTCTTCTCCAAAATATGCATGAGCTTAAAAGAGAAATCAAGGGAATGAGGAGGGAAAGACATGAGGATCCCTCAAGAATATTTGCACATGAAGAAAGATCCAGATATTCATATTATGGGTTTGATCATTCAGCCACACAATCAGATCTACAAAGCTCTACCATGCCTATGTTCATAGCAAGAGAGATGGAGGAAGGATATGTACCAAAGGAGGAGACTCTTGGTGACTATCTTCAAGAGTATGAATCTCAATCTCGAAGGTTCAATTATAATCTAAACTTCCAAGGGTTTTGCAAGATCGATGAGAATAGAAGACCTAGAAATCACAACAGAAGCAAGTCGTGAAAGAAGTATGGTTTGGGTATATTCTTTCTATCTACTTTTGACAGGTCACTTAAATGTACAGGAAGGGCTTGGGTAAAGGAGCTAGACACATATTTCTAGCTACACCAAGTTTCAGAAGATGAAGCCCTTAGAGTAGCAGTGCTGCATCTTGAAGGTAAGGCTTGTGATTGGTGGTTTTATGAAACTTCTTTCTTGAATCATGTAAATGTATCTACTTATGCAAAGTTCACTAGGAGGTTAGTGAAATGATTTGATACATCCTTGGTTGAGTTGACCAAGCCTAAACAAACAAAACCTTTGCATGAATTGGAAGGATTTATAAAACCAACTCCATTCCATAATGCTATTGAGGGGATTAAAAACTTGCAGAATACCTTGCTAGAAGCAAGATCCCCACTTCAGGAAGAGCTCTCTTCTCAAAAGGAATACATGGAGATCTTTTTTTCAAAAGAGGATCAAAACAAAGAGCCTCTTAATGTTGATGAGGTAACCTCCATTCATGATGAAGGGGAAGAGAAGGCTGGAGGTAACAACGTTGTCACATCAGGATCAGATCTAGTACCTCATGGAGAGGTAGATGGAGCAATTGCTCCAACGAGAGGAGTTCTTGTACCATTGCAAGAAGTTCCAAAGGATCTCATATGTGGAGATCAAGGCACAATCCATGAACATCATGTGCCATTATTGATAGATTGTGAGACCTTGCAGTTGAAAGGAGAAGGTAGGGAGGATGGCCAGCATCATATGATTAGGATCACAAACCCCTATCTATTTCATAAGGTTGATGCACAGAAGAAGCAGACTGATTTTCGCAGTGAGGGAAAGGACAAAGTTGTTCATTCATATATGCAGTCTACTCTTGATATCGATGTCTCATTGCGAGGAGGCATTCCACCTGGGAGACCACCAAATCAGGAGATGATGAGAGATGTTTCACATTTGGTTGAACCACTCATTGATCCCGAAGGGGTGAGGACCTTGGGAGGACTTGAAATAGTGCTGAGAGTATTGGGTAGATTCAAGGAGGAGGGAGAAATTCTCCCAACATCATCATTACCCACTCTCACTTTAGATATTGCACTGAGAAATGAGCAAGGGAAATATTGCAGCATCCCGGTGTGTAACTTTGGCATAGGAGATGTCAAAGAAGAGAGTAGCAACATGACAGAAGCTTCACATGATATATCGAAAGCACTGTCACTATTGATTATTTACCCTTATTGGAGATCCCATCTATTAGTGGAATACTCTAAGGATCTCTTTTCATGCAGAGTGCTTGATGACCAACTATCTGATGGGAGACATACAGTGGTAGATGGGTTCATCTATTTTCAAAGTAGAGTCTTCTTGACTAGAGCCTCTAAGCTCAAGGAGAAGCTACTAGATACAGCATATGAAGGGTTGCTCTCCAAACCCACTGGTTTTATAAGAGCATATCGTACTATCCTGGAGGGATTCATTTAGGAAGGCTTCCAAAAGGAGATTGACCATCATATGAGGAGATTCATGGATTATTTGGAGCATGAGGAGAGACATGCCTCTTTGATAGAGTTATCGCAGCCACTTCCTTCCTCGTTGGGAGTGAGAGGAGGCCCATCTATGAGCTGCCTTACTAGATTGAACCAAGTACAGGGTAAATATTGTATTTCTATACATCATGATTCATTTACTATGTATTTGCATTTCCTTATCATACATGTGCAGGGCATTGCTCCAAGGGGGGGCACTTTTCCTTCTAGACTTCATGGTCTACTTGAGGCCATAAGCAGAATTGATGATGGCCACTCACTAGAGATCTTGGGGAGATTATATCCTATGCAAGGCATGCTCAACTTGCACCATACACCATGCACCTTCCCCAAACTTGGGAGGAGATTGGGGTAGCAAACGAGTGGTTGAGAAACCACTCATCATGCCATGTTCTAATGCAGTTAGGAGTAAAACTGTGTTGTTGCACTTGAGGGACCATTGTCCTTCTCCATTACTACACATGCCTGCTAGCATGACTTTGATTTTGATCCCATATGTTGATGATGTTCTTATTCTTGTTGGGGACATGATTGGAGGGATGACACATTAGTCAGATGTGCCCATTGGGAGTGAAACTTCCCAAATTTCTTTATGCTTCAAGGGGAGCATGGGACATTATATGGCTGCTACATTACATCACTTGTTTCTTCATTAAGGGAGCCATATAATTGACTTATGCCTTTGGGAGGAGCCTCTCACATGGGAGGAGTTTTTCTATGAATTACCATTCTGGAGGGTGGTTCATTTTATATGGATGATAGCTTGGAGGGTGGAGCTTCACATGGGGATGAAGGTTCCCTATATTTTACAGATCTATCCTTGTAGTTACTTGAGGACAAGCAACATTTGGGAGGGGAGGATTGTAATATTCCTATATTAGCGTGCAGCTAATTTGAATATTAAAATATAATTTTTCTTTCTTGTTTGATGAATAAGTGGGTAGGGAGACCCATAAATCTCTTTATTAGGAATAAAACCACTTCTCATGTGAAAGTGGATCATATTTTCAACTTAATAAACCACCCTTAGCTGTGAAAAGGGACTAAAGCATGTGTACTGGGTCAACCTTGACCAAATCAACAGTGTTGTCATGGACGTGTGGCATTCAATGAGGGACAACACAATTTTAGATGGAGACACATTACATGGAAGTAGTGTCATTAATGGATGGGGCTTAGGTTTTGGAAGCTCATTTCTTATATAATAAAGATGATGGCAGCCATATTATTCATGTTATGATATGTTTATGTTTTGATTATATGGTCTGTTTAGACATATAAGATTTCTTCAGTTGTTTAGCTAAGATTGCAGTGTTGTTTAGCACAGGGTGTTCTTGATCGGAAATCCCACCTCTATCCTTGAGAGGCCTAATAGGAAGATATTTTGCACTATATTTCCACATTTAGGTTTCAAGCCAAGCTTCATTCTTTTGGTATAGCGTAGTTTCTGTTGAGAGATGTGCTGAGTTGCAGGGTGCAGCAGTGGAAGATTGTATTGGGTGTTTTCTGAGCTAATTTTGCAGTGGAGAAAGGTTTCCTTCCATTTAGAGGCCAATAAAGGATCCCCTTGGGCTTATTTTACATATTTGGCATCAAGCCAAGATGATTTTATCCCCTACAGTTCAATTCCAGTCCAAATCTGCGTTATTTTAGTGAGAGGTTGCAGTGGGAAACCCAAAAAGGGCCAAAGTTCCAAAGTTAAAATCATGCCAAACCATTTATGGGTTTTCTAGGTTTTTTTAGTAGAATATGTGGTCAAAATATTGGATCATTCTAAGGACTCTAACAGCCTTCCGCACATGGTTATTCTCCTCAGAAGTAGTAGATTATAGTAGCATCAGTTTCCTCAATAGAAGTACTTTGCTTTCCATTGAAGGGATCAACCCTTCATTGAGGGAGTCATTTTGGAGGAGTTATTTCAAATCTACATCATATTCATCCAACTCCTTCTATGTGATTTAGTTTCAGTGCATCTTCAGTCCTAGGGCTTTAGATCCACCATTCATATTTTGTGTATTTCCAGAAACCCTTCCTAGGTTGTCTTGGAAAAGTGTTGAGGAGCATAGATCTCTGTTTTTGGCCTTATATGAGCATGATATTTTCATATCCATTTATTTATATGTCTTGAATGCAGTATTAATCACTAAAACTACGTTGTTCTTGCTTCAATATTTTCTGTAGCAGTGCATTACATGTTTTGGGTGCATTTCCGCATTGGAGGCTTCTTTTGCCTATATTGAGGGGTTGGATCCCCAAGATCTTGTACTTATTTATTATTGTTATGCATAATACCATGGATATATTATTTGGCTCATATGTAATGTGTTGAAATTTTCTGCTATTTCCATTATTATGAGTTATATTCTTGCTTTTCCCATTTGGGAATACTACAATATTTCAAAGGACATGGAAACTCAAGGACCTACTTCCGAAGAGGATGCCATTAGAAAAGCCCAAAAACTCAAGTTGATATTCACTCAATCAGGATACATCTATAACATCCTGCCTAACGCCCCGCACCTGCAAACTTACAAATAATTTCTAGGTGCGTCAAATACTGCAGACGGATTGATAGGGTCACTAGCCCAAAGTCACCTAGGCAGCATTATCTCGTACCTCGGTTACGCATATGATCCTAACCAGGACATCTCGCAACCAGGCTACCATCAGAGTCATCATGCACCTCTACAGAACATGACCATTAGGGCATCATCATACCATCATCAGCATGGAGGATCATACCCTCCCGCACAGGGGACCCAGTATGCATCTAGGAACGCCGACGGAAGAGCTCCCTTCCAGCAACCATATACAAACCAGGGACAAGGACCTCAATATTCCCTCTCCCCTACACAAAACCCACTGATGCAAATAATGCACCAATGAACTTCGTGCAACCTTCCCAAGCTTAACCGCGCTAGTCATATGACCAGGAGAATCATAGTCATGCTCCTAACGCGGCAAGGAAAAAGCCAAAAAATAAACAACATGGAGATCTTGGACAGGGGGCTAATAACCAACAACGCCCTCCGTGATCCCAAGCTGGGGGAAACCCCAACCGAAATCGAAACCAGGAGCAAAATAACTCCGAAGGGCAGAACATGAGGGCTAATCTATAGACCAAACACTCTTAAGCTATTTGTGGTGAATATGGCCATTAGACTCATCATTGTCCTGAAATCCCCAAGTTAAATAAGCTTCAGGGTAACCAAGGACAAGGGGGAAGCTACACAACAAACATCTGTAATGCAGGAGTCCTTCCCCCACCAAGGGGCTATTAGTACCCAACAGCAACAACCACCCCCCAATGATTCCGGGAACAACAGCCACTAAATCTATATGATTGTTGAGGAAATGTTCTTTCACACACGAAATCGAAGCTATGATACCTTGCTAGATAGCAGTTCATCGGGGGCTAGCACGAGTGTGCCAACAACACCGTTGAATATATCAAAAATTCCTATTGAACCCCTACCAAAAATGGCTAAGGGTCCAACAAGGCAAACAGGACACCACTCCAAAGCGGCCCATAATCATAGCATTGGGGATTATTTAGCATAATCTCTCGCTATCATGTCAGCTTTAGAAGTCTTAAAATCTTGCCTAAAGCAAAGGAAAGCCTTACTTTCTATGTTAGGCACAATCTACAATGCCAATTCACGTTATATAGCTTTTGACTTAGATAAATCCACCCCCAGGCTTCCTTCATTGGTCACCTTCCAGATACCGGTGTCAGTCCAGAACATCACTATCCACCGATGTATCATTGACGAGGGTGCATCCACATGCATCACGTCAAAAATCGTTTGGCAGAAATTGGGATCCCCCGAACTAAAGCCATCGGACATCACACTTAGAGCATACGATAGGCGCCCTTCTACTCTCGTCGGTCTCTATCAAAATGTCCCGGTCAGCTTGGCTAGAAAGACGGTTCTTATAGATATTGAGATCTTAGATGCTTATCTGGACTACAATATACTCCTTGGGTGGAGTTATATGTACACCATGCTTGCCATAATATCCTTTTTCTTCCAGATTATGATGTTCCCCCATGAGAATCACATCATCACCATCGACCAATTGACATACCATGACAAGAAACCCATGACGAACGTCGATGTTGTTCTACCCTATGTAGAAATATTTGTGGAATCTCTCATGTGGTACCAGGAATATGGCCCTGGCCAATTCAAAACATCATCTATCCTTGGATTATTCCTAGGAGATCCCCCTGTCATACCAGAATCATTCAATGATATAACAGGGGCCCTAGTGTGCATGATGTCATCATCAAACATCAAAACCAATCAGGAGATAGACACTACTTGTAATGAAACTGAGGCCATAAGCACAACTTTTATACCTTACGCCATCTCCCAAACTCCTTTTTCAATACCCTCCACTTGGTTTCATATCACAACAGGTCTTGGCAATGGTAACATTTCCAAACATGTCGTCCACGATACCTGTTTGGTACCTGGTCCCACCAACCATGCTGGGAGCCCCTCGCATTACATCTACAAGGATAACCCCCATCCCTCCTCAGGAGGTGACACCGGTTAAATAAATTCCCATATCAACGCTGGTTAAAGAGACCTGGAAACCCCATAAAAAATGGAAAAGGATAGAAAACCCCATCATGCCAAGGGAACTGCAACCTTGTGCATTTTGTGATATTGTAGGCCACTCTACCAATATGTACCCGGTGTTTTATGAATTGAAACCTCTCCTAAGCTCTGAAAGAAATTTTGCGGCCACAAGTTCCCGTAAAAAGGAACTAGCTACAAAAAACCAAGGCAAAGCATTGCATACCAACCACACATGCGCTATCTACAACAATCATGGGCACACTAAAAGGAAAAGACCCTCTCACGGAGGTTATAATGGAGGTTTTTAGTGTTATAAAATTGGTCAAAATTGTCAAAAAAAAAATTCTACAACATACGTTTTCGATAGCAGAGTTTTTGGTAGAGCTTCTAATGGAATTTCAACACAACTAAAAATAATTGGGCGGTCGGAGGTTGTTACGGATTTTTTTCTCATCGGTGCACTAATCAGGTGTCAACGCACTTGTGTGTTTTACAGTGAACACAACGGTATTGTAATCCTACCAAGCATCAGGATGGAAAACAAATTTAGGACGCCCCAAGGCGTTTACCAATGTCCCGGTGCGTGTCAACCAGAAAGTCACCCCGGGGCAGTCAAAGGTGCATGCACCAAGCCATTAAGGTGTAAAACTTATTAGCTCCCTGTAATTTGCAAGATTGGAAAATAAAAACTGCAGAGAGAACACTTGAACCACTTTGGGATTCTAGGATCTAGCCCTCCTGAATCCGAAGAGGGATCTTTCCAATAAGTGCAAAGATTGGTTTATCTTTAAGGCTTTACGTATGATATTAGGCTAGTTATTAAGAACAAGGGTTTTTGTTTGTTTTGTATGGTTTAGCATGATTTTATTTGAGTGGAAAGTCCTAAAATGAAAGATTTTCAAAGGTGTGAAGTTGCAAGAAATCATAACAAGATTTGGCTGATTAGATAGATATAACGCTAGTTTTTAGTCCATTGGGCTATGGAGTCATAAAAGGGTTTAATTGCACAAAAATTTCAAGAGTGGTCCAAGGGAAAATTCATATATATCACAAGATCATTGAGATTAAAATGATGGAATGGAACAATAAAAGTGTTGAAGGGATGGAAACAGACACTAATTTCAACTAGGATTTAACAGTCTGTCCAAACAAGAAAATCCTTTTAAGTAATTGTTTAAAACCAACCAAGAACAGGGCTAACCATAAATTTCTTGGGCAAGTTAGTATTAAAGTTGACTCAATAGACAAACAATCCAGTAATACTCATAATTACTTTCAGAAAGTATGAAAACAAATAAGAAAAACAAAGGGCAGCCTAAGATCGAATAAGATACTTTTAAACCTATTTTGCTTTCAGCATACACTTAGGGAAACTTTTAGAATTACATTTTGAGAAAGAAGCTAGAAAACAGGGCACACCATCACTTTTCTAGTCTAACTTTACCAAGTAAATAATGAAAATAACATTCAAGAATAATTTTTAAAGTAAACAGTAGGACGAGGGAATGCCAGCATTCCTAACTGCTTGACTGTATTGAATCATTCTTAAATAAACAATTTGGAGGAAAACATTGAGATAAAGCTTATCAGTCAGAGAAGGGTACTGTAAACAGAAAATCCTAACTCTATGCTTGTTGTTCTTTATCAGAGAATAAATGGAAAAAATGGCATACACGAAAGGAAAATAATTACATAGAAAGAAGCACTTCACCAGTGATATAGACCAGGATCACAAGAATCAGCTTGTTATTGATGTCAAACCAGTTACATTCTTCAAATCTGATGTTTCAGTTCAGCAATCATCTTCACTTCTCACCCTAACTTATTAGATAAAAAACAGAGCTTTAAGAGCCTTTGAACACTATTTACATGTAGAAATTTCGAGCACAAGTATCTTTCAAAGTTCTGCAACCAACATTGTTTTATCTTCTACAGAAGTATTTATAGAAGAAATGAGGATGTGGGATGGGATAAAAGATCTTCAAGGTTCAATTAATACATATTTTAATGCTTCTTAACCTTTGAGGGGCTCGATGAAGAAGTTTACAGATATTTCCTCCGTATTAATTGTTTTACATTAAGAACTAAGCTCGGTGAGGAGGTTTTGTTGACTTTTAAGGCTCAGTGTCATCTTTACAATAACTCTGCTAATATTTTGCAATGAGTTCTTTGATTGAATTAATTGTTCGGTTGTAATGAGGAAAATATCCTCTGCTCTGGTCATAACTCGGCCTTTTTGAATGCTTTGAGGCTACAGGTGGATTTGGTAGCAGAGAGGAATCAATTAGCCTCTGATGTGGCAGTGGAGGCTTTCTCGGTCTGATAGATATTTTTTATTTTTATTTAAACATTGTTAATCTTCTTTAGTTCTGTGTATTAGGCTTAAGTAGGCCTAATCATTTGTCTTATATTCTTGAAATGTGTTTAATTTAGTGGATTAGGCTTTTGATTGTTGATCTTAGCCGTAATCCACTGAAACTACGATTCAACCTTCAATTCTTCAGTTCCGCTGTGGTTGGGTCTTCAACACTGATACTTTTAATTTATTTAATCTTTGTTGTGTCTTGTTGATGTGCAGGTGCACTGAGGGTTCTTATGGCATCAGTGCTCATGATTTACTAATGAAACATGGCATTGAACCCTGTAGGTAGATACTTTTTGATAAATGAAAGCTTGGAGGATTGTCATCCTCGGCTTTAATTTTATTTTAAAATCTTTTGAAAAACCTTTAAAACCTGAAAAATACACAAAATATTATAAAATCCTGTGTGGATGGATAAGATTGCTTCAGAAGTTGCGGTTAAGAGCATGGCCGTTGGATGACAGCATCCAACGATGGAGATTGCGCGTCGAGTTTCAAAGGAGGCAGTTGGAAGAATGGCAAAAAGTTTAAGTTATGGTCGTTGATCTTGCAAAGATCAACGGTCGGGAGCAATACTAATAATATAAAGTGAAAGGGTCACTTTACAATAAGATAAGTGGAAATGCGAAAAAATAGGTTAAAAATCCTTGGCGGAGGTAAAATGCATAGGAAGGAAATTCGGGGTTTCCTAACGATCAGTGACCGTTGGATCAGATTGGCCCCTGATATCAACGGTTGTGGTTGATCTGTGAAATCCTTTGGAAGAAGGAAGAGGGCGATTAAGAAACGTGAAATTGAACATGAGTCGTTGATCTTCAGATATCAACAGCGAAGGAGGAACGCGATGGATCATAGTGCAAATGGGGAACGGTGGTTTTGGTCAATGAAACCGGCGGTATCACGCAGCGAAAAGGCGGATAGGCTGTATGGCCTTTTTGAACGTGATATGCATCGGAGGGCAACACATAGCATCAGAGGGCCATTTGATCAGGGATGGATGGCTCAGATCAACTCTGGAGGAAGGCAGGACCCACAGGAGTTGGGCCTGTCATGGTAAATCTGGGTCGTTGGATCAAAGAATGAACGACTCAGATCAAATCTCGAGTCTGAATAAAATAAAATACGAAGCGGAAAATGGGTCAGTATGGACCGTTGATCTACAGAGATCAACAGCTGAGAGTTGGAAAAAAAACATTAGAAACCAGGGTGTATGAATTTTAACAAAGGTCTAGGGGTGCAATCTGGACCGTCGGATCTTGACGCGTGGATGGCCCAGATGCAATCGGAGGTTTGCGATCGGCGGGGGAAAAAAAAAATGGGCACCAATGTGATTTACTGTGGACCATCGATCTGAGGATCAGATCGACGGTGGAAAATGAAACATAAGAGGTTAAGGCAGGGGAAAGGGCTTTTGGGATGGAGTGATAAGGACCGTCAGATCTGGATTTGGTGGGGGAGATCAACGATGGAGAACTCATCAGGAGATCACCAATCGGGGAGGGGGAATAAAATATTTAACATGCCCAATGAAATCTCCTGATGCGAGATTGCGCAGACTGTCTGATTGGTTAAAAATCAACGGTGGAGGTTCGGTCCGACCAATGAACGGGCGGGTCTCTTTATAATATGAAAAATCAAAATTTTAATGGAACACAAAGGTTTTTGGATTCGGGGCGGGGTTTTATTTATGACTTAGCACCCATTTGTGGGGCCTCAGGGTATATGGAAAGAAGTGCAACGCAGGGTTTTTATACAATGGGGCTCATCGAAAATGGAATGATGGAGAGGCCTTTTCAATCTACCCATTAGAAAATCTTCGATGCGAGATCCTGTTGACCATCGATCGGCTTTTTAGATCAACGGTCCTTTCATTAAAAAAACATTGCACCGGCGGGTTTTATACAAAACATATGAAAAGGGGGTTTTATGATTACACAAAGGAAAAATCAAATCAGGGGTGATTTATTCACAAATTTTAGCACTTGATTGCGGGCTCTAAGGTTATATGAAGCGGCAATGGGGTCGGGGGCTTATATAAAGAGGGCCAATCGCATCGGAGGTCTTAACATAACAAATAGACTTGCGCGCTCCGATTTTTCTGATGTGATAAGTGCTTTTGGACATAGCGCTTGGTTCCAGCACCAAGTCGCATGGAGGGGAAGTTGTTTAGAACTTAGCCTAAAAGGGGCTTAGGCCTGCAGATAAAAAGCTTTTTTTTTTATGAAATTTTCAAGGTTTTTTGATGGATTTGGGGGTTTTTATAAGGTTCAAAAATGAGTTTTAAACCTTATAAAAGGGGTTTTTATGAAGGAAGGAAGGGAATAAAGGAAAATAGAGGAATTTTATGAAGAAACAAGGGGATAAAATGGAGGTTAATTTGAAGTGAAAGGAGGGAAAAAATGGGATTTTGTAGTACTCTTTTCTTCATGAAAATAGCAGATTTTCAGAATTTTGAAAGGGAAACAGCAGTGAAGATTAATCAAAAGACATGATGTCTTCACAAGAATTCAAGAATTAACAATTTTTCAATAAAACTTGTTTCTTGAAGGCTTCAAAAATGATTTCACAACCATTTGATATGAAAAATTTTATAGGTGGCTAACAGTGGCTCCACATGGTGATGGTGCCTTCTTAAAGGCATCAAGAACTTCAAACTTGCATTCTCTGGGGGGCTTATTATTGCCTCATCCATTGGGATGCAACTTTCTTCACTTGGATGATCTTATTTTGCTCTGAAAATGTTAGCAGCTATGAAAAACAATGGAATTCCATCAAACAAGCTTTCTACCTACCCAATCCTACTGATCTAACATTTTTTCTTCTTTTCAAAGTGAACTTGGATTGGCAAACTCTTTTATCAACAATTTATTCTTTTGAAATCATAAAACTAATCTAATTCTACTTCTTGTTTCTCCATGAACTCAGATTAAATAGTTGAGTTCATAAGCTTCTCTACCTAGCTACTATCTATTAGGATTAAACAGTCTAACAGATTTTATTCACTAATTTCTAAACCAGAAATTTAAAAGCATACAAGTTAGGATTGAAAAGTCTAACTTGTTGCTGATCTATGGAATAAAAAACAAGCTGCTCATAGATATTATTTTACAGAAAATTAAATCAAAATGGAAGGCTTAAGATCTGAAAATTCAAAGCACGACCTTCTCTTTTTTCAGCTCTGCTTTTTGAATTTATTTGAGCTGTTTTTTCCTTATTATCTGGTTCATATTTTGAGCTGATTAGAACCAGTTTCACCTCTGTTTTTTACTCAAAATTAAAACAGATAGGAGTCATTCTTCTTTTGGACACTTAGGTTCAGATTTTGAGGTTGTTTGAACCTTTAATTTCTATCCTAATCTTCCTAACTGATAAGCCAAGATTAAGCTGTTTGGAAAATTGAATTCACTAACCTATCAGCAGTGAATTTAAAACTAATTAGTCATGATTAGGCTGTATGACTAACTAGGAGTGTGTTTCTCAGGAGTGGAATTTAAGCTTGCACACTTTCAGACTTTGTTTTCTCTTTTTTGGTATGGGGTTGTACCTTTATTGTTTTTACAAACTACCCTCTTTTCTTTCTTTCACTGTTTTTGTATTTTTTATTTTTCTAACTTTGAATGCAATGATGGATGAAATATTTATAATAAAAAAAAAGATAAAAAGGCTTCAAAACATGATAGGATTAAGAGAAGTAATGTTTGATCATCCTGCCATTGACAGGACCCCCAAACAGTTCAGCTCCATTCAACTCCTGCAAGAAAAAGGCATTGTTACCAGCAGTAGAATCAATGAAATAAGGGCCAAGCCATAAGTTTTCAAATTTCCCATGCTTGCCCTTGTCTTCTCTCCTTGAGTCCCACTTTAACACTTTGTCCCCAACATTGAAATTGTTGGCCTTTGTTCTTCTGTCAAAAATCTTTTTTATGTTGTCCTGCTTTTGCAATGCTTTGTTATAAACCTCCTCTCTGGTTTGCTGAAGATGAATAGTCTGATTTATCCTTCTGATCATGTCATTGTTTTCAGACTGAACCTCTTGAATCAACTTCATAACTGGTACACCAAGGCTGGTAGGAAAAATTGCATTTGTACCATACACAAGCTAGTAGGGTGACATCCCAATAGATTTCTTCAATGTCAATATGTCAGCCCATAGTGCATGCACAAGCTTTGTGTGCCAAGACTTCTTATTTTCCTCCAGCAACTTCTTGATTATGTTCACCAAAATCTTGTTTGAGGATTCTACTAGCCCATTACCTTGAGGGTAATAAGCAGTGGAATGGCCCAATGTTATCTGATATTTGTGACAGAATTCAACCATCTTTTTGGATCCAAATGCAGCTGCATTATCAATGATAACATTCCTAGGACAGCCAAATCTAGAGAGGATATTAGTCTCCATGAATTTTATTATGACAGAGTTATTGGCTTGCCTAGAAGGGATGGCTTCTATCCATTTGGTGAATTAGTCTGTTGCAGTGAGAATCCATCTATGTTGGGCAGAGGATGGTGGATGGATTTCTCCTATGAATTCAAGTGCCCACTATTGAAAAGGAGCTTCAACAGTGATTAGGTGCAGAGGTAAGGGCAGCAACTTTCTTTTTCCTTCAAAAATTTGAGATTTATGACAGGCAATTATCATCTTGTGTACATAAAGAAAGAGAATGAGCCAATAGTAACCAGCCCTTAGGATTTTGTTGGTTGTTGTCTTCCAGTAGAGGTGGCCTCCACATTCTCCTTCATGGAACTCGTGCTTAACCTTCTCTGCATCATACTCAGGCAAACATTTAAGCAATATCCCACTGGCAATTTTCCAATAAAGACATTTATCTATAATGCAGTAGTTTACAGCTTTTAACTTTAAAAACCTTACCTTTGTTTTTGTCAAACCAGGAGGTGTGTTCAATTTAAGAAAAACATAAAGAATATCAGCATACCAAGAGGAATTCATAAAATGGTCTTCAACAATGGGAGTTGAGATTTCCTCTTGTTCATCCAAAGAATTTATCGTATTAATATCAAGAACTTCAAAATTTGATTCAACCATCAATCTAGCTAAACCTTGGCCTTTAATGAGTTTAGTGGGCTTGATTTCCAAATCATATTCAAGTATAACAGCTATCCACTTACCTCTCTTACCATCTGGCTCCTGTGTTAGAATGTCTTGCACAACTGAATTTGGGACAAAGGCAATAATGTGTGAGTGCAATATGTATAATCTAAAGTATTTTAAAGCCTTGACCAAAGAAAAAGCTTGCTTTTCCATGATGTTATACTTCAAAGGAGAATCTCTCAATGCCTTGCTAAAGAATGCAATAGGCTGCTCTTGTCCCTGTGGATTTTTCTGCAATAGGACAACAGCTATTGTATGTTCTGATGCAAATGAAAAAATATAAAAATCTTTTGAAAAATCAGGACTTATTAGGACTGGTGTTTTGGTTAATGCTTTTTTCACCAGCTCAAATGACTTCTTTGCTTCCAAGGTCCATTTAACCCCCCGCTCCTTTTTCAGCATGTTTGTAATGTTTCTAAGGAGCTCAGCCAAGTTGGGTATGAACCTTCTCAAGAAATTAATATTTCCAATGAAATACTGGAGTTCCTTGATGTTTAGAGGATGAGATATTTGCAATATGGCCTCAATCCTCTTTCGGTCTATCTTAATACCCTCTTCTGAAATAATGTGCCCAATAAGTTTACCTTCTTGGAGACCGAATAGTGTTTTCTTTGGGTTTAATGATAAGCCAAACTTTCTGCATCTCTCGAATACTTTTCTCAAATGTTCTAAGTGCTCTTCATCTATCTTTGAAAAAACAGTGACATCATCAAGGTAAATAATGATGAAGTAGCCCAATTCTTCCGAGAATTTGATGTCCATGGCTCTCTGAAAAGTAGCACCAGCATTCATTAGACCAAAAGGCACTTTCACATACATGAAAGTGTCCCAAGGTGTAGTAAAATTTGTCTTTAATTGATCATTAGGATGAACTAAAATCTGATTGTATCCTAAGTAGCCATCAAGCAAAGAAATTATTTTAGACCCAACTACCCTCTGTAAAATATGGTCCATCTTGGGTAAAGGGTAGTTGTCTTTCAATGAAGCTTTGTTTAAGTCTCTAAAGTCTATACAAAGCCTGATCTCTCATGTTTTCTTCCTAACTGACACCAGATTAGACACCCACTCAGAATATCTAATAGGGACAATAATACCAGCTTCATGCATTTTCTTGATTTCATTCTCAACCAAAGGTAACTGAACAGGGTTTATTCTACGCAGCTTTTGTTTAAATGGCTTTTGGTTTTCCTTGAGAGGAATTTTGTGATGAATTATTTCAGTTTCATAGGATTTCAAATCCTCATAACTCCACCCAAAAACATCAGAAAATTCTTTAAATAGCTCTATGTATTTGAGTTTAATGTGAGCTGGTAAAGTTTTAGACAGTTTGATCATCATTGGTTTCAGTTCACTGCCTATATTACACTCTTCAACTTTAGTCTCGATAGGCTCCAGTTTTGGCTTCTTGGTCACATCGTTGAAATCAAACAACTCTTCTAAAGGGGCCAGAACCTTTGGCAAACCTTGATTGTTAGACTGTAGAGTTTCTAAGTCTTATGTTTCTAACTCTGCAATCACTTCTGTTTTATTTTCAAGTTTGCTAGACAGTAGATTTATATCAGCAACCTTAAGAGACTTTTCTTCTTCATCAAGAAAATTTTCTTCACTTGGGCAGTCTGTTTCATAGTCTGAATCCGAACTGGGTAGTTCAAATTAATTTCTGAACTGCATGAAGTCTTCTATTTGTTTGTCTCCGTTGAACACTTGCCAATACTTTTTTTTATCAGGGACAGCTGGTCTGAATTTAATCTGAGTTGTGCATTCTTTAGTTTCATATGGCGTTAAGCATGTTCTAGCAGCAAAAGCTAAACTGTGGGCCATGATATTTCTTTTTCTTGGGACAAATATCAATTGGGATTCCTCAAAAGTTTTCAGTAAATCCACGACATCGTTTCGATAGGCTCTAATTCTGGGGTGATTAGCGTTGTATTCCCCATTCACTTGCCTAATGATTAATTCTAAATCCCCATGCACTTTAATTCTCTTGGCTCCTAATTTCTTCAACAAATGTAAGCCTAAAAGAAGGGATTGTTATTCCGCTATGTTATTCGAACACTGAAAGTTTAATCTATAGGAATGGCCTTCCGTGTGGTTGTTCTCAGTGTTGCATATCCAAACACTTGCACCAGCATTACTCCTAGTGCAAGACCCATCAAAGTGCATACTCCATAGAGGACTAGTTTCGGGTTCATTGGTTTGGTTACTATCCTCTTCAACTAAAGTGCTTTCGGCTTGTTCCTGAAGATCAACAATTTATTGAATTTGTTTTAATTCCTTGGGTTTTTCACTGCATTGAGGATTACTTTATTAAGTGTCAAGGTTTAAAAACAAAGGATGCATGACTTGTAGCTCAAGACCTGTGTGTTGTTTGTTGTAGTTTACGGGTTCAACAAACTGTTTTGACACTTCTGTGGTGTCTACCTTCTCCTCTCTATCGACCATTAATTCAGTTAAAGTGACTTGTTCACTGAAAGATTCATCATTAAACAAGATAAAAGATTCAAGGCCCGTGTTTACAGAATAAAGGGGAGAATTTTGCGATCTGTCTTGGCTAGTAACCATGTACTTCATATGGGACTCCCTGTAAAGTCTTCTTGTCTGATTGAAAACAGGGATGGTCACATATGTCATGTCCATTTGCATCGTTCCTTGTAACTTAGCTCCCCAAGACCTAGATAATAGCATACCATACTTTAGGGGCACATCAGCCACAAAAATATCCATGACTAAACATTTGGCTAAGATTTGTGCTAAGTTAACATAGAGGTCTTTAATTAAACCTAAACATTTTACTCTGCTTGAGTCAAAGGAGTAAAGGTATTTATAAGGTCGGGTGATTTCAAGGCCTAGGCTCTCCATTATATCTTTGGGAATTAAATTGTGAGAGGCCCCTGAATCATGCATAGCGTTGTGAAAAAACTTGTCATGAACATTTAAACTAACATAAAAAGGAGGAACAAGTCCCTCTTGATATCTACCTTCAATCTTAGGACCAAAAATGAGCTCTCGTTGGTCATCGTTAAGATTGACAGTGTCATTATTCTCTTCTATGTTAAAAGCCTTCAAAATTTGGGATCTATATACATTATGGGCAGTTAACTCAGTGAGAGGAACAAAGATTTTAATTCTGGAAATTTTTTAATCCAAACTAAAAGGAATCTGATTCTTTGAAATACTAGCCTCGGCCTTATTAACTGCCACTCTATCAGCAAAATGTTTTTGTTGATTTCCCTTATTTACATTTGAAAAAATTGTTTTAATAGGATTATTAGCTGAGGTGCTAATACTGCTAAGGTCTGCACTCTGTTTTTCATTGTTTTGAGTGCCTTTCTCTTTACCTTTATCAGAATTTCTAGCCACCGTTTTGTCCTTTTGTTTTACAATTTTGGGTTTGTTTACAGTGTTGTTTTGTGAAGATTTTTTAGAGATTTTGGTTTTGGGAGTTTCTTGATTGGTTTTACTTCTAAGGCCATACTCTTTTTGAGACTCTCTGATGACATTTTCCATGTCTTGATAATAAATTTCATCCTCATCTCTTTTGTCATCATAAGGTGTGCATAGACCTTGTTTTCTATCATAATGAACCTCAAAGTCATCATTATCTACTCCTAGCATGTTGATATCAACTTCCTCTGTTTTCTCATCTGTTTCTTCAACCTCACTTACATAGTTTTGATGAAAAGGAGGAGTGATCTGTTGATCATACTCCCTCAGTCTGTTTTGAGGCTGGTTCCTCCTAAAATTCTGATTTTGGTTCTGATTTCTGTTTTGAGGAGCTGTTTGGTTTTGACTTTCTTGTGCTCTCTCAAGGATGCTCATATTTTTCATCATCTCCTCCATCATTCTTTCCATATTTGAGCTGGATGTGGAAGGTGTATATTCCTATCTAAAGGAAACTCTCTTCTCATTCTTCATTCTTTCTCTCTTCTCCATCAAATTTACTTCCACAACAAGAGCTCCTTTTTTCATATCTTGAAGAGTTAAAGGGTCTCTATCTCTCAGCTGATAGGCCATTTCAGGTTCAAACCCTTCAGGAAATTTATTTAAAGCTGAGGCTTGTGGAGGTTTTAGTTCTGGGGGGAGGGAATTATAAATGTTGTTAAACCTAGTACAATAGGCTTGTACACTTTCCCCAGTGTTTCTGTGGAGATTCTTGTAATCAAAAAGTATTTGGAGAGGATTCTTATTCACTTCCCATTTGTTTAAGAATTGTTGATGGAAGTCTTGGAGATCATTTATACTGTGAGGGGATAAGCCTTTGAACCATTTTCTTAATTATCCCCCTAAACTCTGAGAAAATAGTCTAAGTTTGACAGATTCATCATCAATTTCATTTCTGTCAAAGTAGTCATTCATCTTATCCACATGTTGTGAAGCATTAATAGCATTACTGGCATCATACAATGGTATTTTTGACTAATAGTCCTGTGGAATATTGACTAAGGGTAAAGGAAGGACTAAGGGAGCATACCATGCTGCCATGATAGGAGGTGGAGGTGGATTTACAAGAGGGAAAGTGGGTTGGAGGGGAGTGGTTTGGACAATGGATGTATGAGGAACAGATGTGGATGGACCAGGAATAGATTGCTGAGTTGATCTTGGATGAGAGACACCTAAATTGTGAAAGAAATGTAAATCAGGTGGTGTTGTTTCTCTACTACCAGGATGTTCACTTCTATCTGGGGATGAAAGTGAAGACTCTGAATCTAGCTAATCTAAATCATCAAGCGACCTAGTTCTAAATGGATTTCTTAAGTCAACTTGTGATTGTTGTAGAGCTGCAAGGTTTTCAAGAACTGAATCAGCTCTAAAGGTTGATCTGAAAATAGTTGAAGATTTAATCTTAGGAGACTTCCTAAGGATTCTTTCAGGGTTATCAACTATCTCAAGAGGGTTTGGGTCAGGGTAGGCTCTAGTATGAATCTTTCTAGGAGCCACTATGCTTTGTTTTTCAGACCCACGTAAACAAGAAAATTTTAACCAAATATGACAATCTTTAAAAGGTTAACTGATCTTTAAAGCAAGAAAAATTTAATCCTAAAGCCTTATAACTGAGTTTGTGTGGTGTTATAATGATTATGGGTCTTCCCAGTGGAGTCTTAAGGTCTGTTTAGGATTGTGGAGTCGCCAAGTGGAATTTTTTAGCTCTTTTGGAGGTAAAAGGTTTTATGGTCCACCACCATGTTTATTGAATACCAATCTGAAATGTTTTTGGGTTTTTCTGAGTTTTTTTAGTCCTATGGCTTCTAAAATTATCCTAAATATGTTTCAAAACTTAGCTACAGTTATGAGACAAAGATAGTCTACTCTTATGGCTAAGCTAGTTGATCCTTCAAGGTTTGATAAGGTCTTATGAGAATCCTAAGGTTTCCTTAGTTTTTCACTAATTCAAACAAGTTTTATCACGATTACCATTTTCTTGGTAGTGCTTGAAGAGTGTTGCTTTTACTCACTGCACAATGTTCTTGAATTTAGGATTTTCCTGAGTCCCAAGGTGTACTTAAACTGTCATTTAACTCAGAAATTCGCCAACGGAGTCGCTAGAAATGTTAGCTCCTGGTAATTTTCAAGATTGGAAAATACAAATTGTAGAGAGAACACTTGAACTACTTTTGGATTCTAGGATCTAGCCCTCCTGAATCTGGAGAGGGATCTCTCCAATAAGTGCAAAGATTGGTTTATCTTTAAGGCTTTATGTATGATATTAGGCTAGTTATTAAGAACAAGGGTTTTTGTTTGTTTTGGATGGTTGAGCATGATTTTAGTTGAGTGGAAAGTCCTAAAATGAAAGAGTTTCAAAGGTGTGAAGTTGCAAGCAATCAGAACAAGATTTGGCTAATTAGATAGATATAACGCTGGTTTTTAGTCGATTGGGCTATGGAGTCATAAAAGGGTTTAATTGTGCAACAATTTCAAGAGTGGTCCAAGGGACAAGTCATCTATATCACAAGATCATTGAGATTAAAATGATGGAATGGAACAATAGAAGTGTTGAAGGGGTGGAAACAGACACTAATTTCAACTAGGATTTAACAGTATGTCCAAACAAGAAAAGCCTTTTAAGTAACTGTTTAAAACCAACCAAGAACAGGGCTAACCATAAATTTCTTGGGCAAGTAAGTATTAAAGTTGACTCAATAGACAAAAAATCCAGTAATCCTCATAATTACTTTCAGAAAGTATGAAAACAAATAAGAAAAACAAAGGGCAGCCTAAGATCAGATAAGATACTTTTAAACCTATTCTCCTTTCAGCATACACTTAGGGAAACTTTTAGAATTACCTTTGGAGAAAGAAGCTAGAAAACAGGGCACACCATCCCTTTTCTAGTCTAACTTTACTAAGTAAATAATGAAAATAACATTCAAGAATAATGTTTAAAGTAAACAGTAGGACGAGGGAACGCCAGCATTCCTAACTACTTGATTGTATTGAATCATTCTTAAATAAATAATTTGGAGGAAAACATTGAGATAAAGCTTATCAGTCAGAGAAGGGTACTGTAAACAGTAAATCCTAACTCTATGCTTGATTTTCTTTATCAGAGAATAAATGGACAAAATGGCATACATGAAAGGAAAACAATTACACAAAAAGAAGCACTTCACTAGTGATATAGACCAGGATCCCAAGAACCATCTTGTTATTGATGTCAAACCAGTTACATTCTTCAAGTCCGATGTTTCAGTTCAGAAATAATTTTCACTTCTCAGCCTAACTTATTACATAACTGTTGTAGCCTCTACAACACCCTCCAAAAAACCCCACTTCAAAATTTTTTTGGAGCCCCTTGAGCACAAAGAAAAGTTAAGTAAAGAGTCAGGATGACTAAGTCGTTGAGTCGCAAAACTTCAAATTTGTGGAAAACCGCAACCCTGCGACCTTGCGACCCCGCGACCCTGAGGTCGCAAGGTCGCAAGGTCACGAGGTCGCATCCCTCTCGGACCACCTCACCTTGTGACCCCGTGACCTCACAAATTTCCCGCATGTGCGACCTTTTATATATAGGAGGTCGCTAGGTCACATTTTGCACATGCAGCGGATAGAAAAAACGCCTCTAATAGGTTGACTGGAGCACGATTTTCCCGGGTAAGTTGCCGTTTTCCTCCTGCTGTTTCCTTTTTGGTTTTTCTTGATTAATCCCGACATTCCTCAGCCTTTAAATTGCCCCTTGCCTTAGTCATTGTTCTCATTTTTCACTTAGGGTTTTTCTTATGATTCCAGCTTCCACCCTGCTTGCCCAACTCACCACAGTTTCTCATCCAGCCTCTCATGGCCTGTACCTTGCACCAAAAATTATCCCCTAGCCTGTCTGGACCCTTTTAGCCTTTATTTTTGCAAGTTAAAGGCAAAAAAAACTTCACACCGCGCGTGCCAAAACCCCGGCAAGCCCTAGCGCGACTTGCGACCTCGCGACCCCGTGACCTAGTCGCAAGGTTGCAAGGTCACATTCCTTCCATTTTTTCGCCACTTGCGACCTCGCGACCCAGTCGCAAGGTTGCAAGGTCGCATTTCTGCTATTTTTCCACAATTTGTGACCCCGCAACCCCACAACCAAGTCGCAAGGTCGGAAGGTCGCATCTTCATCGTTTTCTCACAACCCGTGACCCGCGACCCTGCGACCTAGTCGCAAGGTTGCAAGGTCACACCCTGTCCATTTTCTTACAGCCTGCGACCTAGTAGGCCACTTATACAGGTCTGCCTGTGTCCCAGTTGAAATAATTGATAAACTGTAATTAGTCTTGTATCATCATGGCGTCTTTCTTATCTTGGGATTCTTTCATGAATATGACAGGTGAATTTGAAGCAGACTTGGAGTGTATACATGTCCTCTCAGATTCCAGTGACATGGGACCTCCAGTATCCCGGAAGAAAGACAAGCACTTGGCAGTGGAAGATGTAGAGATGGACATGCCAGTGTCCCCACCCCCGATATACAGAGACACCCTTTGCACATTTGCCAAAGGGGACAGCATGCGTTGGTACCAAGTGTACCAAGAGTTCGCTAAAACGGAATTCCCAGAAGACCTCCCAGATCGGGAGATATACTTACAAGTCAAAAGGTCCAAGCTACATCTCGCAGGTGCTCATCCGGCTATATTCCCATGCCCAGAGATGATAGATTGGATTATACAAAAAACGGATCCTAAGAAGTTCGTGATCAGAAACAGCGAAGGCAAGGCTTTCGCAACACTCAAAGGCTCAGACGCCCATGTTTATTATTCATTGCCTGAGCGAGAAGAAGACTTCACAGAAGAATGAGCCATCACTCATGCAGTTCCTATAGTTGAAACTATAAGGCAATGGTGGGAGGAGCCTGAGAAGTTTAAGGTCAAGAAAGACCAAGAATATCCAGTGGCGAGCCTCAGGAAAGTATATAAATTAGTGGCTGCCATGCTTTGCAGACTCTACGGGTGCACAGATGCCACTACTTTCAACGGCACATGGGCGACTCTCATGTAGTACATCACAGTGCACGGCATCCATTTCAACTAGGCTAGCATATTGATGACCTCCATTCATACAAATTTATCCTCAGCATTGGTACCAGATGAAGGAATGCCTTCTGAATTCTATATGGCCTCTTATTTATTGGATGCCATCTGTTCGAGGTTGCGCTTTGAGGGATGGGTACATAACTGGGATCCCAAACAGACGCGTGAAATTCATCTACAAACCAAGGTGTTTTGGGAATCTAGGTATAAACAAGACATAGAGCCAATCTCCCAAGTGTTCATCCCCGCTCTATACAGAAAATTATTTGGCCAAGACGCTCCTTGCATGTCTTGGTGAGCCATGGAGACGCTAAGAAAAGTGGCGCATTGGTTACCTTTTGCCAAATATACATTCATTCGAGTCTTTGGCTCGTTCAAGGCCCCACATGCTATGCCTCATTTTGTCATAGACAGAATGCTCATGCAAGAGGTCTATTTCCAAATGTCTTCGGGTTTCTCCAGGGTCATGTCCAAGGGTAAGAAGAAGCCATGGCCCACGCTACCCCTCACTATCGGCGCATACACATTTAAATACTTCAGAGAGGTAGAGGCAGAGGGAGAAGAAATGAAAATTTATTGCTTTGGGGCTTTAGAATACCGAACATACGACTCGGAGAGGATAGTTCCTGAACATTGCAAAAGGGCTAAGTTCAAATGGAACTATTAGCACACTGAACGCCTGGGAGAAGATGAAAGAAGGAACTGGTACAATGCAGATCAAAAACTTGCTCCGAGGGCGGACTCTGGCCAAGAAGACCCAGACGACCAAACCTTCCAATAAAGGAGTCATGAATTAGGAGGCGCTTCTTCCTCTCTAGCTAAAAAGCCTCGAACCAGTACAGGGCATAGTACCTCTACCCAACAGAAAGAAATAGAGGCCAAAGCCCAGCAAGAGAGAGAGAAGAAAATGAAAGAGGATCAGGATAAGCGCAAGAAGAGCCTAAGGGCAGAACAGAAGAAGAAGCAGGCTAAGGAGGCCAAGAAGGAAAAGGAGGAAAAGGAGGCGGAGGCTGCAACAGAACAGGAACTCAAGAAAGAGTTAGATAAAGTGGAAGCTAACCGCCAGAAGAAAGCAGAGCAAGCTGCAGCAGCTGAGCATAAAAGGAAAGCCGAATTGGAAGCAGCGGCAGAAGCAGAGCTCAAGTGAAAGAAAGAACATGAGAAGATGGAAGTCGAACGCCTACGAAGGGAAGAGGATGAAATGCTGGAGAACATCGAGGTATCTCCCCTTGAGGTACCTCTAGGCAGTACACGAGCCACGCTCTTTGATGTAAGTTCCTCCCAGGGGCAAGAGGAGGAGGTATTCGACCTCACCAGGCTCACTTTCGATCAATTCTCCTTAAAAATCCGGCAGGAGAAGAGAAGATGTCTGGCGCAAAATCCTTCCGCCGCATCCACAGTCGCAACTGGAAAAGACATAGTCCTTGATACTAGGACTAATCTCGTGATGATAGCATCGGCTGGCATAGTTTTCACTACGGCCACAGAAGAAAATGTGACCAGAATGAGTAGAGAGATCGTTTCTCTACAAAATAGACTACAAGAAGCAGAGCAGCGGGAAAAAAGGGAAGAACAGGAAAAGACAGCATTGAGAGAGGAGGTTCAGCAACTCCAAAACAAATCTCTCCTTGTCAATGAAGTGCCGCTTACCATTCAAAGGGAGGTCGATATATTAGAAACTACCATGAGACAGGTTTATGGGGAAATGTTCACCATAAAACAAACAGTCGCCCCCTTGGTGAAAGCCAAAACTGAGACTAAGCAAAATCACAAGCAGCTAAAGGAGGCCTCAGCTGCCCTAGACAGAATGATGGACTGGACAGCGCGGTACCCTCAGTCTCCTGAACATCTGCCAAAGAAGTACTGGCTTCACACGCAAGATGCCAAAGTCCAAATCCGTATGAAAATGCAGTCCAAGGATAAGCTATCCAAGGACCTAGACAAGGTTATGGCTGCATACGAACATTTGATCAGCGGCATCGATTCGATGCACATATTACATCACATTCCATCACTGGGCACATTGGACGAGGGGAAGACATGGGAGCAAGTGAATCAAGAGATCTAGTCATTTTTGCAACCCATTAAACAAGTTGCTGCCACTTCCGACCTCGCAGCATCGCAAGAGAAACTGGGCCAGTTTCTTGTCACACTAGTTTGGGTCTACACCAAGCTCACTTCTAGGTCTAACCAGATCTCACAGAAGAAGTAGACTCTAATCCCAAACTCCTTGGAGTGTATGCATCGGCTAAAAGAAGAGGTCCCTTTGGTTTCTCCCATAGCAGTAGACTATCAGACTTGGCAAGACTTCCTCAAAGGACAATAGATTGATGCCCCTGACCTCACAATTGCGCGCACATCTTCATAACCCAGTGGCAGTATATCACTGGTAGCATTTGGAAACAGGTCGCAGGTCACACTTCCCAGTCAGGTCGTAGGTCGCACTTCCCAGCCAGGTCGCAAGTCGCAGTTCCCTTCCGGGTCGCAAGGCAACTCAACAGTCAGGCAGGCGAAGAGTCAGGAAGCCCAAAGGGCAATTTTTGATCTATAAAACTCCCTCCGGGGAAAATGTAAAGGATCTTTTTTTGGGACTCAAGAGCTATACAGCATTGTATTGAAAGATAACACTCTTTTGCATATGAATACAGATATCTGTTGAAACTCCTTTTTGATCTAATGTGTTTTGTTGTGCGAACACTATGAGTATTTCCATACAGTTTCAAACATCTTTCGATTAATGAAACTGCACTCTTAATGGCATCATTTATGCATTATGGTTTCTTGTACTTGTTTTAATGATGTTCAGTTTAATTGCTTTCTTAATGGATGTTAATGACTTTGTTTATTAGCATTTCATTTTATCTTTCAGGAAGTAAAGGGGCATCTCGCCATAAAGAACTTTTTCTTTTGTGGTCAGAATAGCCTACAAGTATAACCCCAAAGATGTGTTGTTAACAACACCTCCTTCGGCGTGTATGCTTCATTATTTGTCTCGCTACTCATCGTGTTATATACGTGTTTAATGCATCTTGTATCATGTGAATAAGTGTGTGTCCGCAGGTTCGATCGAGTTCTTTTGAGACCGAAGGGAAGGTGACTTAAGCGGTAGCCGGACCCACACCCCGGACGAGATCCCTATTCCAAACGGTTCAAGGTCTAATTGGGACTTTCTACAAGGGAGATCGCCTTACTATTGGCCAGACAGATTTTCCCGTCAAAAGAATTGGCACTAGAAGGAGGGCTTGAACCTCCGATATACAAAGATACCATTTTCAAATTTGCCAAAGGGGACAGCATGCGTTGGTACCAAGTGTACCAAGAGTTCGCTAAAACGAAATTTTGAGAAGACCTCCCGGATCGGGAGATATACTTACAGGTCAAAAGGTCCAAGCTACATCTCGATGGGTGCTCATCCGGCTATATTCCCATGCCCAGAGATGATAGATTGGATTATATAGAAAATGGATCCCAAGAAGTTCGTGATTAGAGACAGCGAAGGCAAGGCTTTCGCAATGCTCAAAGGCTCAGACACCCATGTTTATTATTCTTTGCCTGAGCGAGAAGAATACTTCACAGAAGAATGGGCCATCGCTTATGCAGTTCCTATAGTTGACACTATAAGGCAATGGTGGGAGGAGCCTGAGAATTTTAAGGTCAAGAAAGACCAGGAATATCCAGTGGCGAGCCTCAGGAAAGTATATAAATTAGTGGCTTCCATGCTTTGCAGACTGTACGGGTGCCCAGATGCCACTACTTTCAATGGCACATGGGCGACTCTCATGGAGTACGTCACAGTGCACGGCACCCGTTTCAACTGGGCTAACATATTGATGACCTCCAATCATACAAATTTATCCTTGGCATTGGTACCAGATGAAGGAATGCCTTCTGAATTCTATATGGCCTCTTATTTATTGGTTGTCGTCTGTTCAAGGTTGCACTTTGAGGGATGGGTACATAACTGGGATACCAAATAGACCCGTGCAATTCATCTACAAACCAAGGTGTTTTTGGAATCCAGGTATAAACAAGACATAGAGCCAATCTCCCAAGTGTTCATCCCCACTCTATACAGAAAATTATTCAGCTAAGACGCTCCTTGCATGTCTTGGCAAGCCATGGAGATGCTAAGAAAAGTGGCGCATTGGTTCCCTTTCGCCGAATATACATTCATCCGAGTCTTTGGCTTGTTCAGGGCCCCACATGTTATGCCTCGTTTTGTCACAGACAAAATGCTCATGCAAGAGGTCTGTTTCCAAATGTCTCGAGTTTCTCCAGGGTCCTGTCCAAGGGTAAGAAGAAGTCGTGGCCCGCGCTACCCCTCACTAGCGGCGCATACACATTTAAAGACTTTAGAGAGGTAGAGGCAGAGGGAGAAGAGATGAAAAGTTATTGCTTTGGGGCTTTAGAATACCGAACATACGACTCGGAGAGGATAGTTCTTGAACATTGCAAAAGGGCTAAGTTCAAATGGAACTATCAGCACACTAAACGCCCGGGAGAAGATGAAAGAAGGAACTGGTACAATGCAGATCAACAACTTGCTCCGGGGGCGGACTCTGGCCAAGAAGACCCAGACGACCAAACCTTCGAAGAAAGGAGTCATGAATTAGTAGGCGCTTCTTCCTCTCTAGCTAAAAAGCCTCGAACCAGTACAGGGCATAGTACCTCTACCCAACAGAAAGAAACAAAGGCCAAAGCCTAGCAAGAGAGAGAGAATAAAATGAAAGAGGATGAGGATAAGCGCAAGAAGAGCTTAAGGGAAGAACAGAAGAAGAAGCAGGCCGAGGAGGCCAAGGAGGAAAAGGAGGAAAAGAAGGCGGAGGTTGCAGCAGAACAGGAACTCAAGAAAGAGTTAGATAAATTGGAAGCTAACCGCCAGAAGAAAGCAGAGCAAGCTATAGTAGCTGAGCATAAAAGGAAAGCCAAATTGGAAGCAGCGGTAGAAGTAGAGCTCAGGCGGAAGAAAGAACATGAGAAGGCGGAAGCCAAACGCCTACAAAGGGAAGAGGAGGAAAAGAAGAAGAAAGAAGAAGAGGATGAAATGCTGGAGAACATCGAGGTATCTTCCCTTGAGGTACCTCTAGGCAGTACATAAGCCACGCTCTCCAATGTCAGTTCCTCCCAGGGGCAAGAGGAGGAGGTATTCGACCTCACCAGGCTCACTTTCGATCAATTCTCCTTCAAAATCCGGCAGGAGAAGAGAATATGCCTGGCGCAAAATCCTTCCGCCGCATCCACAGTCGCAACCGGAAAAGACATAGTCCTTGATACTAGGACTAATACCATGATGATAGCATCGGCTGGCACAGCTTTCGCTACGGCCACAGAAGAAAATGTGACCAGAATGAGTAGAGAGATTTTTTCTCTACAAAATAGACTACAAGAAGTAGAGCAGTAGGAAAAATGGGCAGGATAGGAAAAGACTGCATTGAGAGAGGAGGTTTAGCAACTCCAAAACAAAGCTCTCCTTATCAATGAAGTGCCGCTTACCATTCAAAGGGAGGTCGATATATTAGAAACTACCATGAGACAGGTTTATGGGGAAATGTTCACCATAAAACAAACAGTCGCCCCCTTGGTGAAAGCCCAAACTGAGACTAAGCAAAAGCACGAGCAGCTGAAGGAGGCCTCAGCTACCCTGGACAGAATGATGGACTAGATAGCACGATACCCTCAGGCTCCTAAACATCTTCCAAAGAAGGATTGGATTCACACGCAAGATGCCAAAGTCCAAATCCGTATGAAAATACAGTCCAAGGATAAGCTATCCAAGGACCTAGACAAGGTTATGGCTGCATACGAACATTTGATCAGCGGCATCAATTCGATGCACATCTTACATCACATTCCATCATTGGACGCATTAGACGAGGGGAAGACATGGGAGCAAGTGAATCAAGATATCCAGTCATTTTTTCAGCCTATTAAACAAGCTGTTTCCACTTCCGACCTCGTAGCATCACAAGAGAACCTAGGCCAGTTTCTTGTCACGCCAATTTGGGTCTACACCAAGCTCACTTCTCTGTCCAACCAGATCTCACAGAAGAAGGAGACTCTAGTCCCAAACACCTTGGAGTGTATGCATCAACTGAAAGAATAGGTCCCTTTGGTTTCTTCCATAGCAGCAGACTATCAGACTTGGCAAGACTTCCTCAAAGGACAATAGATTGACGCCCCTGACCTCACAATTGCACGCACATCTTCATAACCCGGCGGCAGTAGATCACTGGTAGCATTTGGAAACAGGTCGCAGGTCGCACTGCCCGGTCAAGTCGCAGGTGACACTACCCAGCCAGGTTGTAGGTCTCAGTTCCCTTCCGGGTCACAAGGAAACTCAACAGTCAGGCAAGCAAAGAGTCAGGAAGCCCAAAGGGCAATTTTTGATCTATAAAACTCCCTCCGGGGAAAATGTAAAGGATATTTTTTTTGGGACTCAAGAGCTATACATCATTGTATTGAAAGATAACACTCTTTTGCATATGAATACAGATACCTGTTGAAACTCCTTTTGGATCTGATGTGTTTTGTTTTGCGAACACTATGAGTATTTCTATACATTTTCAAACATCTTTCGATTAATGAAATTGCACTCTTAATGGCATCATTTATGCATTATGGTTTCATGTACTTGTGTTAATGATGTTCAGTTTAATTGCTTTCTTAATGGATGTTAATGACTTTGTTTATTATCATTTCATTTTATCTTTCAGGAAGTAAAGGGGCATCTCGCCATAAAGAACTGTTTCTTTTGTGGTCAGAATAGCCTACAAGTATAACCCCAAAGATGTGTTGTTAACAACACCTCCTTCGGCGTGTATGCTTCATTATTTGTCTCGCTACGCATAGTGTTATATACATGTTTAATGCATCTTGTATCATGTGAATAAGTGTGTGTCCATAGGTTTGATCGAGTTCTTTTGAGACCGAAGGGAAGGTGACTTAAGCGGTAGCCGGACCCACACCCCGAACGAGATCCCTATTCCAAACGGTTCAAGGTCTAATTGGGACTTTCTATCGGGGAGATCCCCTTACTGTTGGCCGGACAAATTTTCCCGTCAAAAATAACAAACAGAGCTTTAAGAGCCTTTGAACACTATTTACATGTAGAAATTTCGAGCACAAGTATCTTTCAAAGTTCTGCAACCAACATTGTTTTATCTTCTACATAAGTATTTATAGAAGGAATGAGGAAGTGGGATGGGATAAAAGATCTTCAAGGTTCAATTAATACAGATTTTAATGCTTCTTAGCCTTTGAGGGGCTCTATGGAGAAGTTTACAAATATTTCCTCTGTATTAATTGTTTTACATTAAGAATTAAGCTCGGTGAGGAGGTTTTGTTGACTTTTAAGGCTCTGTGTCATCTTTACAATAACTCTGCTGATATTTTGCAATAATTTCTTTGATTGAATTAACTGTTCAAATGTAATGAGGAAAATATCCTCTATTCTGGTCATAAATCGACCTTTTTAAATGCTTTGAGGCTACAGGTGGCTTTGGTAGCTGAGAGGAATCAATTAGCCTCTGATGTGGCAGTGGAGGCTTTCTCGGTCTGATAGATATTTTTTATTTTTCTTTAAACACTGTTAATCTGCTTTAGTTCTGTGTATTAGGCTTAGTTAGGCATAATTCTCTGTCTTCTGTTCTTGAAATTTGTTTAATTTAGTGGATTAGGATTTTTATTGTTGATCTTAGCCGTAATCCACTGAAACTGCAATTCAACCTTCAATTCTTCAGTTCCGTTGTGGTTTGGTCTTCAACACTGATACTCTTTAATTTATTTAATATTTAATGTGTCTTGTTGATGTGTAGGTGCGCCGAGGGATCTTATGGCATCAGTGCTCATGATGTACTGATGAAATGTGGCGTTGAACCCCGTAGGTGGATACTTTTTGATAAATGAAAGCTTGGAGGATCGTCATCCTCGGCTTTAATTTTCTTTTAAAATCTTTTGAAAAACCTTTAAAACCTGCAAAATACACAAAATATTATAAAATCTTGTGTGGCTGGATAAGATTGCTTCAGAAGTTGCGGTTAAGAGCATGGCCATTAGATGACAGCATCCAACGGTGGAGATTGCGGGTTGAGTTTCAAAGGAGGCAGTTAGAAGAATGGTGAAAAGTTTAAGTTAGGGCCGTTGATCTTGCAAAGATCAACGGTCATGAGCAATAGTAATAATATAAAGTGGAAGGGTCACTTTACAATAGGATAAGCGAAAATGCGAAGAAAATAGGTTAAAAATCCTTGGCGAAGGAAAAATGCATAGGAAGGAAATTTGGGGTTTCCTAATGATCGGGGACCGTTGGATCAGATTGGCCCCTAAGATCAATGGTTGTATTTGATCTGTGAAATCCTTTGGAAGAAGGCAGAGGGCGATTAAGAAATGTGAAATTGAACATGAGCTATTGATCTGCAGAGATCAACGGCAAAGGAGGAACGCGATGGATCATAGTGCAAATGGTGAAGGGTGGTTTTGGTCAATGAAACCAGTGGTATCGCGTAGCGAAAAGGAGGATAGGCTGTATGGCCTTTTTGAATGCGATATGCATCGGAGGGTGACACGTAGCATTTCAATACCACCCATATCACATAGCTCTTGGATAATTAACCTTCGTGCATGAATTTATGCGAAAATGCGCATCATCTGTTAGATCTGGGGCCTCAGATCGAACGATGGGGTGTGAGCACAATATTGATAAGACACACTGGTCATAATAGGTGCGGTGGTTTCAATCTGGACCGTTCAATCAGGGATGGATGGTTGGGATCAACTCTGGAGGAAGGCAGGACCCACTACAGTTGGGCCTGTCATGGTAAATCTGGGCCGTTGGATCAAAGAATGAACGGCTCAGATCAAATCTCGAGTCCGAATAATATAAAATACGAAGCGGAAAATAGGTCAATATGGACCGTTGATCTGTAGAGATCAACGGCTAAGAGTTGGCCAAAAAACATTATAAAGTAGGGTGTCTGAATTTTAACAAAGGTCGAGGGGTGCAATCTAGACCGTCAGATCTTGACACGTGGACGGCCTAGATGAAATTAGAGGTCTGTGATCGGCAGGGGCAAAAAAAAATGGGCGCCGATGCAATTGACTGTGGACCATCGATCTAAGGATCAGATCGATAGTGGAAAATGAAACATAAGAGGTTAAGATGAGGGAAATGGATTTTGGGATGGAGTGATAAGGGCCGTTGGATCTGGATCTGGCGGGGGAGATCAACGGTGGAGAACTCATCAGGAGATCGCCAATTGGGGAGGGGGGATAAAATATTGAACGTGCCCAATGAAATCTCCTGTTGCAAGATTACGCAGACCGTCTGATTGGTTAAAAATAAACGGCGGAGGTTCGGTCAGACCAATGAATGGGCGGGTCCCTTTATAATATGAAAAATTAAAATTTTAATGGAATGCAAAGGTTTTGGCTTCGGGGTGGTGTTTTATTTATGACTTAGCGCCTGTTTGCGGGGCCTCAGGGTATATGGAAAGAAGTGTAGGGCGGGGGTTTTATACAACGAGGCTCATTGGAATCGGAACAATGGAGGGGAATTTTCAATCTACCCATTAGAAAATCTCCAATGTGATATCCTGTTGACCATCGATCGGCTTTTTAGATCGACGGTCCTTTCATTAAAAAAACATTTCACTGGCGGGTTTTATACAAAACATATGAAAAAGGGGTTTTATGATTATACAAATGAAAAATCAAATCAAGGGTGATTTATTCACAAAGTTTAGTGCCTGATTGCGGGCTCTGAGGTTATATGAAGTGGCAATGGGGTCGAGGGCTTATATAAAGAGGGCCAATCGCATCGGAGGTCTTAACATAACAAATAGACTTGCGCGCTCTGATTGTTCTGATGTGACAAGCGATTTTGGACATAGCGCTTGGTTCCAGCACCAAGTCACATGGAGGGGAAGTGGTTTAGGACTTAGCCTAAAAGGGGCTTAGGCCTGTACTTAAAAAGCTTTACTTTTTATGAAATTTTCAAGGTTTTTTGATGGATTTGGGGGTTTCGGTAAGGTTTAAAAATGAGTTTTAAACCCTATAAAAGGGGTTTTTATGAAGGAAGGAAGGGAATAAAGGAAAAAAAGAGGAATTTTATGAGGAAACAAGGGGATAAAATGGAGGTTAATTTGAAGTGAAAGGAGGGAAAAAATGGGATTTTTGCAGCAATCTTTTCTTCATGAAAACAACATATTTTCAGAATTTTGAAAGGGAAACAGCAGTGAAGATTAATCAAAAGACATGATGTCTTCACAAGACTTAGAGAATTAACAATTTTGCAATAAAATTTGTTTCTTAAAGGCTTCAAAAACGATTTAGCCACCATTTGATATGAAAAATTTTATAGGTGGCTAACAAAACTGCATCAGGAGCATTGTGGTATTTGTGCGGTGCCCATAGGTCGTATCAACACACCAGTGCACAATATTATACAAACATACCGGCGCGCAATATCATACAAATGCACCGAGCATTCTAATTGGTATTGGTATTTTGTGGTGCCCATAGGTTGTAGAAACACACCGGTGAGCAGTCTCACATAAATGCACCAGTGTGCAATATCACACAAACGCACCGAGCATTCTAATTGGTATTGGTATTTGTGTGGTGCCCATATTACATAGAAACTCACTGGTGCTCATTATCATACAAATGCACCGGTGCACAGTAACTAGCACGCACTGATGTTCATTTTGTATTTTTTAGAAAAATTGACCTGTGACAGTGCAATTATTGTGATTTTTTTAAATTCATTATTCATCAAAATTCGACACATATCTTATAACAGTATTCATATCAATTAAATTTTTATTAGTGCATTTAAATGTGATGTTTGGATTAATTTGTTATATCATATCATCAGATTTCGCATCTCTTCATTATAATATTTAATCATCCATATATTTAGTCAATGGTGTTACATTTCACAGTGACAACGGAGAACGAAATATAATAAATTAAAAGGTATTTTATTATTATTATTATTATTATTATTATTATATATATATATATATATATATATTGAATAACACACTCTTTTTCATACAAAATGGGATAGTTATTGGTATCCCTCTGTCTTTCAAATGGGACACTATGTCCATTACATTAATAAAAAATTCTGATTTCACAAATAAATATCTCAAAAAATACAACGCCTTGCTTTGATATCCAAACATATTGATAATCATTTTTCGCTTCAATTGTTGTCATTGCTCGAGCTACTTCCATGACTTTGGTTATTTTGAGGAATGTTTTTTTCATGGTGTTTATTGTTTTATTCTTCTTCACCTTCCATCTAAAAACATAAAAATAAATTGTAATGAGTGTATACACATTGTTGAGAATAATGAAATTGCAATATTAAATAATATACATCAATGTAAATCGAAAAGAAATGGTGTACCATAGCAAGAATTGACTCATGAACTATACACATTCTTTCAAAACCAAATTTCATGCCATCTTTCAACATTTCATTTGTCGGCACAGTTCCATACTTTGTTTCCTGCAAGTTTTATACCCCAACACAAATAATGTATTTAATATAAAATATTTTTTGGTTCTATTAATTATAGACGAAGCTGATTAAAACAAGATCGATAGATGCTTACAAATTCCACAGTTAATTTCCGATATGCCAACATATATTGACAACCCATATTTAATCCATTTTCAATCAATTCGTTGAATGGTTCTTCTTTGTATGTTAGCACCTGTTCGAAGACATTCAATGATGAATGTTGTAAAACAACTTAAAATATACAAAAATGAAATTTAATTAAATTGTTATAAGGAAGTAACAATTACTCACAAACTTAGATATCAACCCTTTTCTTCATTTTCATCATGTTTTATGTGTTGAATGGATTCCACTTTCTTTTCTTTTCTGCAAGAAAATACTTGAAAATTAATATGTAATGCTAAATTGTTTATTTATTGTACCTAATTGAAAAATTCAATGATTACATATTACATTTGAAGCACGTTGTTGTTGAGATGGCTCCTCGTGTGATGCAATTATGTCCATTTCTTTGACCACCTCCTTGAACACATTTTTAGACATTCCTACTGGCATATTTCTGATATCAGCTCGTTCATCCTTTGATATTTTCATAATATTCCTAAATATGTAACATGAAAATAAACTATTTAATTTTTATATTGATATATGAAAAGTAAGAATAAAAAAAGCGATTTATAAATGATTGATTTCTAGTAATATATACATATTATTCTAGAAAAAACATTTAAAGGAATATTAATTTTTCAATCCTTTTTTTTTCTTGTTGTACGTTTTTGCTATTAAAATTCTGACATGTCTCATTGACCAATTCTCTGGAAACTCATCGTGTAGTTTAGATAAAATTTGGCTCTTGGAATCATTCCATTGATTTCTATATTTTAAGTGGAAAAAACGTCTATACATCCATTCCACTAGATTCCTCAAAGTTTTGTAAAAAAAATTCCACCTTTCGTTAACCTTCAGCACCACTCCAGATGAGCTAAGGAGCAATTCATTTTCATTTGCATGTTCTATTTTCTTTTCTTTTCTTAGAACAACATTCCTTTTCTGAGTTGCTAGTCCCTGTAGAACATTAAACATATTTGAATTAATAGATTGTTTGAAACATGTTATATAATATTTTTTAGTATATTATTAACGAAAATTTTAAAAAATAAACTCATATTGGATCAATAGTATTTTTTCATTCACCCGATTCATCATTTTACAAATTTTCGATCAAGATTTTACGCTCTTCTAGTCCTACATCAGAAATAATCTTATTGAGCATCATCATTTTGTGGCTCTACATGATACACAATAAACAATACATATTATTTAAACTTACATATAGCTCAAAAATAATAATTTTTGTAAAGAATTTACAAAGAACTTACCTTTTTTTCTTTTATCGATGTGCTATCAGTATTTTTGTTACTTGATCTCTTGTCATCCATTTCTTTATCAATATGAATTACGTACCATACCATTCATTAATATATTTTATAAATAAATGACAAACTTTTCAAGTAAAAAAAAAATCAAGAAAACAGTACGCCTTTCAAGAAGTACACATCGACGTCAGTGTGGCGTGTTCTTATAAACGCACCGCCAAAACAATAGAAACATTGTATGGTGTTTTCTATCAACAAGGAGAACCAGTGCATTATATGTTAAACAACGCACCGATTAACACGGAAAAATTAATAAAAATCCTCTAATGTTAGTTTTTGTAGCATATGATGTCATGGAGGGGGCGGTGTGGCATGTTCTTATAAACGCACCGAGAAAACAGGGGACCACCGTATAGTTCTCTTTGTCAACAAGGAGACACAATGTGTTATATGTTAACCAGTGCACCAATTAACACAAACATAAATAAATAAAAAATATTTATCAAACAGTATGTGCGTGGTGCGCTATAATGAAATAGCGCACCGGTGCGCTATTTTACACAGGGCGCATGGATTAAAAAAATATATTTGTTTTTAAATTTCTTTTATCAAATAGTACATGCACATTGCGTTGTGATAAAATAGCGCACCGGTGCTACATAGCATTTTGTCACTGTCCCTGCAATCCCCATCTCTCCCATTGGAGGGTCATTTCTGTGACCAATAAGCAGTGTCATGCCTTGAAAAAACCATCACTGCATTCCTTTGCATGAAATTAACATTCCTCTTGTTGACAATTCCCTGAGCAGAACTGTAAAAACCCTTTTTTTTCCTTGGCGTGAGTAGCCAGTTACACTCCCACGCCGAGCTGGAAAATTAACACTGAGCCCATGCTAGTTGGTGCTCTATCCCAGTTAAGCACCCACGCCAAGCTATTTATGGAATGTTTTTTGAAAATAGAGGTGGAGGTTCTATTCCAACCACCTCGAGGATGAGTCATTGGGAGTGGTTGAACTAAAACAACCACGGACTCCCTCCTTTAGTTAGTAGTTTCCACCTCCCTTGGAACTCTCCTAAATGATAGGACTCCCTCCCACCTTTGTAGGGATCCCAACCTCCTCCTTCTCCTCTATAAAAGAAGCTATCTCTCTTATTACAAACGAGCTGAATGGTTGAATAGATGATATTGGAGAGCTGATACTATAGTTGAATAACTAGAGAAGATAGATAGGAGGAATCACGTTGAGGAGAGCTTGAATCCATGTCCTCATTCCGTCTAAATCCCTCAACAGATACTGAGACACACTTCGGCTGAACCCCGCTGGAGGAGACTGCAACGTCAAAGCATCAGTTGTACCTCTTCCTTCTACTTATATATACATGACTACTATTTGGTTCAACTATTGTGCTATGATGTTTGTGTAATGCGATAGCTTTAGCCCTCTTTGACTATTTAATATTTGTGAGTGAAACTATGATGTCATATGTTGTTCTCGTTTCTTGTTCCATGTGCAGGTATCTGGGCATAACAGCGAATGGATTGTGATTTTCCAAGGCAGGAGCGAGAGGCTACTACTCTTTCTGCAATGACGACAGCATTGGATTTCAGGTAGATCGATCTACCGTGTCTCTTATTCATTCATTAACTAGGAAGCAACACTTTAGCGCGTCCTTTTGTTTCTAGACCCACCCTAGGGCTAGAGGGATCATCTCTATCTGTAGAGAGGATTCACCTACGTAACAATCGATGCGCTATTTTACACAGGGTGCACCGATTAAAACAATCCTATTTTTTAAAAATTCACGCAAGGGCCGACATGGATTGGGATCCAATTGTGCAAGCCATCCTACGGGTTAGATTTCATAGGCATATATATATAGAAATACAAACCCTATAAATCTAAAATGAAAAACCCTAATTCTGAAGTCACAGAAACAGGAATAAGCAAGGGAAAAAACAAAAAGAATCAAGGGTTTAGCATAAGAATGGATTTTTTTTATTTTATTTTTTTTTCTAAAAATGAATAGTAAAATTTAAATTTTTTACTTGAATTGTTACTCAAGCTGTGCGCTGATTTGCCCTCAGCATTCACCCTCATCTCTTTTTCCCTCGGCTCTTGTAGAACATCATTTTCCCTCGGAATTCGCCCTCGGAATTTGCGAGCCGACGTCGCCCTCGGCTCTTGCGAGAACAACATTCAAACAACATTCGCCTAAGCTCTTGCAAAAATGAATTCGCCCTCGACATTCACCACAGGCTCTTGTCGACGAATTCGCCCTCAACGTTCTCCCTCGGCTCTTGCGGAGCACGCCCTCGGCTCTTGCGAGAACATGAGTACCTCGACGTTCACCCTCGGCTCTTGCGAGGCAACATTCGCCCTCGGCTCTTGTGAGGCGACGTCGCCGCCCTCGGCCGCTGCCACGAGCTCTTGCGGAGACAACATTTGCCCTCGGCATTTGCCATGAAGGGCTCTTGCGGAAACGACGTGCCGCCCTCGGCGTTTTCACGAGCTCTTGCGAACAACGGCCATGCACGTCGCCCTCGGCGTTCAGCCTCAGCTCTTGCAGAACAGCATTTGCCCTCAGCATTCGTCCTCAGCGTTCGCCCTCAGCTCTTGCAGAACAGCATTCGCCCTCAGCGTTCGCCCTCAGCTCTTGCAGAACAGCATTCGCCCTCAGCTCTTGCAAAATGGTAAGTTCTTACTGCAGGCCCTTCCTCCTATAGTAGGGTTGACTCTATTTGGGTTTTTTTTGGTCAATTCCATTGGATTGTGTTAGGCTGTAGGGTTCTCTCTAGATGTCAAGAATCAAGATTCAATACCCTCTATTATCTTCATCACCCAATACAAGATTTAAATTTTTCCCAAAGAAACGCTTATTAATTTGGAAACCATTATTTCTCCCTGCTTTAAAAACCCTACATTTAAATGAAAACAAGCATTGCATTTCAACTACAAAAATCTATTAGTGTTCAAATGTACATGTGTGCATCACTTGTGTAGGGTATTCCTTTTCCACTTTCACATTGTCCAAGAATGTGTGCAGTATAGTTCATATTTTTTGTGATTTAGATTATCTTGAAAAAGGAAAGGTAAATTATTTCCCATGGAAAAATAAGGTTTTCCCTTTTTACTACTGGAAATGGTACAACAAAGTTCCATTTCTACCCGAAACTCCTATGAAGCAGGAACCAAATAAAGGCCATGTCCTCAATGGACATCATTTGGCTTTGAAAATGGCCATTGCACCGTGTTGTTTCTTATATTACATCATGATAGTTTCTTAGGTCATTTCTTGTTTCTTGAGATGAAAAACAACCAAAGAAATTGTGAAGATCCTTTCAAGAAATAAATGACCATTTCTTAATCATATCTCAACTATTTTTTATTTTATTTAGTGGTTGCTTACTTTGAGAGAAATTTGACACTTTTATAAGGAATATAACATAAAAACACAAAATGGGAAGGAATTGATGAGGTAGATGACCTTTAGTTGTTGTCAATTAAGAATTGATAATACACGATGCATGTTCTGTACTACAAACTAGATTCCTTCCTGGAGTTAGGACACAGAGTATTGAATCAAAGTTGTAGTTTCTAACTTCTTGTATTGGTTCATAAATCTTGAAATTCAAACATTGCATGTCTTCATTGCTTCATGTTTGAATAATTTGCATCATATCGTACAATAGGAAATTAGGAATTATGATTATTATTACTTTATGGATTTGTTAAGTTACTTTTAAGTTTGCATGGTTTAGTGTGAAATTATTCTAGTGTGCCCCTAGGCCTAGGTGAAGGAATGCCAAGGAATGAGAACCCTAGTTTTTAAATGGTATTGTTTCTTATACCCAAAAACCCCTCATCACTTCTTATTAGTTCTTAAGAATAGTGTTGTAAACAATTTGAGAATTGATATAGCAAAATCTTGCACTTCTCAAGATAAAATCCTAAAGCTAAAGTGTGATACCATGTGTAATTCAATAGCCCCATTGTCACCTCACCAACCTCTTTTCACTTCGGGCTAGCTCTCCTCCAACTCAAGGGTGGTTCTCCCTAGTAGATGTTAGGGATCTAATGGCCCAACCAAACCAAGTCAAGAGCCCCCTAACTCTCTATGTTTACTACTATCAATCAAAATATTGAACAATAGGGTCAGACATGCATCCTGAAGATAAAATTGCCAGGGTATTTTTGGGTAATTTCAAAGGGAAAGTCCCCAAACACATATAATCAAGGAATTATAACGTGATTTCAAGCATTAAATATCAACAAAATCATTTAAAGGATATTGAAAGGAAAAA